>JAEQBH010000339.1:0-423425 GCA_016808115.1 Tetrastigma voinierianum
ATTGCCCACCCTTAAATTTCTTGTTTACATGACACATTGATTTAGCTAATTAGCGAGGAATTCTTCAACTAGCGAAAACGATCTTTGTCATTCTTTGTAATTCAATATTAACCGCCTCAGACTTGGTGTATTACTTAATTGTCCGATAACTTAATAATTGTGGGTTTTATTTTCATGCCTTGATTCTTTATATAAGCCCCTCTTGTTTTGTAACAAAGAACAATTAGAAGGAACAATTTATGAGTGGAGAAGATATTTTGTAAGTTTCATTTTTGTAAATAAAGTCTTTTATTTTTTATTTAGGTTTTGCTTTCCTCTCTTCTCTCTCCTCTTTCTGCACTTTCTCGGCTATGACACCCCTCTTGAGGATGACAACTCAAGAGATGCTTGGCTAAGCCTCCTTTCTTTGAAGAGGAAGGAAGCTAGCTTGGTGGTGGGGCATAGGCATGTTGTCCTCTTGTATTAAAAGCTACAGGTATTGTATTTATGGCCCTTATCTTCTCAAAATAGGGTTGCATAACATTGAATGTCATTAATTTGGCGATACTCTCCATGCTTTAGAATCCAGGTGCATATTCGGTGAGAGAGTGCTGTGATTCTTTAGATGAATATTTCTGAGCCTCTAAAATAGTATTTTATATGTTAAGGTTTCTCGAATTAGGGTTGCATAGCATTTAATGTTATTGATTTATTAATCTCCATGCTTTAGGTAGATTCTTTAGATGGTCTTTCTGAGCCTGCGAGATGATATTAAATGTTAGGGTTTTAAGCATTAAAGGGGCCATAGCGCATCTTTACTGTATTGACTCGAATAGGAGTTGTTTCATGGGTGGGTTGCTAGTTAAACATAGATCCGGTTATGCCGGGGGACTATAGGGTGCTTGTCATAACGCGAGGATAAAACGAGGACACTTGTTTGCCGCAACTTGCAAATTAGTGGCTTCAATTCTTCAAAGTTAATTTTTTTCACTTTAACTTTCGGTTTTACAATTCTCAGTTTCCAAACCATTCCCTTTGTTTTGAAACACAATTCCGAAAAGAGTCAAATAGAAAGCCTTACCTTCATGCATGATGCAAACCATTTCTAGGATGAAAACCCCATCCCAGTCAGACCACTGAACCACTATCTTTGCAATAGCTTGACTACGGCGATGGTGAGAACTTAGGTGTATATAAATTTTTGTTTGTGATTTTAGCTCAGCCTGCGCCTTGCAATCCAAATAGGCCGTTCTTGGGGATGATTACAAAACTACAAATGGTAAGTTGAAAGGCTGTTTTTTAACTGATCCACATCACAAGTGAAGGTAACTACTACAGCTTTTTGCCACTTTCGATTCTGCGAGGAGCGCGAGTTTTAACAGTGCGGGCTGCTTTGCTTGCTTTAGTTTTTGATTGATTTAGTTTTTTCATTCAGTCGGTTTTTATTTTAGTTAATTTTAATCTTTTTGCAAGTTGTTTGTTGCTCTTTGTTTGTCTAAATTTTGTAGCAGGTGTTTATGCATAGTGGGATAGAACACATCGGGTGGTAGATAGGATAAGTACCGCAGCTTGGCCAGCTAGTGAAGTTAATTAGCCGCCAATGATACCATGGATCCCATACAGGAACAAATGAGTCAGGAACCCCCATGAATCCAAATGCCTTTAGAACCATGAGGGATCATCCACCTACATGAGTTAGTGCCCCCATCACGTATCATTCCTCTATTTGAAGATGGCAGTGGGTATATTTGGTACCCACACTCCCCCACATATCATGGTATGGAAAATGAAATCATACACTCATATTAGGGATTTTACAGGGAGGTTTGCACTACCTTCAAGGAAGGTATGATTGACATGGATTTGTTGAAGCTAAAGGCATTTCAGTGACCCATAAGGACAAGGCGAGATTTGGTTGAACTCATGGGAATTTGGTGTTCAAATTAGGTTGAGCTGCAAGCTGGTCTGAAGAAGTTTTGAGTCTTGCATAAGACCAATAATTTGAAAAGACAAATTTACACCTTTGCAGCTCAGGATGGTGAAAAGTTTTACCAGTGTTGGGAAAGATTTATGGAGACCATCAGTGCATGCCCACATCATGGGTTTGACACTTGGATGTTGGTGAACCACTTCTATGGTGGTATGTCTCCTGCCATGAGGCAACTTTTGGAAACTATGTGTGGGGGAGACTTTCTAAGTAAGCATCCGGATGAAGCCATGGATTTTTTAAATTACGTGGCTGAAACTTCTAACGGTTGGGATGAGCTGACCCCAGAAATGGATAGGATGAAACCATAGGTCGACCCCAGGGTGGGATGTATGCCTTTGAGAAGAAATGAAGATGAGAGCTAGGATTTCCACCCTAGCTAGGAAGTGAGAGAGACTTGAAGGCAAACGGCTCGAGAGGTGCATGCGGTATTGAAAATCTGCTTTCGGTCAATCCTTGCACCAATTCCAATCCACATTGTCGGTAGAACCATGTCTTTATGGCCACTCTGATGAAGATTTGATGTCGAATGCAACAACGTGGGACAATTCAAGTCTATGATCAATGTTCAATATGGTAATGCACTTACAATTCCAATTGGAGGAATCACCCTAACCTCTCATGGAGACCAACCCCCTGTATGCCCCAGGGGGTGAACCTCGGTTGGTACCTCATATAATCACCATGATCTTATCTCTTCTCATTGAATGACCATATTGAATTTGGAAGGAAGGTAAGGTGGTGGGCTTTGTTGAGGAACAAAAAGGAATCAATGTGCAAGTTGGCACAAAGGATTAAATCTTGTAGAAAGTACATTGAATAAGAGAATAGTGGGCTTGAGGAACCCAATCTCGACAGAAAATTGATAACCTACATTCAATCACCAAGATTAACAAGTTGTTGGGAATACAAAGAAAGAGGAGGTTCCCTTCGCAAGCAGTTCCAAACCTGAAATTCATGAGGTAGGGTCATCAAACAATTCGAAGGAATGGATGAGGTTAGGCATAATCACCACTGAGAAGTGTGGAAAGAGGAGTTGATCAACCTATGCAAACACATTGAACAATCAGCGAGGGAGAAGAATTGCCTGTCTGACATACTCTCCTAAGGAAGTTCGATGAAATCTGCTTATACCACCTCCATTTCAAAGCACTTAGAGGTAAGAAGAAGGCATCTCAACAATGGGCATTCTTGAGGTTTAAGGCAAGTGAAAGTTCGCTATGCCTTTGGACCTAATAAAACAAATCCCACCCTTATGAAAAATTTTGAAGATCTTTGCCGCGATCAAAGGGATTAGGCATTGAGAAGAAAGCATTTCTCACTGATTATATCCAGTGCCATAATTCAAAGTAAATATCACATTAAAAATACAAAAGATCACGGATCTCCCCACGATTTGATCCAATATTGGTGGAATTGCATAGAAAAAGTCCTTGCTTGATTTAGGAGCGGTGTGAACTGTGCCGTGATGGTATCTGGAGTTAGGTGCAAGTGAACTTAAACCTACCAACATCACACTATCATTGGCTGATAGATCGGTAAAAATCCCTAAGGGGATAGTTGAGGATGTCTTAGTGAAAATAGACAAATTCTACTGCCGGTAGATTTTGTGGTACTTGACAGCGAACCAGTGCTAGTAATTTGATCATGTACCCGATCATCTTAGGAAGACCATTTCGCCCGCGCGATGCAATAATAAATTGCGGAATGAGTCATGCATTAACAACTGGTAACATGACCATGAGTTGAACATCTTTCATTTGAACAACAAACATGGAGTTCTTCAGAAAGCGAAAATCAAAATTTACGATGAAGTTGTTTCAATTGATCGATTAATCTGACAAAGTACCGAGATACCGGTGATCGACGAGCAAATGAAGAAATTTGGTCTTACGCCAGCAACACAGCAAGTCAATTGATCAATTCTGACCATCGTGAGGACCACATCGGTGGTCACCCCAAAACCATGGAGCAGCCCGGCCCCAATGCATGGGTTGAGGAGATCATTCTCCTTGATCCCCCTTGAGTAACTCGGAAATTAGGCGGTTGGTGTTTTCAAAAACGTTCTGATTCCACACATTTTATTTACATTTTTAAGTTAATTAATTTTGTTAGTTTTAGTTAGTTTTCGAAAATTTTAACTTAGCGGTTTTCATTTTCCACGGTAACAGTTTATATATTATAGTACTTTATTTTGAATTTTTAATATTAGCATCCGCATATTAAGTCTCTAACAATAAATTTTTATTTCATATAATTTTATTAATTAATTTAGAATTTTCATAATTCCGGGGAAGTCCAGTAAGTAAATTAAGCTAAGTATAGCGAAAATTTGTGAAATGTTCATTTGCTGACAACGGTCTTATATAACCACAGGGGTGTCCAAATTGCCACTTCATTCTCCCCCTCGGCGAAGCCTGGCAAGCTCCAGTCACGCATGCTTAGTCCCAGTCTCGGTTATCTGCGTGGTGCGCACGCCCTTTGCCAGGTTCATTGCCCTGACTAAGCCTCCACCATGCGCGCCTGAGCCACGATTGTTCCTTTGCCTCGGCTGAGCCTTCAACGCGGGGATACCGTGCCTCGGTTGACTTCTTGGTGCCACTGTCGGCCCAATTGTCGGTTATCGAGCCTTGTTGGTTAGTTCGGGGCCATTCGACTCTGATCGGTGAGCCACGGTTTGAATTTGCTTGCCGGGGGTGGTTCATTAGCCTCGAAAACTACGGTTCGGTACTCACAGTGTAGCGGTTATATTTTACGTAGTGGCTTTCTTAGGAGTTTTAGTCATGGTATGGTTAAGTACTCGAGTGGGTCCGTGCCGCGGCCTCAGGTGCGAGATTCAGCCGCTGAAGAGTGGCCCGGCTCGGTCCAGCTCTGTACCATCAGGTCGGAGGCGATATCACGAGGAGCCTCGGGATTCGGCGTTATCAGAGACACGGATGGGACCGTGCCCCATCTGTCCCTCCAGAGGAGAGTTGGGAGGCCCGAGGCCCTCAGGCACCCCTCAGACGGGTTAATCATCTTCAGAGCTCCCACCATCTCGATTACATGCTGCGGAGCGACATCATCACCTCATTGTCACCTTCCTCGAGATTAAACAACTATATTCACTTTGGGACCACGATTAGGAATGTACGACTCACCATGAAGTTTCATCGAGGAGTCATTCTACGACATCCGGTGGCGACCCCGGATCTGGGGTCTTTGAGGTGATCGGGTATTCCTCACCCTTCATGACTCCGCGGCAGTTTATTGCAGAGTGATGCTTCTTGATTTCTACCACTCTATGACATCCCGAGGAGGAGGCGGTCCATGAGCTTCGGTTCGATATCGATGGCAGCCACTGGTGGTATTACCGGACCAGTAGATATTTAGCGGCGGTAGGATTGCGCGCTCTGCCCGCGCAACTCGAGAGGTTCTGAGCCCAGAGCCCACCCACGCCTGAGGAGATGGTCAGAACCTTGGCTGGGTTTCTCTTCTTTGGTCGATGTTCCTGAGGAGCGGCTCAGCCTCGAGATCTTGCTCATGGCCATCTTCTCGGCCACCGGCTTGTTCCTGCGGCATTATGTGCGAGAGGAGGCTCATATTGGGCTCTTTCTGGATCTCAGAGTTTGGTTTCAGCCCCTGCGGTGGTGATGGCTTCCACTGTTTGCGGTTGAGAGAAGGTCATGAAGGACGACCGGCGGAAGCATCCATTACTTATCTGCAGAGACTCTATCTTTGTGTTCTCGGCGGATGGGATTCGAGGAGCCCGGTAGAGATAGAGGCTAGATGCTTACATGTAGTGCCGGTAAGGCCAGTTATGATATAAAGTCTCATTCACATCTCATTGGAGCCGGGGAGATGGGTCCGGGGTGAGAACCACCACGTGGATGATATACGCCCCCAGGCAAGTGCGAGAGGACTCCACATGTCAGATCGTTCACCTCATCCTCCACACACTACATCAGCATTGCGTGAATACTCCGGGCCTTCCTATTGACACATCATTCAGGGTACATCCGTAGCTCGAGAGATAGGCTGGTGTGATGGATGCCATCTGCTCACTTCTTGTTTTACCACGGGCTGCCCGGGATCGAAGGTTGGCGGTGCCGTTCTATGCGGCTCGGTTATGACCCATCTGGGTCTTCCCGCCGTGATCCTGCGAGGAGAAGGAACACCACGGATGCGGCTTTCATTGGATGTTACATTTCGCGGCGGCGACCAGTTGAACCACACCTGTGATGGTGGTTGAGTTTCACCTAATTTTACCATATTTACTAACATCATTGCCTGTAATTTTAGGTCTTGTGCATGTATTAGCCGTAGCGATACTTCTATTTAGCTTGTATTCATGTACTAGCCATTTTGGCTATATCAAAAACTATTCATTTATACATCTGACTTTTGTACATGTCAGTTTTGTGTGCCTCCACTATGTGTAAATGTTTTTCCTTTCAATTGGACAATTGGACAATTGAATTGCTTCATGATGGAAAATTGAATCACTATTTGTCACCTATATGCTAGAGCAAATTCCATGATTGAAACAGTTTTTGGTCAGTTGAAGTTCTAGCATGCTCGACTCCAAGAAAGAATTTCTCCCTTAATTTAATTCACACCTTTGCACTCAGTTGTTCAGTAATTTGTGAAGTGTGTTACCTTCTTTAAACTTTGCAAGTAGGCCTTAAGTATGTTGGCAACCTAAGATGAGTTTGTGTTACCTACAGGTTGAAGACCAATGTTGTCTTCCAAAAGGAAAAGAAAAAACGAAAGAAAAAGAAAATGAAAAGAAAAATAAATTAGTGAGTTTTGCCTTGAAACGAAACGCGATCAGGGTGTGGCTTACTTGAAACCCGATGCCCACTAAGCCTTAATTGGTTGGGAGTCATCGATTTAGTGTTCGTTACGCGTTGGATGGGTGAAGTTTAATGACTTGTGGGTGCTTAGTTTTGAAGTCGACCGGTCAGAGTGAAACAACTGATTGAGTAATTAGTGATCCTTTTGGCGATGCCCTAAGCCTTGTGGTTGGGAGTCATGGTGGACCCCGTTACCGCGGACTTTGGTGGTAAATTTTAAGCATTGCATCTACATTATAATTTGAAAGAAAAGTGTAACTAGCCATCTAGGTTGTTGACAACTTAAAGTATCCAGGTCTTTAGATTGGGGGAGACATGTGATTACTGCGGTTGTAAGCTTAATCGTTATAAAGAATCATTAGACTTAGGTGGAAATTCAGGTGAGAATTATGGATCAATAATGACCTAGAATTGTTCTTACTGGTTTTGATGCTCATATCGGTTTAACTTTGATTTCAATTTCTCGGTTAAGGTAATGTTTATATGTATATAAACCCTTTACGGAATCATAACCTTTTGTAAATCACCACATGCATCTCCTTTTTCTTTATTTTGCATTGCTAAGGGACTAGCAACGTTTCGGTTGGGGGGTGTGATTAGTGCAAAAAGTGCAATTTTGAACCATAAATAGGTTTGAGTGCTTTTTGTGCTTTAATCATACCATTATACTGATGAAGTGTTACAGTCTTCTTAGTAACACTTATACCATTGGGGTATTTTTAGTTTGTTTTGTAGGCTTTTGCACACTTTTGGAGTTCAATTTAAATACAAAGGATGAATCATGAAGTTGGAATTCAAGTCACACCGACCATCAACCAGCCCGAGAATCAATGAGAAAACAAAGAAAGCGAAAGTGAAAGAAAATTGATGCGGTTGAAAGCGAAGATGAAACGGTGAAAGTCCAACGTGCGAGGAAATTTCGCTAAGCTTGCCGAAAATTTTAGCGCTAAGATTGCGAGATTTATGACCTTACTTAATTCATAACCTAGCGAATGCAAGGTAGCTGAACCCTCCATTTCGCTATGCTTGTTCCTTAAATGAAAATATTGATTATTCTCTGAGGTGTAGCTTAGCGAGAATTTCGCTAATAAGCGAGTGCCCACCCATAGCGAAATTGTGTTTTTCGCTAGACTTACATTCGATTTCGCTAATTAATGAAATTCTTGACTAGCGAAAGTGATGCTACGTCATCTTTGTAATTAATGCCGGCCGCCTCAAACCCGAATTGTATTACTTAATTGTCAATAACTTAGCCAATTTCATAGGTTTTTGGTATTTTCATGCCTTGAGGTGGCCTATATAAGCCCCTCTTGTTTTGTAACAAAGAACAATTGAAGGATGATTGGGATGGAAGATATTTTGTAAGTTTTCGTTTTATAATAAAGTCTTTTATTTTCTATTTTGGTTTAACGCCATCTTCCTCTCTCTTTCATACTCTTGCTCTGTTTTTGAAACACCTCTTGGATGACAACTGAAGTCTTTATTCAACCTCTTCTCTTGAAGGAAGGAAGTATAACTGATCAGTGAGACATCTAGCATTATCCTCTTGCCTTAAAGCTACAGATTGAAGTGTATTTATGGCCTTATATTATAACATGGTTGCATAACATTGAATGTCATTAAATTTGGCCAATACTCTCCATGCTTTAGAATCCGATTCATATTCGATGAGAAGTCTTGTGATTCTTTGAATGGTCTTCTGAGCCTCCCCAAATAATGTTTATATGTTAGGTTTCTCGAATTAGGGTTATAGCATTTAATGTTATTGGTTGTATCTCTCATGCTTTAGAATTTGTGATTCTTTAGATGGTTTTCACAATTATACGAGATGATATTAAATGTTAGGGTTTTTAAACGGTAAGGGGCCATAGCGCATATACTGTATTGACTCAAATAGGAATTTGTTTTTCATGGGTGAGGTTTGCTAGTTAAACATAGATCCGGTTATACCGGGGACTATAGGTTGCTTGTCATAGCGAGATAAAACGAGGACACTTGTTTTGCCCACTGGCACATGTTAGTGACCTAATTCTTCAAAAGTTAATTTTTTTCACCTTTAACTTTGATTTTACAATTCTCGGTTTCAAACCATTCCTTTGTTTTTTGAAACACAATTCGAAAAGAGTCCCGAATAGAAAGCACACCTTCATACGCGATGCAAACCATTTCTAGGATGAAAACCCATCCCGAATAATTGACCTGAACCACTATCACTACTTGTTAGCTTGACTACGGCAGTAGTAGGAACAGGTGTATATAAATTTTGTTGATTTTAGCTCGGCCTGCGTGGCGCAGTCAATGGCCTATGAAGTCAATGCCCCGAACATCGAAGATGTCTGCAATTGGGTTTAAGGGCATCATGTTGTAGCAAGTGGCTTCAGTGCAATGGCATTGATCGCACGTTTGGCACATGGCATGAGCATCTTTGAAGAGGGATGGCTAGTAAAAACCAGATTGCAGGATCTTCATAGCTATCTTTGTGACTCAAACCAGCCTCCACGGACATTTATGGTGTGAGGATCTATTCATTTCTCTTTAGGCACACACATACAGTTTGTTGGTAGTGTTTGAGCAATGGCTCCTCCCGATAATAGGAATGAATTTTGGAGAGAGGTATTTCTTTTCTGTGCTCCAGACTAGTGCAGTTTCAACGTGCTAAATAATTAGAAATATAGACTTCCAGTTGCATTCCTAAGCAGTAGAGACTCTGGGAACTGTCATTAATGGGAGGACTGTGGGAGTCATGAGCTATGGTCTATCTGGAGAGATGATCTGCCACTACATTCTCCACCCCCTTTTTGTCTTTGATTTAGAGGTTAAATTCCTAGAGTAGGAGAACCCACCTGATAAGTCTCGCCTTAGCATCTTGTTTAGGGTGCCAGGTATTTCAAAGCAGTGGTGTAAAATAACGATGACGACCCCCACAAATGTATTTCACGAATTTATCTAAGGCATAGACCACTACTAGCAGCTCCTTTTTTGTGGTGGTGTAATTCCTCTGTGCTTCATTCAGAGTCTTGCTTGCATAGTAAACCACGTAGGGCTTTCCATCTTCTCTCGCTTGGCTTGCTGTTAGATAATCACTTGCATCGCACATTACTTGAGGAGTTTCAGTTAGATTGCTCTCACTATGGGTGTCGTAGTAAGGTGTGACTTGAACTCCTCGAAGCTTTGTTGGCACCTTCCATCTTAAAAAAATTTGGTATCCTTGACCAGCAGCTCATAGAGATGTTTTGGAATTTTTGAAAAGTCCTTAATAAACCTCCTGTAGAAAACACATGGCTAAAGGTACCATATTACCTTAACATTGTGGGAGGTGTGGCAAAATATTCGACCAGCTATCAACCTCAATTCCCTTGTTGGAGATTACATGTCCAAGGACAATTCCTTGATTTAACATGAAATGGCACTTCTCCCAGTTAAGCAGCAAGTTTTTCTCGATGCATCTGTTTAGGAAAGTCTTAAGGTTGGCCAGGCAATCCTCAAAAGTGTCACTATAAACGGTGATGTCATCCATGTACACCTCCATGATGTGTTCCACCATATCACTGAAGATACTGAGCATACACCTTTGGAAAGTGGCAGGTGCATTGTAGAGGCCGAAAGGCATTCTCACACATGGAAATAAGTTCCAAAGGGTAAGTGAAGGTGGTCTTCTCACGGTCATAAATTTAGTTTGGAAATCGCTGGGGTGCATGTCTGAAAACGTAAAATGGGTGCACAGAAACTCTCTCCATAAGTTGATGTTGAGGCAGGGGCGTGGCCTTCCACTTGTCCCACTTTGCATTCAGCCTCTGTGTCATGCCTCCAACACAGTGGTGGCCAGGCTAAACATATCTTCTCCTTCTCGTTCGTCTGTGATTCTTCTTTACCCAGGTACAATGCGAGTAGGAGCTCACCAGGGTATCAAAAATGTGGTAGATAATACCGACCTAAAGTAATTTTAGAACTTCAGCGCGTATACTTCTTGTGGGATTTAATCGTCTCACATGGTTGTCATACAGGTTGGCTTATTCACCATGTATATGGTGATGAAGTTGCAAACCCATTATTCTTACAAATCTGAGATTTGTCATCCAGTGACGTTTGTGAATTCCCTAAGTTCTAGCCGATGATATCCTTGTGAGGCGTTTGAGGGATGAAGCCAACCACGGGGCATTAGTCGCCCTCCTTCCCAAACATCACAATTTCAATTAGTGAGGGAGGGTTTTAGTGGCTTTTAGGGAGCTCTCCACTTTTCTTTGTCTTTCTCGAGTCAGGGGAGGATTTTATTTGCTTCTTTCCAATGGCGAAACTGACACACAAATCAAGGTATCCAATTTGGGTGACTTGCCCAATTCAATTTATCAATTCTTCTGTTTGTTTTGCTCTGTTTGTTTCCTCCATAGGTGTCAATCAAGCACCTCTTCTAGGTCTTCTTCCTCGGGGTGAACAACCTTTTGCTAAGAGTGAGATGTAGTCTAGTGTGTCATTAAAGTGGTATAGCCCCTTGATAATTGAGTTCATGATTATCAGGTAATGTGGTATCATTGGGGCACATAATTGGCTCCCACGATAAACCATCAAGAACAACAAAGTCCGGTGTGGTGTCACCTTTCAAACATCTTCAGCCAGTTGCCGCCAGTTTTACTCACCGTTTCAGACATGGTGATGTGTGGAGACTCAATTCTCTGGCTAACTCTTATAGTGTTCAGGTAACAGTTGACATATTTGATCTGTTAGTGTTCTCGCACCAAGTTCCTCGATGTTCAGCGATATATGGTAGGACACGAAGACTTGTACTTATTTAAGTCTTTTACAGTATGATGTACTCACATGCTCTATCAAAAGCCTTCTTATCACAGTGGTCTCTTACGTTCCCAGTGTAAAAACTTTAGTAGGTTGAGCTTGTAAATCATGTCAAGAGATCATTGTTTCACACCTCGACACTTCAAGAATCTCTGTTTGGTTGTTCATATGCCTCTGTGCTTGCAAAAGGGAATGGTGGGGGCATGCTCTTTTCATCATATCTTCATAATCACCTGCTGTTGACTGCTCATCTGGCCTTCTTAGCTTATTAAGTGGTTTGAAATAGTGGTTTGCTCGACTTTTTACCACTTGTCAAAGTGATAGCCTTTACCTCATCATTTCGAGGAAGTTTTATCAATTGGCTATTTCATAAACTCCCCTAGGGTTTGGTTGAGTTTGTGAGCGGAACTTCCCTTTTCTTGCACCTGATGTTGATTGGTCAACGATTAAACTACGGTATGGTGATCTAGAATCGCTTAAGAGAATTATCCTCATACCTCTGCTCTTTGTAGCATAGCTCTTGGGTATAATGGCCTATGAGTTGATACAAGGATGGTTTCTTGCAATGACTTGGGTGAGGTTCAAATGGTGATTTTGTTTGGTTTAGGTTTGTAGGTGAGTTTTAATGTTGGAAAAACTGAAAGTGAAGGCCAGGCAAATATAGAAATCTTGAAGTATGACTCAGGTTTGGGTTCCTAAAGAGTACTTCAAGGGTTTCTTGTTTCTTCCTCCAGCGTCGGGGAGGATGACCTACCGTCTTTCTGAGCGGATCTGTTTAGCTCATAAGCGATTCTGCGTATTTTCCTTTTGAAAGTGGCATTGTTGAAGGCCATTAATGGTCTCAGACAGTGAAAACCTATCTCTTTGACCCACCTTGTAGTAACTGTGAGTGAGAGTAATGATCTCAATTGGTCTAACAATAGCATCCACTTGAACCCTAAAAAGATTTTAAATACAGAGTTGATCAGATGCATCTAAGGGTTTGAACTTCAGGGTTGGAAGGAGACATAGTAATGATAATGCCTACGTTGAAGGCGCAGAGGCGCAGCTGAGACCTCCTCAGGTAACCTTCTCTTTAAGGATGGAGGGGTTTGTGGCTCATCCTCTAATTGCCATGGATGGGTGGCACTATTAGAAAATAAGGAAGAAGTGAGGAAAATGAGAGAAAATGAAAGAGGTGGGAAGGTTCACCAGAAAAATATTAATCATCAAAGTTAAGATCTCCTTTGCAGTCTTGTTGAACATATCTTGCCCAAAATAACAAAGTACAATGTGTTTGATAATACATAACGACAGGTGGAAGAATTACAAAAATGGCTGAAGATTGACAGGAGTCAGATGGACGACTTGCAATTGCGAAGTTCAGATCATTCTTGAAACATCGACCAACCTTTCTAAAATTTTTGCGACTTAAATTTTCGTGGACTCTCTTCTTCTACTCTTTCATCACTCCTATTACAGGTTCTAACTTTGACTCTTGGTCAACGACTTATGCTGCTAGAGTGACTTAAATCAACCAATGATAAACATTCTGGTGCCATAAGTAGTTCTGATAGTAAAGTTAAGGACCTTAATGTGCCAGCAGGGTTAATTAGATTAATACAAAAGTGCTCAAAACACAGTAATAAACAAGACACAAAACAACACTTTTTGGGTAGTAATCACTTCAGGTGAATCTACGGGTTGTCAAATTTTAGGTAGTTTCATTCTGGAACCCATCCCATTCTCTTGTTCACGATTACTTTCCAAGTTAATGACCTCTTGTTCTTCCCATTCTTTACTATATTCTACAATTACTACTATCCTTCTTTAAATTCATGGCACATTCAGCGGAGAAGTTAAATTTATGTTCTCGATGGCGGGGAAGTTGAACCATCAGTGGAGGCGGGGAGGTGCATACTCGTGAAGTTTTGGCCTCAAAAGTTTGGTGAATTTCTCAGCTGGATTCATAAGTGTTGCCATATATTTTTGGTTGATGGTTTGAATTTGCATCATTATGCTCCACCGCTTTTATCCTCATTGAATAGTTGGACATTGTTCTCCAGATGCCCAGTGGTTGACGTATGAAGCATGGCCATTTTGGCATAGGAATGTGACCCTTCACTTTTTAATGTTGGTTTCTCATTTCTAGTTGTTTTAGCCTTTAGTTAAGGTGGAAACGCGGATTTCCTTGTCCATGGAAGAGGTGGCTGCCTGTCAACGGATTGAGGTCTCATTCTTTCCATCTCTCACCCAGGTTAGGCTGTGATTAGTGCCCAGTCTTCAGTACCAGACTACAATTATTGGGTTTTGATTATTTTTATATAATCATTAGTCATTAGTTATATTAATTACTGCTATTCTGCGTTAGCATTTTGTGGCAAATTTTGCGGTTTTGCGAGCTAATCATGCCAACATTGTTATTAATGAATCCAGCATTTGAAGATTGATCAGCTGACTGCGAATCTGATGAAAGAAGAAGAAAATAGAAAATAATATTGGGATGGGATGCAGAGGCGGGTGACGATGAACATTGTGTGGATCAATAGAAGAACAGTTAGCCATTCTTTCCAAAATTTTACTCTAGCTGAATGTTGGCTGTGTGAAATCTTTAATAGATAATAAATTTCATTTCGCTATCTCTTGTGATTTTTAAACGTAACTTAATTTATTATGTGAGTACAATATCTAAGAAAAATTCTTTGCATAAATAAACCACAATGTTTTATTTTTGATTCCAAACGATGCGTTTGATCAGTACCATTTGTCCCTATTGTAATCTCATATTTTAGGCATTTTGTCATTTCACACATTTGGGTTGGCTATATAAGCACCTTATAGTTGTAACCCTAACTTTGAATCTTTCGGTTCACAGCTGACTTTGTTCAGTTTTCTCTCTTCTCTCTCTGTTTCTCTCACTTTCTCGGCTACCAAACACTCTCGAGGATGACAACTGGAGGAGATGGCAGCTAGACCTCTTCACTCCTTGAGGAGGGCCGGAGTGAATGTTTGAAGGTAAAAATCTTGTCTCATTTTTTACTTGCAACGTTTATGGGTATTTATGTTCTATTTCTCACCTTAGGTTAAAAATCTTCTAGGCACCCTCATTGACATGTATTTAACCCAAGCTTTGGTTCACCGAGTGGATGCTTATCACTAGATCCTACACATTGTGATTGATTGTTCCTATTAGTCACTTGTGGGGTGGAAGTTTGAGATATGATATCACTTGTTAGGAATATTTTGCCCGATGCTATGTTTAAAAAGGAAAATCACTTAGGGGTCTAGGTTTTAAAGCTAAATGAAGATGCAGTTCGGGAGATGACTATATGTAAATGCTCCCCAATGCGAAAAGAAAAGACAGGGACATGTTAGTTGCCTTAAAATATACTAAGCCGATGTTGAAACTCGAGTTCTTACATTTTATTTTATTTCTTTTCGGTTCTGAAACCACCCGACCTTGTTTTACTAAAACCTTAAAATCCAAGGTGAATTCTGCATTTGACACTCAAATCATTTGTACGAAGAAAACCATCCCAGTGTTCGACCTATGGTAATTTATCTTGGGTGGCTTGACTAGGTGGGAGCTTAGGAATAAATTTTGTGTTGCATCTGCAGTAGCGCAGAATCAAACTCATCTAACCTTTTGAAACTGTTTGCTCACTTTGTTCTTTTTCTCTTTTTCATTATGTAAGTGTGAGTGATGGATCAAAACATCAATACAAATTTAGAGCGTTATTACCATATGACTATTATCTAATCCCCAGCAATAATGCCATGAAACTTGTTTGTTATATTTCTTTACAATTATATTGATTAAAAGCGGTTTCCTTAAGAGTAGATAGATTTCTTTAGGTTTTGATCCATGATTCATAAGTGTCTGGTCGAACAAAACAATAAAGTGGTTCGGTCCGAGATATCGATCCCACGAGATCTCAGGTCTCAAATCAAGCTACGACTACTCAGGAGTCACATACTATTGGACTATGATTTTGCAAATTGATATCATAACAACCTTCAGAAAATAATGAAAGAATAAAGATATGTAAACTAGAACAAAGTAAATAATGTATGACTAAAATAAAAAAAATTAAAAAAATGAAATGGTCAGTTAGTTTTTAAAGGATCATTTAAAATACAAGCATTTGGCCAAAAACATAAATTCTACGAATGACTCTGTAACTTTGCTGCATGAACCTCATATTTAGAATCAGTCAGGAAGAGAAGGTAATGCCATGTGGATCTCCTTAATGACTGTTTCGTCATCTAATCTTTGTTTCTTTCGAAGACCAGAGGATTAGATAACTACTTTTAATCTGAGTTACCTTGTTCTGGGTATTTTTCTTTTTCAATACTTCATACGAGAACATAGATGTAAACCTTAGCTCTAAGACGCTAAGTAAGCCTGGAGTTTACACTATCTTGAGTTTCTCTTCCTCAAAATTGGAACGACTCATTCTTTCCTTGATTAGATCCTTGCTAGCTGGGTTGAACTTCTTTGTATTCGAATCGAAGCGAAACTCTACTCATTTTAATTGATAGAGTCATTCGACTCATTTCTGATTTCAAGTGAAGAAGATCCCATTAGATCTGATATTGGTTTACGCGCCCACCCGCCGAGATGTTCAATACTCTAGGAGATGGCCGCCTCTATACGTATGCACCAGGGCTCTGGAATTGAAGCATGAAACAAATCTATTACGGGTATAGGACACTAATATTTGGATGAGATACAATAATAAACAAGCAATGGCTGATTCGAAGATGAAGTTGATGAGCTACGATAAATTTCTGAAAAATGGAGATTCTAACAGCAGTATTTCATGGGCGGGTTTTCTAATTACTTCATTACACTTTCTGTTAGCTCTGTCAAAGAACTCTTTGTAAATGGCTTGGAGGTTCGAATTCCAAAAATTTGTTTGGACTTCAAACGAGACGAGCGTGTTGAAGAAAATAACGTGCGCATTAAACTTCGGCTTCCAACAAATAACATCGAATCCGAAATTCAAAAAAATAACAATCTACTCTACTCTAATCTAAAATAATATTAAAACAAGAAAAAAGCGAAGAAAATTAAAATACACTAGCCGGCTACCCTGGAACCTACTCTTTAAAATGTGAAATTTCAGCTTTCCTTCAGTAGCAACTGCTTATTTATAGGGTTTAGAGTTGGGCTGCCCGATCTTTATTTGGCGCGTTGAAATCGGCCCGTTGTTTGTTCGTATGGCGACTCGTTTGTTTGCTCGCGACCTTGACTTAATGTAAGTAACCTCTCTTTCACGTGGCGACTTCAGCTGTTACCTTATTGTTTGTTTACGATGTCGCGACCGATCATCGTCGCGACTTCACCTTTACGCTTTTTGGTACGTTACGATGTCGCGACTTCAATCTTTAATATTCAGCGACTTCACCGCTACGCTTTTGGTACATTACGATGTCGCGACTTCAATCGTCGCGACTTCACTACGTTCGTTTATGGCGGCTTTTATCTGGTGGCGACTTGCCTTTATCACCATTGGATCGATCTTCGCGACCGCTAAATGACGTCGCGACCCTCACTCCTTGTAATTGATGTCGCGACCACTGAATGACGTCGCAACCATAATACCTTGCAGCTGATGTCGCGACAACTAAAGGATGTCGCGACATCTCTTCGGTCGATGTTGATGTCTCTATCTTTGTTCTAAATGTATGACCCTCATGTTGATCTCTTTGAAAATCTTTATGCGCCAACTTCTATTCACGACCTCCGTATCTTCTTCTCGCTTTCAGATTCTATCGCGACCTCGAAAGTGTACTGACATCATGTCTTCTTCATTAATTCTTGGTCGTCTGATTTGGAGTTTCTGTTGCGACCTTGGTGTTATTCTTCATTATTGTCGAGTCGACATCCAGTCGCTCTTTGAAATTAGTTGCGACTTTTTACTTGAAAATTTGTTCTTGTAAGCTTTGTAGGCGGCTCCTTGTGGCGACCTCATGGTGGTATCACGACATCATTTATCTCTTTTTGGTGTCCGCGTTTCATCATCGATGATGTTCGCGACCATGAACCTCACATTTGTTGCTTATTAATCTCGGCAAGTCATATTTTGTCTCGACTTCCTTCTTAGTCACGGCCCGCTTATTCCTCTTGATTTCTTCTTCAAAGCCAAATTTGTTGATTGTCGTGACTTGAAATTGCTTCCGAAGCGGCACTTCTGTCGCTGACGCAATTCGGTTGACTTGATTACTGCGCGACGATTCTTATGATTTTGCTAAAATTTGATTTTATCTTTGTATTCCTGAAATTGATTTGATTCAATTATCGGAGTTTTAACGAGATAATTCAATTATTCTCATTATAAACTCGAAAAATGGATTAAAAAATATAATGAGTTTTGGACTCATCAAATTCCCCCAACTTAAAATTTTGCTTGTCCTCAGCGAAAAAGAAAAATTGTTTGTCCTCGAACAAAAACTACAAAATTTTAAGTTTCAGTTCATTCACGGTCAACCCTCATTCCACCCATACGATGCGGAACAGAGAGATATCAGCTATTATTTCAAAGTTCGGTTTGATCTGAAATCTGAGGCATAGTGCACTTATATTACAAAATTTCTTGATAAACTAATGTGTTCATGAGTTTATTATTTAACAAGTCTTGATGCAGTGTGTGTGGGCGGAGTCATCAATCCTTTTCAACTTCATGTTGAATTTAGTTAAATATCTTACACGGGAGTTTTCTTAGGCCCATTTATCAAAGTCCCATATGCTTGTTTTCATATTGATCTCCACTAATGTAGGTAAATTCAACCTTAATCAGTAAGGAGTCTTTCGGGCTTGTAATGTTAGGCTTGAGTAATTGGGTAGATAATTGAAAATTTTAGGTTGCTAAATTACCCGATTTCCATCTTGTATCTACATTGTTGCCTCCGACTTTCTTCCTTTTTCTTGTTCCTTTGATTCTACTCGATCTTAACTTTGATTCCTCTTTTGAATTCTTTTTATAAATTTCCAACTTCCATATGTACTTGATTAGAATGATTCCTTTGTTCTTTAACTCCTTTGCTTTTATTTCTTTAGATTTGGAATAGTGCAATGTTTTTTGTCTTCTTAGGCTTCTACATTACTCTTAGAGAACTTTGGGCTAGCAACTCTATGCCGGTTGGCATTAGGGTGCTAGGTATTTAAAACACCCTATTGAGCTTAATTGTTCAAAGGGAAATAGGCTAAGACAAAACTTATTCCATATTTCACTAGCTTACCTTCTTTACTTCTTTAACCCCTTAACGCGAAATGCGGGAATATTGTTGAACTTGTTTCTTCCTTTATCTACTTAAACTTTTACGAACTAAGCTTGGATGGTTGGTTCTCTTGTAGGTTTATTGCAAGGAAGGGAATTTGGGTTTCAATTATGCTTTGTTGAAGAGAAATAAGGCTTATTTGGCTCAAATCGAGACTAGAGAATATCCTTCAGCTATTTTGAGGTGAAGCTTAAAAGGCTCAGTTTTGCGGATGGCCTCTGTCGTTTTCTGTTGGTTGTTTTCACAGGATTTAGCCTCGATCAATAATCAAACAAGTTCTGGGAGCGTGGATCTAAATCCTGAATTCCTAGAAGATGTTGCAATTCATCAAAAGTTTCATAAGTTTTGTTGACCCGATGTGTATTTTTTTCTTGAAGACTTGTACTTATTCACTTTGTCTACTTACATTATTTTAACGATATTTTGTTCCATCGTCTTAATTTCCAATTTTGCAACTAAGCGAATTTAAAGCAGAATAGTAAATACTCCTAACTCCAGGTTTCTTTATTCATGCCCTGATTACGTAATTATTTGTGTTCAAGTTTATCTCTAGTCAAGCTATGACTAGTTGATTATTATATTGTATTTTCATTCTTAGGAACCAAATCCGTCATTATTTTCCTAACAAGTCAAACAAAAGTAAAAACACAAATAGCGCAAGCAAGCAAACATTTCCTTTTTTAAAATTTTCTTGTTTATTCATGATGTGATGCAGTTGGGAAACTGACAAGATTAGGAAGAGCGGAATAGAAGGATAAATCAATGGGAAGGTCTATTTTTTTCTTTTTGATGGAGGAGCAAAGATGTTGGGGGGATCCAGATCAAGGGTAGCAAATTACCGGATTGAGATTTAGGAAATTTCATTTAGTTCTCTTCTTAACTGCTTGACATTCTCCTTTCGATCTCTCTTGAGGATCGATTCATTTGTGAGATCGATCTTTTTATTCGGATCATCTTGTCGTGCCTAGTGTGTTCGTTGTGCGTTCCATTTCAGTCATGACTTCTAAAAATTTGGAAAGATTGTTGTTAATCAAATCCAAATTTTCAAGCGGTTTTTTCTTCACAAAGGCATCTTTATCATGAGCTCTTGATCTCTATCCTTCATCCTTTTCTCAGAAATCCTTGAACATTGACATGTATAAGACTTGAATCCCTTGATCTGCTCCCTTAGTCTTGGCTTCTTGATGCGAATCCCTTTCGCTTTATGAGTTTTAAGGTTGAGAATCACGATCCCATGCGATTGTTTGAATGATTCATGGCTTAGCTTTAACTTCTTTAGTAGATCTTGATCTTTCCTCAATTTCCTTTTTAAATTTCTCCCTCTTGCTTTGCTCCAGGATCTTTTGCTCATCCCTTCTTGCTCATCTCTTCTTCCCATTGTTGATCTCTTCTTTTATCTCGACTTCATATACTTCTTCTCTTACATTTATCTCTTCTTCCATGTTGATCCCTTCTCTGCGGATTCTTTTTCATAAACCTCTTCTCCTGAACTTTCTTTGGAGGTTCCGTGCACCTCCTGCCTCTTGGATGGAATTGAGCATTTCCATTATTCGATTATTCTCCTGGGCTCCCCTAGAGCTTTCACCAGGTTCTCTGAAACTATTGTTCCTTATTGGGGGAGAGCTGGCCAGTGGGGTTGAGAAATCTATTAGGCTTCTTTCCTCTTGCTCTCTATCCTCTGGAAACATAAAAGTATTCCTTCTTGATGTGTATGTTTTCTTCTTCTTGCTACGCCACCCAGAAGAGAGAAAGTAATAACTAGCCATGTATTGCATTTCATTTTCATCCCTTGGCTCTGTTTCTACTATGACCCCCTTTTTCTTTTGATTCTTTGGCCCACTTGCTTACTCAGTCGGGAATGGTGAGTGAAATTTTAGGGCATTCTTCCTTAACTTCCCACGTTCCTTCCACGCTGACCTTAATACATAACCTTGTGATAGTCGCTGGATGAGGGATCAAACCCCTTTTATTACCTCCATGGTACCTCATTATAGAATTTTCAATAACTGTTCCAACATCAATCTTGTACCCCTTCAGTATGGCATAGAGATGGATTGCTTCTTGTTCTCTTATTGTGCAGACGTGCTTGGTAGGGACCATAACAGAGGCTAAGAAATAGAACCACACCTTTGCCTCCTACCCATCCAAATCTCCCACCCTTTCGAGTCTTTTGCTCTCCTTTTCCTTTCTTCCTTGCCCTTACGGAAATGCATTAATTTTCGCGGCTTCTCACGGCTAGGGTTGTTCAGCCAACCTTGAATTTTGATCCATTTTACATCCTTCCATCAGCCACATCATTAATAGTCTTAGCTCCATACAGGCACTTGGGCTCTCCGACATAAGCGATTCTCTTTCCTCCCCAGCAGTTAGATAAAATTCTCGGACGGCTTCTTTGCATAACCGAGACTTTTGATGTTTCTGAAATTCTCCCCATCCTCTTGCTCTGTAGATTCCTTGAAGGTGAGATGAGTTAGGTGAAGCCTCTTTCTCTGAATCCGCTCGGCGTAGTGCTTTCAGGACAGGAGCTTCTTGAACAGAACTCAATCTTCCTCCTTCTTCATATCTTTCTTTCCACTTTTCTCTGTTCCAGCTGTGGTGGTTGAACTGTGTTAAGATAGCCTATTCATTGCCAGTTCAGATGAACTTCATGAGTCTGATCATATATCGTGGTTAAGCTGGATTTGGGATGAGGTTGAAGATTCGGTCATTAGAATCGGAAGGTTTTAGGAAGGAGTTCGGTTAGGGTTTGCAAATTGAATCCCGGAGAATATCGAAGATGGGTGTTGTGAGAAGGAATGGTAGTGGAGGAGTTTACCAGCAGTTCTGATTAATTATTATTATGGGCTCTTTATTACTTCATTTATTTGTGCTTATCGCGACTTTAATTTGTTTGCGTTAACGTCTTTGTCATTAAATTTAGAGGCTGAAAATTAAGCGCCGGTTGTATATTACTCCTCTTATGTCGCGACTTTATTATTGTTTAATCGCGACGCAAGTAACGCAATGGGAGGAATGATTATCATTAAACGCGACGCCAATTATTTTATGACATAGTTGAGTTGTAGCGACCCTCACCGCACGGAAGGAATTGTTCTTATCGCACGACCCGAATGTTGCATCGCGACCTCAATTTATCATGGCGACATAAAATCCCAGTCACGACACAATGTGCCCTTGTTCTTCCGCCGATCTTGGTAAGTTCTGACCTGACTCATGCTCGCGACATCAATCACGGTCAGCGACATTATACGCACTGGTGGTAGATCGATGACTTTTCGCTCTTATTATTTGCGTTCTTAGCATCCATTTAATCATTCCACCATTGATTCAAAAATGTATTCTATTGATTTTCCACGGAATCTATGTAGGGAGAAAAGTACTCACTTTTTTCGAGTTGCTCTGTCTGGCTGAAGTGATGCGGTAATCACAGGTTTGTTCCTTCTGCTGGCCATTTTGATTCTTCATCATATTGTAACAATTCAAAAGGATTAAGTGTCGATACTCACCATGATTTAACAATCCTTGAGCTAGATAAAAAAAAAAATTCAAAAACGCGTAATAATAGAAAAATTCAAAGTCTATATAAAAAAATTAAAAATAAAAAAAAATCTATATGGGTTGCCTCCCATGAGCTGCTCCATTTTGAGTCTTTAGCTGGATATTTCTTTTTAAGCTTTCTCTTTCAATACAGTTGGAGTTCTTTGCTGCTTTACTCCTGGCGGAAATAGTGTTTCGAGTCTTTACTGATTAACTGAATTCTTCCCGACCATAGTCTGAGTATTCTTTGCTCAAAGATAATACCAGTTACTTGTATATAGATCCACTCATTTGATTTAAACTTCCACAAATAAATCTTAATCAGATTCGCAATGAGCCCCGATCCCTGCTCGAACTCTTTCCTCGAATCCTTTGGTCATGCACCATTTCTTTGTCTTGTCCTTGTATATTCCATTGTCATGGCTTGTTCCTCGATTCTTCCAGTTCATTGGGTTGGAGAGTCTCTCTTCGCTACTGATTTTGAAATCGAAGTTCGAATTTGTTTGATGGCCCACATGGCTTTGTATTCAGTTGAGAGGAGGTGACATGGTTTCAAGACAGGACATTCGATGGGAGTTTTATAAACGTCTGCCATAATGCATCATCAAGCGAGACCAATCCTTCACCACAGAACTCACGGTCTTTCGAGAATTTTCTTTATTTCTGGTGGAAATTTCGACGCCCATTTGTTTGAGGATGATAAGCGAGCTGTAATGTTTGATACCATATGCTCATGAGTTTGTCAAACACCTTATTTGCCAAATAGCTTCCTCCACTCCTTCATTATGGATTCACAAGTGTCCCCGAATCTTGCACAAGAATATTTCTTTATGCAAAAACCCCACAAGCGTATTGCACCTAAATTCTTGGACAAGGCTAACATACTACCGTTTGATACATGATCACGGTAGGAGTATGTATATATTCCCAAATGAAGCGGAAAGATACTATCAAATCAAACATACATCAAACAATTGCCACAGGATACCTTGGGACATCTGTGCCTTTCTTGATATTTCCCATTATTGGCATTGATCACCTGACTTTACCCATTCAGCAGTCCTTAAAAATTGTAGGCGATAAATCATTGGAGAATTTTTGTGGGCTGTTTATCCTGTAAAGTGTCCTCCGGCTTAAAGGTGATGCATGACATTCTTGTAAAATCTTGCTGCTCACTTTCTGGTACACATCTCCCTTATAATCAGATCAAGCTCATCTTTTAAACAAATGGATTAATAGGATGTAGTACTGCTGTCGATCCCTTAACTTTTGGCGGTAGGCTGGTCGGTGGCATATTCCTGAGCTAAAATTCACAATATGTCGGCATACCCGGGGGTGATTGGGTAGTGACTAAATACTTGCTCATCTGGAAAATTTTACGCTCTTCTCTTCCTTTTTCTTGTACGGTGGGTTCCTCCTCTTGACAGTGATCGGCTATCACATTGTCCACGCCGCTTCTTGTCTTTATTTCATCGGAATTCACCGCAGCAATAATACCCACACGGTCGTCGCCAGTGCCTTTTCCTTCTTTGCCATTAAATATTCTTTGCATAGTGGTATATTACCTGACATAGGACCCAAAATATATGGCTGAATTTTTCACATCACGAAACACTATTGCGTCTCTCACCATTAGTAAGTAATTTTCTTGACATTAGCCATTAAAGGTTTTGCTAGCATAGTAGATGGCCTTGAACACTTTTTTTCCTCTTTACGTCAATCGACTCATTGCAAAATCTTTGGCATCACCACGTGATCTCAATTCTGTTCCAATGCGGTTTTGCCATGTTGGAACTTTCAGCTAATTTGGATTTGATTTCTTAGATGCTTTATGGCGGGGATTCATGAAATAAAACTTACTATCTTTCTCAACCAATCGCATAGTGATGCAGCAATTTTAAGAAATCTCGATAAATCTTCTATAAAATCCGTATGTCCTAAGAAACTTGATTCCCTTGGCGTAGTGGGTGGCATTAGGTCTCTTATAGTGGAAACCTTTGCTTGGTCTATTTGAAAACCTCTTTGCGACCATTATTGCCACAAAACCCAATCCGCCACGGCGCACCATAAATGGCATTTTCCCGATTAATTTAGATTTTGTCTTTGCACCTTTAAATCTTTGTCCGATTATGCGAGGCGTGATTTCAAAGCTGGATCCATACAGCAAATCATCCATGAAGATCTCCGCAACCTTACGCTGTCGAGGAAAATATAAACATCATGCACCTTTGGAAGGTACCGGGAGCATTACGATCAAATAAGTCTTGCAAAGCAAAAGTACCAAATGGGCATGTAAGTGGTTTTCTTATGATCTTAGTGCAATGGCTATTTGGTAATATCAATTATCCATCGAGAAAGCGAAATGAGGGTGTCACACCCGGCTATCCAGTTGTTCGATGAAGGTAGGGAAAATGATCCTTTCACGGTTGCGGTCGTTGGTTTACGTAGTGATCTGAGCCCTCCGTCCTATCCGCAGTTCTTGTAGGAATAAGTTTCATTCTTTTCATTTACGATTCTGGGTGAATCCACCTTTCTTGGGAACCCGTATACTTGGGCTTACCGAAGCTATGCGATAAGCATATCTCGAAGCCTACATTTAACCATTTGAACTTCTTTTAAATGAAACTAACAAAAAATCACGGGTTCCAGCCTCCCCGATGCTCAGCGAAGTTTTGCGTTATCTTGACAATATTTTGTGCATACAAATAGAGCGTACCGGATCTTGATTAATGACGAATTCTTCCTTTGTATTCGAAATTACGGCCTTACGTTCTTACGGCTGGCGATGGTATTAGCGATAAGCTTGGTTTTCTCTTTTTACGGCTCTAAAACTCATATTTTTAAATGGTAGAGCGCTCCTTGATGTTAACGCTACACTGGTTTCACCGCCCCGGTTCTTGTGTGCAGTTGCTCCTTCATCTTATTTGTTTTCATTTTATACTGGCTGACATTTATTAAACAAATTTGAAGGCGGGGCTTTGCAATCCGCTCCAGTCTTGAAAATTCATCTCGATTTCATTGATAGAGTTTTGAATGATACAGTAAATTCCTTTATCATTAGAGAGAGGCTCACGCTTCTTACATCCATCTGTTTATCTTCCTACATTAGGATGTTCGGACTCTATTAATATAAATCTGCTTTGCTTCATTCCCAACTCGGAGTGTCGAGTTCACTTTTAAATGCGTCGATCGAGGTAGCTCTGTTTCTAGAAGGTCTTCCCGGCCAGCGAAAGGAACTTGAGGATCTTCCTCCATTCGCATGATAACAAAATCTACTAGGAAAATGAATTTCCCAACCTTGACAAGTACATCTTCCAGAATGCCCTCTGGTTGCCATTGATCTATCAGCCATGTCACAATAAAGTAATTCTTTGTTGAGGTTAGTTCCCCGAACTAAGTCTACGCACCGCGATAGAGGCATCAAATTTATACTTGCTCGAGTCACATAAAGCTTTCTTGAACTCATTTCCACTATAGAGCAGAATGGTGAAAGCGCGAGAGTCTTTCATGCTGCTCGGGCTTACGTTGGATAATGTAGCACGTAAACATTCAAGTTAACTATACCCTCCTCAGCTATCTTTCTTTTCTTTCGGCTACCTCCTTGAGAAATTTTGCATAAAGAGGCTGGCTGATCACCTCTGCCAGTAGGATGTTTCTATTTTCTTGAAAATATCCGAAATTTAGAAAGCTGTTCTTCTCTTTTGACTTCTGAAGTCTATGTGGGAATGGCACTGCAGGAACATAAGCTGGTACTCCTTCTTTCTTTTTCTGGTCATTTCTTCCCCTTTCATGTTCCAATTAGAGCATTTCTTCTCTTCTTTCTTTTCGATCTCTTCTTTCTACTTGCCTCCCGATCTCTTAGTTTATCATCTTTACATTGCTGCTTCAAATCCTTCCCACTTCTCGATTGAATTGCCATGGAGTCTTTAGGGTTCTTCCCCAGAGTGTCATTTAGGAATGTTCCCTTATTATGATTTGGCATATTCGGGACGATTACCCTACTTGTGTCTCTAGATTTTTAGTGAAACAGCATTCTTAAAACATCTGGGTATGGTTTCAAGAAAGTTTCCAAGTCGAGATAGTTTCTGATCATGGAATTGTAATAGCCTCTTGTTATCCCCAGCGTGAGCTGCGACATTTGTTCACCGAATGGTTGGGTTACTCCTCGACCACGGTATTCATTTCTACCCTCGCCTCCTTCTTTGTTTGCTCTCTGCGGCAGCGGTAGTGGCGATATCCTTGTTGAGGATGTTGTCCGCCTTGGGCCGTATAATGCCCTCCCGGCCATATAGAGAAATTCTCATGGTTCCTCAGTCTTTGGTTAGTGTATGGGCAGGTTAGGATTTGGCTTGAAATATTAACTCCTTTGCTCGTTCACGTGCCTCCTCGGCTACCGTAGAATCTTCTTACGTTGGCACATCAACACTTCTTCTCATCAATTCTCTTTCTCACGCCTGTTCCATAGAGCGGTGTGCATGCTCTCTCTTGTTTGTCCATCATGCATTATAGCATCGACTTTGCCTCCATGGCTGTCATCTTGCTCAGCTCATAAACCGCTTTTCCTTTGCTACTACCTCTTGAAAACTGGATGGAGCTTTCATATTGCATTTGCCGGGTCCTCTATCGAATCTCTTTCTTGACACTTTTTCGCTTGAATGCTCCCATGGCGCTGGAAGCATGATATACCACTTGGATGTATCATTGAGCGCTGATACACTATATCCATCTGGGTCTTCAAATTACATTCCATGCATTGGGCACCTCTTGACAATCTTTTGAATCTTTCCCAGAAGCAACATATAGGCCTCATCTTCCCCTTGTTGGAATACAATTATCTCTCTTAGTCTCTCTGAGTGAGATGGGGAAAGAATCTTGCCTAAGTAGCTTTTACTGACTCTTCCCAGTATCAACGAACCATATGGTGTGGGTTCATACCATGTGGCTGCTATGTCTGTCGAAAGAAAATGGGAAGAGATGTAGTTTTATCACCTCTAGTCTAACAGATTCGGCTTCCTTGTATTAGCCATCTGAAATCTTCCCGGGTGCTCGTTTCGATCTTCGGTGGGATGACGATGAAAGCCCGATGTTCGCTGAACCATTACAATTAAAGGTTGGCTTTAGTTGAAATTGTTTGCATCCGCGTGGAAGCTATATCGATTACGAGAATACTCTTGTGGATAATAGGCCTCCAATCCTCCATTGTATCGATAATGGGGGTATTAAGGCCTCTTTATCCTACAATTCTTTGTTTGGTCATGTATCTCTTACTGCCGTAAGCTGCGTTTTACGCTCTTTTTGTCTTTCTTAGCTCTGAGTTCTCTCGGTCGATGTCTGCTGGAATCGGTCGAATCCACATTTCCTGGCCATTAAGGTTTCCACGGGAAATAAAAGCATACTCATATTAATAGGATTAGTCAAACCTAACAAATATTTTCAACATGGCTTGTTAAAAATTAGTGACTAATGTAGTCAGCACAGCGAAAAGCTATTTTGTTCTTTTCTTAAAAATGTCAATTAGTATTTCCTTCTTTCGTCGAATATTGATCTAATTAATTCTTTCGATCCGACAACGGCGCCCGAAAACTTGTTATCCTACGTTCGCTCTCTTTTTATTATGTAAGTGAGTGAGGATGGCTGTCAATCTGAATTTATAGCGATATTACCATGGGGTATTATCGACCAATAATGCCATGAAACTTGTTTGTTATATTTTTACAATTATACTAATTAAGCGATTTCCTTAAGAGTAGATAGATTTCTTTTGGTTTTGATCCATGATGCGCAGAGTGTACGGATCGAACAAGTAATAAAGTGGATTTAAGTCAGGATATCGATCCAGCGAGATCTCGAATTCTCAATCAACTACATTCTCAAGCTCTATACTATTTGGACTATGATTTGCAATTAATATATCCCTAGCAACCTTGAAAATGAAAGAATAAAGATATGTAAACTAGAAAAAATGAAATAATGCTTAAGTGAAAATAAAAAAAAAAATTAAAGAAATAAATTTGGTCGATTAGTTTTAAAGGATCATTTAAAATACAGCTTGTTGTAAACATCAATTCACTGCGGATGACTGCAATAACTGTGCATGAACCTCATATTTAGAGGAATCGAATCTCGAGGAAAGAAGGTAATGCCATGTGGGTCTCTCACATGTATTTTTGTTTCATCGTCTAATCTTCTGTTTCTTTCGAAGATAGAGGATTAGATAACTACTTTTAATCGAGTTGCCTTGTTAAGGTATTTTCTTTTTTTAATACTTCATACCGAACATGAATTTGTAAACAGCTCTAAGACATAGGCAAAGCATGGGTGTACACACTATCTTTTTTGTTTCTCTTGCCGAAGTGGAACAACTCATTCTTTCATTGATTAGATCCTTGCTAACCACGGGATTAGACTTCTTTATTCGAATTGAGGCGAACTCTCTGCTCATTTTAATTGATAAATCATTCAACTCATTCTCGGTTTCCAAGTGAGAAGAAGATTTATCGATTAGAGGTCTGAGCCAATTAGATCCCGATATTAGGTTGGCATGCCCTTAAGATGTTATTCCCGATACTCGGGAATGCCTTCTACGTATCACTGGAGGGCCTCACAAATCAAGGCATGAAACAATCCTAATACGGGTATAGGACACTAATATTTGGATCAGATCTGCAAATAAGCAAAACCCGTAATGGTCGAAATGAAGTTCGATGGAGCTACGATAAATTTACGCGAGAAAAAGATAATTCTAACAACAGAGTAAATTCAACGGAAGATGGGTTTCTAAATTACTTGTTTACACTAACGGTAGCTCTACGATCAAAGAACTGCGTAAATCCGAGAAATGGAGATTCGAATTCCAAAATTTGTTTGAACCAAGCAGACGGTGATAATTTAGAAGAAAATAACATTACGCATTATTGACTTCAACATTAACATCGGATCGAGAAATTCAAAAAAAGTAACAATCTACTCTAATCTAATCTAAAAATAACATCAAAGCAAAAGAAAAACGAAAATTAAAATACACGAGCACAATTTAGACTTCTGCTACGTTTGCGAAACGCTTTCCTTTAATGCTTGATGTATTTATAGGGTTTGGAAGTTGGGCCCTAGCGATGCACTATTTGTAGTTTCAAAATAAATGGCCCATTGTTTGTTCGTATCGCGACTCCGTTTGTTTGTTGCGACCTTGACTTCGATGTCATGACCTCTTTTTCACGTCGCGACTTCGCATTGCCTTATTGAGTACGTTACGATGTCGCGACTTCAATCATCGTCGCGACTTCACCTTTACCTTTTGGTACATTACGATGTCGAAACGGTCGTACATCGCGCTTCACCTTTACATTAAATGCAATAGCGAGAAACTTTTATGCGGTCGGAATTTGCCTTTATCACCCGTTGGATCGATGTCACGACCGCTAAATAACGTCGCGACCCTCTCTTGTAATTGATGTCGCGACCGCCGGGCCAACGCCAGCGACCATCAATACCTTCACGGTGATGTCGCGACTGCGGGGCGTCGCGACATCTTCTGATTCAGTGTTTGATGTCTCTATCTGTTATAACTGTCGCAACCTCTATGTTCAGTCTCTTTGAAAATCTTTTGTCGCAACTTCTATTCAGTGTCACGACCTCCATGTCTACTGCTAAGCTTTCAATTCTTCCGCGACCTCGAAGTGGTGTCGCGACATCATACCTTCTTTGTTAATTCTGGTCGTCGATTTGGAGTTTATTGCGGTATGGTGTTGATATTCTTCATTCTTTGTCGAAGGTCGCGACGTAATCCTTTCTTTCAAAATTAGATTGCGACCTTTTGCCGAGAAATTTGTTCTTGGCAACTGTGAAGCGACTCCTTGTCGCGACCTCATGGTGGTATCACGACATCATTTTATCTCGCACCCAGTATGCGACGCGATGATGTCGCGACATGAACTCTGCGTTGTTGCTTCTTTTAATCTCGACCCGAGTCGTATTTGTCTCGACTTCCTTCTTAGTCCGCGACTTACTTATTTCACTCTTGATTTCTTCATGAGCCAAATTTGTTGGTGTCGTGACTTAGAAATTGCTGAAACTTGGCGTTTCTGTCGCGACTTTCGATTTGACTTAGGTTCTGTTGCGGCCGATTTCTTATGATTTTGCTAAATTTGATTTTACTATTTGTATTTTCACTTGCAAATTGGAATTTGATTCAATTATCGATTTAACGAGACAATTCAACGTTATTCTCATTATAAACTCAGAAAAATGGATTAAAAATCTAATGAGTTTTGGGCTCATAAAAACCTCGACTCATGGTCGGGGAAATCTAAAGCATAGTTTTTGCCCAAATCTCCTCCACACATAGTCTCTAGCAATTGCTTCATGGTAGGAGAAATTCCATCATAAAAGTAGGCCCGACTAGGCGCCATGTGTCAAACCCCATGATGGGAATGACATTAAGTGTAGCACCTTTCTCTCGACATGCATGGGAATTTTCTTTTGATGGTGAGAAGGTGGAAATCTACCTCTTTCATTTTGTTACATGAGTGGAGAGCGATTTCTTTAAAAACTTAGCTACATCTTTGTCGGTTCGTATGCTCCTTGGCCCCTTAGGAGTTGGGCCAAATTTTGGCTTTATCCTTGATGTGAAAGAAAAAGAAAGCAGAGCCTCATTAGATCCACCTTGTGATCCTCTTTGAAGGTGTTGAACCTCCTCAAAAACTCCCTCATGTGCGAGTAAGGTTTCATCTCCATGCCATGAAAAGTGGAAGAAATGGCTGAGGTGAGCTGGCACAACCATTTTGCTCGGTTGGAAGGCCTGATACGGGAGGAGTGCACTTCGATTCGTAGGGTGTATGTGGTCCCTCATGGACCTTAATGCATTGAGATTCCTGTCGACTCCCTGTTGATTGTGTTGTTCATCAAGTGGAGGTTCCATTGGGTTAAAATCCAGGCCCAGTTCAGAATCTGATTCCTGTGGAATACTAACTTTTACTAATCTGCCTTCTGAATTCCTAAACTATTGGAACATAAACTCCTACATGAAAAACACGTAACAACGCGAAAGAGCCTGAAAGCAATTCTACAGGGTGAGGTGTTAGCTAAGGAAAAATAAAAAGGTATATGATATAATGAAATTAAGTAACTAGCGATGGCTAGCTAGAAAGAATGAAAAGAGAAGAAATTCATGAGAAACTTGTGTTAAGTCGCAGTGTTCAATACATTGTCATTTGCACTTCAAGGCACCATCCTAGCGGCGAGGTAGCGATGAAGAACTTACGAAATTGACAAGGTTTGCTTCTTTATTCTGTTTTGCTTCGTTCGCTGCGCCTTATGTAGTTCGGTAGCTACGTGTTCCGATTGATTTCTTCGTACTCGGTACAGTTCCTATCTTGATATTTATAACATAAAAACTATTATAAAATTGATCATAAGCATTCTTTAGGTCATCAACGTGCCAGCCCCAGGTCGATTTGTCTTATTACTATCACGAGTGCTCAAAGCAGGACTTTTAAAGTATGAAACAACCTTTATTTGGGTAGTAATCAGGATGTATACTTAAATCGTTGAGTTCACGCATACTGATCACATCCAGCCAATTCTGAAGCTCTTGCATAGGATGGCACTAATTGAGTGCGGAACTTCGAGTCTGATACGAATTTGTTGGACAAGCGTGGTGGTTGATGCACTTTCGGTCGGGAAGTCATAGAGTACCTTTAAGGTGTAACTTCCCGAATGGAAGATGCTCGGCGTTGTGGAGTGATTTGGAAGCTGCGGTACAATGAGCAGGCTCGGGGTGTTTAGGGGAGTTTGGTAGCTCGCCATCCTTACTAAGCGAGATTGAGTCGAGGCAAGCGGAAGATATTATCCATCGGGGATAAGTCTGATCGAGTATGGGTGGTTTGGGCCGTACCGCCTTAGTGGTAGTCTTCAGTATAGGGGACGGATTGTAGTTCCCCGGTTGACAGATCTTAGAGAGGTGATCCTCAAGGAGTTTCACAACTCTTGCTTTGTAGTGCATCTAAGTGGCACGAAGATGTACCGAGATCTTCGTCGATAGTATTACTGGAGTGGGATGAAGAGACACGTTGGGGACTTCATAAGAGCGAGAGGCTTTCGCCATATCGGCGGGTAAAATTTGGGCACGAGGAGGCAATGAGAGTACACTCAGCCATTGGAGGTAGCATAGTGGAAGTGAGAACATATCACAATGGACTTTGTGACTCACTTGCCATGGATGTCGCAAAAGCATGACACGGTGTGGGTGATTGTGGATCGGCTCACGAATCGACCGATTTTAAGGCATGCGGATGACGCCCTTGGAGAATTACCGCGGGGATATATATATGAGAGATTGTCCGGTTCCATGGAGTGTTAGTCTCTATCATATCGGACTAGGATCTTAGGTTTACGGCTCACTTTTGGATGAGTTTCCAGAGAGCCATGGGAACATAGTTGATGAGCACTGCTTTTCATCCATAGACGGGGCGGTCGTTAGGAAGAACTATCACGGGTTTTGGAAGGCGTGCTGCATGTAGCACCTTTCGATCAGACCGATTGGCGAGGATCAGAGCCGGTTATGGGATCTTTCGTTTAATTATTTTTATTTATTTATATATTTTTTTCCAATTATTGCAGAATCTCTGCGGAGCCGAATGGAGGATCAGAGCCAGGAGCCGGTTTGCCTCAGACCTTTTCATTTATCTTATCAAAACATTTTATTTATGTCATTTCATTTTAGAGTTTTCAGTATTCTTGCGAGTTGTTTTAAATAGTAAACCCTTAAACATTTACTTTTATACAATACGTTTACAAAATGGGCGGATCATGCCTTTCTGAAATGATATCTGAAAATATTATTTGAGATTAACTCTTTTGTTCACAAAATATCATGTTCAAAGAAATGATATACATATGGCGGGTATATACTTATCGCGCAACTTTCTCTGACTAAACTTCTTGATCTTGCCTTCTTTCTTGTTTACTCGAAACCTGCACATAGATAAAAATTACATGCTAAGCATTTTCATGTAGTGGTTACATCTGATTCTATTCCAAATTTTCAATTTAGCAAGGACATGCATTTATCTTAAAACCATGCCCTTTTATATCAAACTATACTCACTTATTCATTTTCACATGCTTTACTTTACAAATCATTGATCATATCCAAAATATGCATTTCACGTACAACAAATTATTTAACTCGAATCATGAAATTCAGTATATCTCGAAGTGTATTTAGTTTACAAATCCCATTTACGCTAATCAAAGTTTGTTATTTCACTTTGTCTATACAATTCACATTTGTGACGGATTCCGTTCAATGAATCCCGTCCTTTTTATCATTCGATAATGTGCTTACACATTTAACAATTTCGGTTTCCCATAATGATGGATGCCGATTGGTGCATCCCGCCAAGTGGTTATTTAAAAATGCCATGCGTCATCATGACGGATGCCGATTAGTGCATCCCGCCATGTGGGACATTTTAACAATGCCATACACCATCATGACGGATGCCGATTGGTGCATCCCGCCATGTGGGACATTGAACAATTTCGATTTGCCTTCATGACGGATGCGGTGTTGCATCTGCCATGACAGTCTTCGGTATATCGATTCAATTCAAGATGTAAAATTGGCCGAATTCGTTTTACAGATTCGTTGTCCTCACGCGTGCAAATATTAGTGTCCTTTGCCACAACTACGCTGTGGCGTAGACCTTTGCCACAACGTAGCTTTGCTACTGATTAGTACCCAAAAAGTGCTATTTTGAGCCTGACCGAGATAGGTTTTGGAGTGTAGCACTGCGCCTGAATCATATCAATTAAGCGGTGTTGTATGCGGAGTCCACTTAGTTTCACTAATTCCATTTCGAGATTGTTTTGGATAGTTTTGCGGGTTTTAGAACTTATTCGGTAAGCTTGGCGCTTATTGGTGTTGAATCAGAGAATCCTCGATGATTTCCGCGAAGCGGCGATGAAATATCGAATTCGATGAAGAATTGAAGGCAAAGTGATGAATAAAGTGAAGAGAAGATCGTGTAGGCAAACCCGAGGAAGCGAGGCAATCCGGATTTTCGCTATGATTCGAAAATTTATTTGGGATTCTGTTAGCGATCATAAAATTTAGTAATCTGAAGTGAAATTCAGTAGCCGTAGAAATTTCTTTGTCACTGAAGAAATTTTCAATTTAGCTATCTCACAAAATTTATTAGGCTAAGATTTAGCTAATAGCGAAAAATTCAGCATTCTTGTGAAATTTCCATTCATATCTCGTAGAATTTCAGGCTAGCGAGGCTGGCTATAGCGAAATTTTAGCTAGCATAAATGAGAACATACCAATATCTCTGCGAATTTCTGCATGTGAAATCTCATTTAGCAATTTTTTGGTATGCTTGATCTGACGACCCTGTTTTGATGTATTACCATTTTGACCCTTATGTAATCTCATATTTTAGGTATTTTTGTATTTTCACACTTTGGGTTGGACTATATAAACCCCCACCTCTTTGTAACCCTAAGAAACTTTTCATTTTATAAAGTTTTCCCGCATCTTTCATTTTAGGTTTCTATTTGCTCTCTTCTCTCTCCTCTTTCTCTCGTTTCTCGGTACCCAATTACCCCCTTGAGGATAATGACTCAAGGGATGCTTGGCTGTCGCCTCATAGCTTTGAAGAGGAGGGTGGCTAAGCTTGGTTTGGGGTACATTGCGGGTTATCCTCTTGCTTTACAGATATTCTGGTACGACGGTATGGTTCCCTGACTTTCCAATCACAGGGTTTAATGTATTTAATATCTTTCCTTGGTCAATACTTGTCATGCTTTAGGTTTCAGGGCATTCTTAATGTTAGATGCACTGACATCCTTTAGATGTCATTTACGAGCCATTGAAATGAGGTTAAATGTTAGGGTTTTAAACTGAATGGGACTTTGAATGCTTAGTACTTAGTTTGACTTCGAATAGAATTGGTTAGGGTTAGGTTTTATAGCTAAACAAAGATCAGGTTTGGCTTTATTTATGGGTCATTTGCTAATGCGAAATAACGAGGCGTTTTAATTGCCCGTGTTATCATTTAGTGACCGAGTCTTCAAAGTTACCATTTCACACTTCGCTAAACCATTACAGGTTGGTCAGTGAACATCTGACCCCACTGGTATTTTTAACAAAATCAGAAATCAAACAAAAGCCTCACCATTTTCAAACACAACGATCTGAATCATTAGTGGGATGAAAACCCCATCCCGTGTTCGACCTGAAGCGCATTATCACTGCGCGGTGGCTTATTTCACGGTAGGAGGAACTTAGGAATATAAATTTTGTTGATTAGCATCACCTGCGAGTGGCGCGAATCAAATCAGTGTCGTTCTTGGGATGGTGCCCGAGCTACGTATGATAAGTTGATGTGTACTTGTAATCCACATTACAAGTGTAGGTGACTTTTAAACCCTTTTGAATTTCATTTAACATGCTTACGGGTTTTTTTCCTTGCTTGCGATTCTTTGCCTTTATTTTTATTTCTTACAGTGGTTTTGTTTAACTAACACTTGACCTTTTTGTAGCTTTGTTGTGTTCGTTGTTACATTTCATTTTGTTTAACAGTGTTTATGCTTGCTGGGACGAGAGGACATCGGGTGGCTGAAAGAATCGGTGCACCAATTGAGCAAAGTTTGTGAAATCGGTGTGCCTGGTGACGAATGGATCCCTACTGCACGAGGAACTGACAAAGTCGACAAGCACCCTTATGAATCAGCGGCATCGCAATTCGATGAGGAACACATACACCCTCTAGGTGAGTGCTCCTTCACGCATCATACCTCCTGGCGGGGATGTAGCAGTGAGACCACACCTAGTCTTTTTGCTTCCCACATTTCATGAGTATGGAGAGATGAAAATCCATATTCACACATGCGGGATTTTGAGAAGTATGCATAACTTTAGGAGAATAGCAGACATGGAGTTGCTTTGAGTGAAGGCATTCCCGTTGACCCTCGAGACCAATCCAAAATATGGCTCGACTCACTTTGATGAGAACGATTAGAAATTGAGGCGATCTTGGCCCTGAATTTTTGAAGAAATTCTTGAGTGCCCACAGACCATGATTTGAAGAGCGAGATCTATACACTCAGCACTTTGTGATAAGGAAGTTTTATCGGTGTTGGGAAAGATTCATTGAGGACCATGGTGCTGCCCACACCATGGTTTTGATACATGGATGCTAGTGAATCATTTCTATAATGGTACATGTCCCTGCCGTAGGCGGCGGTGCTAGAAACCATGAGTGGGGTGATTTCTTAAAAGTAAGATCGGATGGAAGCTATGGATTTCTTGGTTATGTGGCGAAACTTCCAAGAGTGGGATGAGCCAAACCGAAGAGGTGGAGAAAGGCCCTCGACCCAAAGGAGGATTTTTACACTTTCGGAGGACATGGAAATGAAAGCAAAGAATTTAGACCCTTGCTAGGAAGGTGGAGGTTAGAAGGAAAGAGGCTCCATAGTGGCAGTGTTGAAAACCTTGTTGCGAGCCCGACCAGACCGGTTGTCAACCCCTTTATTAATCCAGGAGAACATCCATCAGCGCGCCGGTCAGAAGGATTTGATGTCGAATATGAAATGTTGTAGGTCAATACAAGCCACAACCCAATGCCCCATGAGATACCTCTGATTCGATTGGAAAAGTTACCTAACCTCTCACCCGGAAACCAATCCTCACGCCTATGTGCCCCCGGTGCTATTGAGTTTGGTTCCTCATCTCAACCACATCCACCATCATCCACTTCTTCAGTTGAACAAGCCATCTTGAATTTGAGCAAGGTGGTAGGAAATTTTGTGGAGGAGCAAAAGGGGATCAATGTCTGATTAGCCTGAAGGATTGACAACATTTGTAGAAAGTACATTGGGCAAAAGAATAGATGGGCTCGAAGAGCAATCTTAATCAAAATGAGCAATACCACGTATTCAATCACAAAGATCAACAATATTCTGGAGGTACAGGAAAGAGGAAGGTTCCCTTCCCAAACATTGCCAAATCGAAAGGAATACGTGAGGTAGGTTCATCCGGTGGTCGAGGATGGATGAAGTGAGAATGCAATCACTCGAGGAGTGGAAGAAAAAGAAAATAGAGCAACTAGTGCCCGCGGCTGCCAGAGAAAAATGCAAGAAAGGAGTTGAACACCGAGGGTGACCGTGTGGGGACTCAAAAGCCTTTGCATATGCCACCTCCGTTTCACAGAACCTTAAGTAGGAGAGAAAGGCATGTGGGCAAGCATCTGGAAGTCTAAAGCAGTGAAGGTCGACCGCCACCCTTGGACATCATCAAACAAGTCCTGCCTATGCAAAGTTTTTGAAGGATCTGCGTACAATCAAAGAGATTGGGCATTGAGAAGAGAAAGCCTTCCTAGCAAGACGAGTGGGTGCCGTAATCAGCGAAGCCCAGTCAAATCTGAGGATCGGATCCTAATTTCGATCCAGCTTATTGGAGGGACTTGCATAGATAAGGCATTGCTCGATTTGGGGGCTAGTGTTAAAGCTACTTGCCATACTGGTGTATAAATGATTAGGTTTAGGAAAACCCAAAAAAACCTACCAGCATCGCGTCATTGGTGATAGATGGAGTGAAAATTACCCCAAAGGAATAGTTGAGGAATGTGTTGGTGGTAGACGATTCTGCTACCGATGGAGCTTTGTGGTGCTTGACTCAGGAGCGATTGCAAGTGGGCTGATCGTATTGCGATTATCACGGGAAGACCATTTGGCCACTGCGTGCAATTATCAATTGCCAAAATGGTCATTATTGCAACTCACGTTTGGCAGCATGACGTTGAGCCTGACATTTTCCGCGGCCATAAGCGCAATGAGCGGTGGAGGGTGATAGGAAGGAAGTGATGAAGTGCGCTCGATTGGTGCGGAATGCGAGAGGGAAGCGAGGTCCATAAATTGAAAGAATTGGCAAACCAAGGTGGAACAGTTGTTTGGGAGTTGTCATCAGTCACCACTGCAGAACAATTGATCAGCCCAAAATCACCCAGTGTGAAGGACATCAACAATGAGGCATTAAACATCAAGGCATTGCCGCGGGCCAGCGTCGAGTTGAGGAGCTCCCTCCTCCTTGACCCCCCCGTAGTATCAGAGTTGGTAAAATTAGAGCCAGAGTTTGGTGTCAAAATGAAACCAAAATTGCAGCTCGAAAATTTTTGCTTTTTGTTTCGATTAAGTTCTGATTTTAATATTTACTATTTTTAGTAACTTTCCCTTTTTAGTAACTTCCTGTTTTAGCAATTTTCCTTTTTAAGTAGCCTAAAATTAATTTTATTTTTAGATTTTTGATAAAAATAATAATTAATAATTAATTTTGATTTTTGTTTATAATTAACTGCATCCCGAGAATTTGTTTCTTTTAAATTGTTTTTATTTGCGGTGAATCTGATTTACGCTATTATGGCGAAATTGCCCGAGCTCTTCGGCTACCTACCCGACATAAAGGAGGAGGGACCATTCACCTTCGCCCGTCTTTCCTTCCACTGCCCCACCGGGAACCGCCATTTGCTTAGTGAGCCACTAGCGTTGCCCTTCCCTATTCGCATCTGCCGGCAACTGCTTGCCTTCTTGGGACCGCATCACCTTTCGCCTGATCTGTAGCTTTCCCTGTTGTGCCTGGCGTCCCTTCGTGCCGGAGCCCTAGTTGCGCCCTACACTGCCGCCGATCACCACCTTCCGCGCGCGTGCCTTTGCCTGTGTCGCTCGTGCTCTGGGTTAGCCACTGCGCGCTTTCCGCAGCCTTGCCTTAGCTCCACTAGCGTAGTTGGCGTGAGAGATCGGTAGAGCCACTGGTCCGGCCGTGTGTGCTCACCACCTGCTTTGCTTCCCGTAGTGAGCCTGCCACGCCTCTGTGTCACTTTACGGCGACGAGATATGGTCGTGCCGGTGGGTCGAACCAAGCCGAGTCGGATCGGCCTTTCGGGATATGGAGGTCCGAACCTCTTGAAATTTTGCCGGGTGCCCATTCTCGGTTTTACTGCGGTTGAAGCGGCTGCAGTAGTCGAGCGATCCGGGGAGCCACTGGGGGTTGGGAGGTACGGGCGAGATGGGACCTCAGACCCTCCCGATTACCTCGAGCGATCGGCGGAAGGCGACCCTCCCAGCGAGCCCGTACACATCGGTCGGGGAGTCCACTCATCATCAGGCCTCGGTAGTCGCCTTCCCACACCCGGCGGCCAGAGAGACCTCATCACCACCCCAGTTATCGCGCATCGAGGATCGGGCGACCGTTGTTTGTTGGGACCCGTTAGGGGCGTTGGGAACACGCGAAGTTTCCATGGAGAGTCGTATTCGGCGTGCCGGCGCCGGCAGCGGCCCCGGTTCGGGGGCTCCATGGGGCGGTGCGTATTCTCCCGTCTTGCATTACATGACCGCAGGCGATTGTACTATCCGGGTGGTGCCGGTTTCGCTCCGTGACTTCCGGGGAGCGTCGGAGTCACATTGGAGCTCAGATTCGATATTGATGATCGATCGGAGTGCTTTCCGGCGGCGGACATATCGGTTGCATTGAAGCTGCCGGCGAGGAGCGGGCCGATTCTAGAAATTTATCGAGATTGGCCTCGTAGGCGTAGAAGGGAGATGGTCTGGCTGTCTCGCTCGAGACACTCTGGTGGACAAGTACTTTTCGGGAGGCGACTCAGCCTCATATGCTTTTAACGGACCACACCTTTCCGGACGACCTATTCACATTCTGACGCACTCGTCGGTAGCGGGGGGCCATACTCGAGGCTGTCTGCGGATCTCGGAGGGATGCAGTTTGATCCCTACGAGTTAGTGATAGCCTTCTTTGCATGAAGATAAGGTCCACCTTGAAGGAACTTTGGCTCGGCGAGAGAGTCTACCCTTGTTGATGCCACGACTATTGAGCCAGGTCTTAGAGCACTTGGGCTTTCGGAGGAGCCCCGTATTGAGAGGAGGATCGAGGATGCCCTCGGGTCCTGTCTATGGGAGAGCCGTGGTGATGCGGGTTCTTTCTCCTCGGCGTGGGACGAGAGGAGTGCAGGATGAGAGCGGAGGACTCCCAGAGGAGAGATGATCTTGCTCTAGAGGTAGAGATGGAGAGGAGTCCAGTGCCAGATATATCTCCTCCATCTCCTCCACTCCACACCGCCATACGGCCCACTGGCGACACCCCGGCCCATCGCCTCTGGCGCGGCATTCTCGGATGTGCGTTCATGTCGGTTCGAAGGCTCGGCTGTTATGGATATTAATACGTTCATTGGCCCACTACGGACATCGATAGACCCGAGGAGATTGACTTCGGCGAGACCGCACAGAGCATTGTCATACCATGCTCCGCAGATCATGAGTCACCTCGGTCTCTGCGTGTTCACGCCCGTGAGATGAGCCAGCGGCCCGGCGGCTATCGCCCAGAACATCGCGGCCCGCGGCGGCCCGGCGGCTGAGATCCGCACCACCGCGAGTGAGGTGGTCACACTCTGTCTCCTAAACTTTCCTACCCCTATGACATGTCTATACCTTGGTGGGAGGAAAGGATTAGAGCTAAGTGTCTTATCATGTTTTTGTATCACGATTTTCGGCTTTATCATTGCTACTCATTTTTATGGGATTCATGTATTAGCGATAGTAGCGGTGATATTTTTTGTTATGTTTAGCTATATTAAGCATGTATTAGCCATTTGGTTATATCAAAAGCTTTTTATAGCATTCCTGATTTAATACACTTTGCAAATCATTTTTTTATTATTATGCATTTGTGTTTCTGCTCCTTGCCTTTATTTGGAAAGTGAAGCCACAGCTAATGTTACTTAAATGATAGGACAATTCCATGCATGATTTAGTTTTTTGTCAATTGAAATTTCAGCATATTCAACCTTGAACATTCACCCTTTAGCTAATTCACACACTGCACACCAGATTATGGCAATAGGTTGCGAAACTATACACCTCTTTCACTTTAATCTTAGGCCTTAGACACATTGACCCGACCAGTAATAGGTTTTGTTACCCATGTTTGAGGCCCGATGAAGTCTTCAAAGGAAAAGAAAAAGCGAAAAGAAAAGAAAGAAAGAAAATAAAAGTCGTGACGCTTTGCCCTTGAAACGAACACGGTCAGAGGTATATGGCGAAAGCCTTAACCGATGCTGCCAGCCTTATTGGTGAGGTCATCGACTTTGTGTTCGCTACACGGTGGATGGGTGAAATTTAGCGTGTTGTAGGTGCTTAATTCCGAAGTCATCAAGTCAGGGGTGAAAACTGCGAGTTTGCGGTCAGTGATCCTTTTGGCTTGATGCCCCAAGCCTTAATTGGTTGGGAGTCATCGGTGATTTAGATTACGGACTTTGGTGAAGTGAGTTTTAGCATTGCACCACACATTGCAATCAGGAAGAAATAAGGCGTAGCTAGCCCTATTTAGGTTAGTCAGCCGGTTTAAGGCCATGGCATTAGCTAGGTTGGGGGGAGAGGAAGATAGCTTTGCAATTTATTGGCTCAAGCGGTTACCTTAGGAACAATTGGTTTTTTGGTGGAAATTCGAGTTGACTTCCTTGGAATGATGTTTTTAAACTTGTTCTTATATGGTTTTGTTCTCTCATGTCGGTTTTCATACGAGGTGTAAATTTTTCATGCTAAGGTAAGCTAAATCCGTACACACGCGCGACCCAAATACACTTTTTGTAAAGCGGCGTATCCCATTTTGTTTTAACTTATTCTTTAGGGACTAGCAACGTGTCGGGTTGGGGGGAATTATGATTCGGTACCAAAAGTTCTATTTAGAAAGCCCTATTCGAGATGAGTTTGGAGTGCTTTCTTGCTAAATCATAATATCAATTAAGCCAATTGATGTGTAGGTCCCATAGTTTCACTAATTCCATTTCGAGATTGTTTTGGATAGTTTGCGGGTTTTGAGAACTTGATCGGCAAGCAGCTTCTTGTGGTGTTGAATGCGAGAATCCTCGATGATTTCAGCAGTAGGCGTGAAATATCAAGATTTAGTGAAGAATTGAAGGCAAAGTGATGAATAAGAAGTGAAGAGAGGATGCAGTGAGCAAAACAGAAAGCAAGAGCAATCCCAGGATTTTTCGCTATGATTGCAAAAATTTATTTGGGATTCTTGTGAATTTCGCGATCTGCGAATTCATAATCCTAAGCGAAATTGAAGAATTTATTATCTGGCGAAATTTACTGTGCCTAGCGAAATTTTTCCAATTTAGCTATCTCACAAAAATTTCGCTAGGCTGGCCAAAAATTCACTGATATAGCGAGATTTCGCTAGCACTAGAATTACAAGCTATCTTTGGCAATTTCTGCGTAATCATTACTGTGTTTTTGGTATCTTGATCCCTAAGCGACCCGTTTTGATGTATTATCATTTGACCCTTATGTAATCTCATATTTTAGGTATTTTTGTATTTTCACACTTTGGGTTGGACTATATAAACCCCCACCTCTTTGTAACCCTAAGCAACTTTTCATTTTATAAAGTTTTCCCGTAGCTTTCATTTTAGGTCTCATTTTTCTCTCTTCTCTCTCCTCTTTCTCTCATTTTCTCGGCTGCCAAACACCCCCCTTGAGGATGACAACTCAAGGGATGTATGCGCCTCATAGGTGAAGAGGAGGGTGGCTAGCAGTTTTGGGGTTGTTGAATGTTGTCCTCTTGCTTTGAATATTCTGATTTAGCATTTATGGTTCCCAGCTTTCCAAACTAGGGTTTAATGCCATTTAATATCTTTCCTTGGTCAATACTTGTCATGCTTTAGGTTTCAGGGCATTCTTAATGTTAGATGCACTGACATCCTTTAGATGTCATTTACGAGCCATTGAAATGAGGTTAAATGTTAGGGTTTTAAACTGAATGGGACTTTGAATGCTTAGTATGAGTTTGACTCAAATAGGGTGGTTAGGACTTTAGGTTTTATAGCTAAACAAAGATCGGTTTTAGCTTTGACTATAGGTCATTTGCCCTAATGCGGCTCTTAGGGACATTTAATGGCCCCATGTTATCGACTAGTGACCAGTCTTCAAAGTTACCATTTCACACTTCACTTTAAACCATTACGGGTTAGTCGTGAACATACCGAGCCCCATTTATTTTTTAACAAATCGAAAATCCAAAAACAAAAAAAGCCTCACCATTTTCAAACAACGATCACGAATCATTAGTGGGATGAAAACCCGTCCGTGATCCTGAACCCATTTATCGCGGTGGCTTGACTCTGGCGATTAGGAGGAACAGATATATTTGTTGGTTCCCATCACTTACTGGTGGCGCGAATCATTCACGCCTCGGTGTACTAGGAGTGTGCCAGTACTGGCGCCGGCCTGCATTTGTGCGGTATTCCGCTGGCATGGGGTCTACGTTACGGCGTGGGTTCCTATGCTCTGACGTGGGCAGATCAAGGCAGATTTTCCAGTTTGCACTTTTGCGATTTTTCTCCAAAATCACCCCAAAAATACAAAAGAAACTCTAGAAATCACTCCTAATATCATCCTAAACCAACCATGAGCAAAACCTAAGGATGGTTTAGGGTTTTTCCAACCTAAACATCATCAAAGAAATTCTAGGGTTTGGTTCTTACCTTAAATCCCTTTGCACTTGAAGCCCTAGCCTTTTTCCTTCTTCCTTCTTACAAGATCTTGAACAAATGAAATTTGGATTTTTTTGCACGAATCTCACTTTCTTCCCCGAAACCACTGGCCTCTATCACTCCCTTCTCAGCTTGTTTTTTTGCTTTCGAATGAGTATTCTAAGACCAAATGTGGTCTAATATCATATCCATTATAAGGCCATTGTTTGGCTTCAATACATTTTGGATTTAAGTTGCTGGTACCTTGTAGCACATATATTACTTCTCTATTTGCACTTAAACACGTAAACATTTTATCAGGTATTATAGGTCCTCATTTTACAATTTCCAAATTTGTCCTTTTTCACTTGGAGTTATTTCAGGGTTGATCAATTTCTCATTTTAGCATATAATATTTATCATATGCTCATATTCATTCACATTCCACAGTATATCAGGTTCGGAAAAACTAAGTTTAGCTCAATTCATATAGGAATATATAATAAAATTATTATAAAAATTCTAGGGTATTTTTGGGTCGTTACTCTACGAGCATGTGTCCTGGATCTCAAGGGTAGTTGGGAAGAGCACTTGCTCTTGGTAGAGTTCGCGTATAACAACAGTTGTCAAGCGAGCATATAGACGGCACCCTACAAGGCTTTGTATAGGAGGCCATGTCGATCTCCGATTTGTTGGACGGAGGTGGGAGAGAGATCCACCACTAGTCCGGATTTGGTTAAAGACACCTCGGAGAAGGTGGATTTGATACGGAAACGTCTTCTCACGGCTGAGAGCCGGCAGAAGAGTTATGTTGACAGATGGCGATGGCCTCTAAAGTTTGAGGTGGGTGATCACGTCTTCTTGAAGGTGATGCCTAAGAGAGAAGTTGTCAGGTTCGGCAAGCAGGGGAAGCTAGCTAAAAGGTATATCGGGCCCTTCGAGATACTCGATATGGTGGGCACAATTCAGAGACAGTAGGATATTTCACGATTTTCGACGTAACGAGCGTCTAGTGACTCCGAGGGACTAGATTTTTACGAGAATCTCGAGAGTTAGGAAATAACTCCAGTTAAGTTCATTTAAAATAAATTGAACTAAAACTGGAATTGAAAAAATATCCGAGCGAGGATCGTATGACACATGGCGCTTTAGGAGCCACTCATCAACTTAAGTCAAGATAGGCAAATGAGGAAAAGAAGGAAAAGTGATTTTTTAAAATTTGGTATGGAATTGAGAGGAGAAAGAGAGGGTGAAGCTCCAACTTCTCTATACTATCTACGGAGATTGGGTGGTCGTTTTCCGACGGGCCAAGGTTTAAAGTGGGAGTACTCGGCGAGGGCTACGTGTGGATACCAGAAACTATAAGTTTTGGCATAAGGTTCGGGAAGTTGAAAGCTTCAGGTTTAGAAAGTGTTCGCAGAACTTCCTCGGGTCGTTGATCACACTTCAAGATGTAGGGTTTCTCCTGCTTAAGGGCCATTAGGTTTAGCCTAGCTGGCAGGAGTTAGTTCAAGAAAGCTGGTGTGTTGTTGATAGTGAAAAACCTGCAGGTTTCTTAGTGTTTTTGTTCAAGTTGCAGATTCGGGATTAGTTGTGGGTCAGTGTTTGAGGATTTTACGGCGAACGGGACTATATAGTGGAACCGAGATTGGTTCATAGCAGATTAGGGACGAAAGGCAGCCTACGAAAATTCCCAGAAAGTTCTGAATCCGTTCGCGAGACCTGCGAAATTTGGATGGTGTCTGAAAAATTTCACATGGAGTTCTTGGTCGCGGCCGTAGGGTATTCTAAATCAACAAAATTTATAACCTAATACCTCATACTACCGTAGCATTGCTACTATAGTATAGCGGCTCTAGGATCGTCCATAAGGATGGGTTTTCTTCGTAGAAATGACTAATACTGAGGTTTACACTGGTGATTGTAGTTTGGATATTGGGGTTATGATAAAAAGGGGTTGGTTTTAATGGTTGTCACTGAAAATAAAACATATTAGAAAGTGGAAAGAGGTACCTTGAAGTATCAGGACACTAAGTTTAGGTTCTTTAGGCAAATGAGGGGCTTCCGGGTCTTTACATCGCATTGGGGAGGATAACTTATAGTTATCTCCCGAACCGGATCTTCATTTAGCTATAACTGACCCTTCTTAAATATATTTGAAAATGGCATTCACTGGCCATTAATGTTCTTAGTCAGTAAACACACAAGTCTCCTTGACTCACCTTCCAATGGCTCATAAATGATAACTAATGAGCATCATTGGATCTAACATTAAGCATCTAATGAGCCCTGAAAGCTTACCAAATACTAACCATTCAAGGTGATTTGAAGAGATGAAAACCTAAAGTTGAAGATAAGAATAGTAGTGACAGTGAATACCTGCGTGATAAACATGGAAACCCTTAGTTTGCCTTAGGATCCTTGACCTAGTGGCCTTCTACTTTAAGGAGGAAAGGGTTTTAGCCACTCATCCTCTGAGAAATCATCCTCATAGGGTGTTTGTCTAGTGAGAAAAGAAAAGAAAATGAGAGAAAATGAAAGAAAACCTAGAGCTTGTTCGACAAGCCTCCCAAAACTTTTGTTAATCAAAAAGGTAAAAACTAAAAACTGTCCTTTACAAAGTGTTATTTTAGGGATTATACACCACCAAAACGATACAAATTACCAAATTGTAAAAAGCAAGAAACTATTACATAGGGATAATTTTGGAAGAAATAAAAAAAAAGAGATAAAAAAGTCAAAAAGGTTGCAAGGAATTTGCAGGGCACTGCGAAAATTCGCAAGTTGTGGTGAAATTTTGCAACCCTTGCGAGTTTTCCAAAGGTTTCTGCAATTCCTCTGTTTCTGGTTTTGGTTCTTCCTTCAGCAGCTCTGAGTTCCAATTGATTTCTACATGCTTGAGCTAGATCCCTATCTTTAATAACTCAACTACCCCTTACCCAAGCCTTACATTAGAAGCCTATAAAGACCTACTTGATCTTAAGAGATTTGTGTGCCTACATTAGTGGAGAGTGATAAGAACAACAAGCCTATGGAACCTAAATATATTATCTTAGGAGAACCGCGTATTTATCTCAATTCTCATAAACTCATCTAGCTTGAAAATTGATTGGATAGGGGAAGACCACACACACACACACACACACTAGTGAGAACCATGATCTAAATTTGTCTATTATGAGATTAATTCATTATTAAAATAAATAAATTATCTTGATCATATTCTCTATATTCTTAGTAAGGGTAACTCTTGAGACACATATACATACCCTTGACAAGAAGCTTGATTACTCAATTTTAGCCCAAATAAAAGGGTGAAATGAACTCTTACTCTTATTACTTGAGACCAGACAACTTCTTTCGCACCTCTTTGCAGGACTCAATAAACTTTATTGAGAGGGGTGTTGGTTTAGATTTACTAGTTCCAACTTATAACCAACAGATAAAGGAGAGAATTCAAGGAATTAGACTGAGGGTCTTCTAGCATTGCTTCCTTCTTCTTTGTTGAATATAAACCACTCCATGGAAAGAGCCATTTGCTTAATAAAATCATCTTGTCTCTACCCAATGGAGTTTAGGGTTTCCTTAAACTTACCTTGGGTAGAATACATCTTGATCAAATTATTGTTAACCATATTTAAACTCTCAATCCATAACTTTTCCCTATAGTTGAGGGTTGCCTCCATATCCTTGTCCCTCTTCTCTATCAGTAGCTTGATTTCCTTCTGATGCTCCTTATATAGATATCTAAAAGCATCTGCCTTTTGCATCAAATTCTGCTCCATTTCATCTTCTCTCTTTCATTATCTTCAACAACTCAATATCCCTTTTCAACTGATCCAAAATGAAAGCTCTCTCCCTTGCCCTGAGTTCTTCACTCAATTATTTTTCTCTTTGTTCCAATTTACTCTTCCATTCTTTATCCCTCTGTTTGAGTGCATCCTCTAAATTCTTATCTTTTATTCTCAGCTCTGCATCCATATACTCATCTCTGAGTTGTAGTTTAATCTTTAATTATGCGTGCGACTGAGCGGTCCCGACCGATTGGCGGATCAGAGACAAAACCGGGGATGCAGAGCGAAACCGTTACCAAGCCACATTTCATTCTCAACGTCTTTGTGACGGTTTCATTTAGGGCAAGCCATAAACATTTACAAATTCAATATGGCTATAACATTTAACAAAATACATTTACAATGAAGGCGTTCCAAGCCTTTTCAAAATGGTTTACAAAATTGATGTTCAGAGTTCAAATTGTTTTTACAAAATATCAATGTTCAAAAGAAATGGAGTGAATGGATATGTTGAAGTATACTCCGCAATTCTTTCTTTATGACTCTGAGCTCCTCGACCTTGGGTCCTCTTTCAATCACTATCTAATCATAAATTGCACATTGATAAAAACAATACGCTAAAAGCATTTTTCATGCTTAGTGGTTCTATCTGTTCCATTCTTGTTTCCGTTTAAATTAAGCATGTAATTTTCTTTGAACAAAACTTTCAAATCTTTTGGATGATCAATGTCAATGCAATACATACATATTTCATATACAATCATTCACGGTTCATTGATCATCCCAAATATACACATTCATATATTTATAATTCATTATGTAATTCATGCATTTCATAATGCTCTTTTCATTCAATTTGCAATCATGCTTTTCAATATCAATATGTCCAACAATATCAAAATCAATTTAGTTCTGCCATAATGAATTTAACCTATGTTTTAGAGGTATGCAAGATATCGAATCACTTGACGCAGTCCAGCTAGAATTTGCAAGCGATTATAAAAACATTTGTTTTATAACACAGGTAATAGTCTCATTTGATTTAGTATTTGGTTATTAAAAGTCAATTTCCTAAACACTTTACCAAATCTTATCATTTGGGCTACGGATAAGAGTGATACATCAATACATTTGTTCGCAGTACTGTTAATTTGACCCTTATTGGTATACCAATCTATCCTTTATGCGAATTAAACGGTTAACATTCTATTAAGGGCGTTAAAATCCTTTATATCAAAATATAGTACAATATGTACATTTTTATAAACAGTTCATTTTCAATACATATGCAATTTTCATATGCAAACATTTCATAATCAATTAAAACAAATCAATATGCTTTTCTTATGCGTTTAGAACAAACATTTCAAATCTTGAAACGAGAATAGGAGGAGATAGAACAAACCAATCTATCTCTTTCTTTTTTCCTTGTCGTCAATCTCGGTCCTAGGTTAGGTGATCCTCACCGGTCCCTGGCAAATGACACACATCACATTTAGTGAATTAGCACTAATCACACTTAACGAATATCGCCGAGGCGGCAAGGTAAAGTACGTTTTCACTTAGTTTCCTTCTTATTTGAACCCCCATTAATTATTTATTAAGGTCCCCAAACTATCGGTGCACGAATACGAGGTGCTTGGAAACAAAATTCAAAAAATTTGCCTCTATGAACAATGCTTACGCCGCGGCGTAACCTTTCTTCTGTTCTTGGCGTGAAGTAAGACTACGTTCTGTGAGCACGTAGGGTGGCCTTTTTAGCCCTCGACCTCGCCATGGCGAAGCAACCCTTCGCTGCGGCGAAGTGGCCCGATTTTTGCCTAGTTTTCCTTCTTTGCTTATTTTTGTGATTTTCTCAAAAAATCACCCAGAAACTCAAAACAAGTTATGGAAAACTCTCCCAAAGGCATTTTAATATCATCTTAAACAAACCATGAGCAAAACCCATGGATGGATTAGGGTTTTTCTAATCCAAATATCATTTAAAGAAATCTTGGGTTTGTGTAATACCTTGAAATCACTTTGCACTTGAAGACCTAGCTTCCTTCTTCCTTCCTCCTTGCAAGATCTCGCATAAACATGGAGGGATTCACACCAATGTCCAACTATTCCCCAAAACCCTAGCTTATCTCTCTCTCTCTCTTGTCTGCAGAACGTTTTTGGCACTTATGGGAGGTTTCTAAGACCAAATGTGGTCTAATACCACTTATCCATTATAAGGCCATGTTTGGCACTTTCATAAATCCCATTTCTCATTTTTGGCATTTTAACTCTTCATTTCACTTTCATTTATCATTTAATTCACTTGCCATTTAAGCTCATTCTCATTAGACCCTTAGGTCCTCATTTACACATTTCAAAATTTTCCCTTTTTCACTTGGAGTTTTATTCAGGTTCAATCAATTTCTCATTTTAGCATATAATATTTAATCATATGCTCACATATTCATTTCACATTTATCATTTTCACAGTTTAACAATTTATCAGTTTTTTTTTCCTAGAAAAACCCAAGTTTTGCTTAATTCATACCTAGAATATATAATAAAATTATAGGGTATTTTTAGGGCATTATAGTCTGTCTCTCTCCTACGTCTCTTGGCTCATGACTTGAATCATTTCCATCACTTCTGCATTGTTGCTTTGTTTCCCTAAGCTCTCAACTGGCTCTTGATGGACTTCTCTTACGTTTGGGATGCTATCAAGATGGGGCTCAAACTTCTCTTCCTCTCTTGATGCTCTTGAGTTGTGCTCTCAAACTGTACTTGTTTAATTTCTCTATTATCCCCTTCTTCCTTTTCAGCTTCTACTTCTTTTTTCTTGCCTTTGTTTTTTGGCCCCTTAGTTATTCCAGTTAGTGTCAGAGAAGAAGCTTTAGGACATGTTTCTTCTTCTTCCCAATCTCCTTCCATGCCTCCTAAGATGCACAACCTTGTTATTAGTGCTGGATGGGGTACTAATCCCCCTTAGTTGCCTCTGTAATAACTCAAAATTGAGTTCTCTATTATTTTCCCAACACTGAATTTATATCCCTCCAAGATGGCGTATAGAAGTAATGCCTCATTTTCTCTTACTATGATAAGGCGTTTAAATGGTAGAATGACTGGGAAATGAAATAAAACCAAACCTTAGCCTCTTCAATCAATGAGCCTCTTGTGAAAGACTTATGGGTATTCTTTCTTGTGGAATTCCATTTCCCTTTCCCACCAGTCAACAGATCAACAATCTTCTAGAAATCTGGTTCTTTCACTAGTTTCTTAAACTTGAAACCATTCTTTCTCTCGTTTAGGTTGAAAGTTTGGTCGATCTTCTCCCTGTTGAACGATATCCAATAGCCTCTGACATACACCATATTTTCCTTCATCCCTACCATGTTCGAGTAGAATTTCTTCACCACATCCACAAATCAAGGAGCCTTGAGGTCACGAAATAGGTGGCATCCTTTCTTTTCAATTTTTTTTAGGAAATGTGAGATTAGCCTACTAAAACCTCTTTCACCAATGAAGTCCCTATGCTGCAACTTGTCCCTCTAAGCGAAATAAGCAAGCTCTAAAACAAAATCACTTACTGATTAGTGCCCAAAGTCTTTATTTGAGCCTATTGAGATAGGTTTGAGTGCTTTGCGCACTAATCATATCGATTAAGCCAATTGATGTGTGCGAGGTCCCTTAGTTTCACTAATTCCGACAAAGAGGTTTGTTTTACGGTAATTTCACAGGTTTGCGTTCCTCGACCAATTAGTTTCAAGTTTGATGCTCAAGATATGTGCGAATGCGAGGATTCACGGTGTTTTCAACCAGAAATGTGAAGCTTAATGATGAATAAGAGTGCGAGAAAGGATCTGATAAGCAAAGCAGGGACGGGGAGCAATCCCGAAATTTTCGCTATGATTGCGAAAATTTCGAGATTCTTGAGGTGCAATCATAGCGAAAATTTAATCTAGAGGGAGTGGGAATTTTAAGCTAGGCTAAGCGGAAATTTCGCTAACTTGAGAATTCTTTGTGCCTAAGCGAAATTTTCAATTCGCTATCTCCTAAAAAATTTATCTTGGCTATCGGGATTTCGCTAGCTAGCGAGTCCAACGTTAACTATGAGAATTTCCATTTTTCGCTATCTCTGTAGAATTTACCGTGAAGTGGGAAATTTTAACATAAAAATTTTCCCTATGCTAGCGAAATTTCCTGCATAGCGAAATCTCAGCCCCTATGTTTTTGGTGTACTTTATCCCAAATGACCACGTTTTGATGTATTACCATTTTGACCCTTATGTAATTTCATATTTTAGGTATTTTTGTATTTTCACATTTGGGTTGGCTATATAAGCCACCTTATAAGTTTGTAACCCTAACTTTTAATCTTTCAGTACACGCCACAGCTTTTGTTCCAGTTTTCTCTCTTATATATCTTTCTCTCATTTTTCTGGCTCACCGGCATATAAGGGATGACCTTCGAAGGATGCTTGGCTAGACCTCTTATCACTTGAATAGGAAATTTCTTGGGCTTTGGATTTGAAAGGTGGCCAGCCAGTCCTCTTGTTTTTATCGTGGGCATTTATTTTTCGTTTATGTTCTATCAACCCTCATGAGTTTAAATCTCCTAAATGCATCTTGATTGACCGATGTTGGCAATCTTTTGGGGTTCATTGGATGTATTAGATTCAAGGATATCCATTAGTTTACTTGTTGTCATTGAGAGATGAGTCAGTAGGTTTTCTTTGTCTGGGACACGATGTTTGTTAATCATCCCGTATTCAAAGGAAAATCATAGGGTTTATTTTTAAAGCTAAATGAAGATCGGTTCGAAATGACTATATGTCATCATACAATCTCAGAGAAAAAGAACCCGAGGACCATGTTGGTGCCTTAAACCTAAACCGGTCTTTGAAACCCCGAGGAGTTCTATTTTACATTTTATTTATTTTATTTTGATTTGCATTAACCCACCCTGATTTTGACCCAAACCTTAAAAATCAAATTTAATTCACAATTTTGACTTGTCAGTGACATTGAAAACCCATCCCGTGTTCGACCCTAGATCGCTATCACTGCGGTAGCTTGACTACGGCGGTGGGGGAACTTATAGGAAACAAAAATGTGCTGGTTCGGATCACCCTCTGAGTGGCACGAATCAAATGGCTCCGTTGTTGGGGATGGTGCCTAAGTACGAATGATGACTTGTTGAACACTTGTGATCCTCATCACAAGTTTTGGTGAATTTTCTTGTACATATATATTTTTTAGTGTTTTTCGGTGTGTTTAGTACGTTTCGGCTTTATCTTGTTTTATCTAACTGCCTTTTTGGTAGAGTTGTTTCCCTTTGTTTGGTGTACTTACTGTTTCTTTGCGAGAATGCATTTCCAGTGGGGTTCAAAGTCTAAGGCAAGCGATTCGGGTTAATGGAAAAATTAGTGAGAGAAAATGGAACCTTGTGAAGAAGCGATACGATCGGAGGTAACCTAGGGCATATATGACAATGAGGGACTATAGGAACCTGCATGCGTAAATCGACAACTACTGGGAGAGAAATCCAAACCCACCTAGATCCATGAGGGACTATAGAGACCATTAGATGAGTGCACCCTCTTACATGGTGCCTCCACAGTATACCTCAACTCCTCAGCCACCACAACCACCACAATTAATTTCTCAGGTTAGGCAGGCCATTGGACCTTACTAAGCGGTGGGTGATGCTATGGATGAACAAAGAAATTCAATGCCCAATTGGGTGAAAAAATCCATCGCGAGGAGAATTCCCCGGACCAAGATTAGATGGGCTGAATAATGATTTTTGAGCATGAAATGGGACAACTGCTTGAGATTCCATTGAGGGCTGGTGATCTGCGGCCCGATGTCCACGGAGGAGGGTGTCAAAGTGACACCATGGCGGAGAGGCCAGTGCCCTCTGTGACCACGAGAAGGCCTGGTAGAAAATTTTTAATCCTCAGTTGGTGTTGTTGTATGCTTGTGGGAGAAGAAGGAAGCAACCTCCCCATTGTTGACCGAGGATAGCAGTGGAAAGGAAGAAGGGGAGGAACCCTGAGAACACATCCTTGACCCGATCCCCATGAATTTGAATCCAGCTGCCTTTGCCCGAGCCACGAAGCCGCGCGATGGCCTCAGCGATAGCGTATATCACGCTGCGACTCAATCCCAACACAAAAAGCACCCACCACAAAGGAGGCCACATCAATTGCCTTGCACACTTTACAAAAATTGCGAAATTAGTGGCCATTGTTAGAGCCTTTGCCATTACATCGAAGATACAAGCAGCTGCCTATATTGCGTGGCACAGTGGTTGGTTCGGTCTTTGGTTGGTTAGACACCAGCCCGAGCATTTTAAAACTCGCCCGAGTTCGAAGCCACTTATCTCATTGCTTAGTTTCAATTAAATTTCTTTTTGTTTAAAATTTTTGTTAGCAATCAGAGTTTGGCATTTGATTTTGCTTTGTGTTAGCTGCTGCAGTAACATCAACCGTTGGGGATGAACCTTCTTCTGCCACCATGTTTAAGGAAGTCTTGATTTCATCCTTCTTTTTTTTCATTCCCGCATGGCAGGTCGGTCAGTGAATTTTAATACTTTTGAATTTAGTTTGTGGATATACATGCCTGCGGTGCGAAAATCAATTTTTGTACCTCGTTTGTGTTTCTACTCTTGTGAATTGAAAAATTGGAAATACACAGTTTGTTACCTTAATGTTAGAACATTTCCATGCATGGTGGATTTTTAGTTAATTGAAATTTCAGCATATTCAACCTTAGACATTCCCCCTTTAGCTAATTCACACCTTTGCACACCCAGTTGCGCGATAGATTGAGGAAGGTAGCCTCTTTTCACTTTGCAAAGCCGGCCTTAAATTTGTTGACGACCTATAATAGGTTTTTGTTACCCATGAAGACCAATGAAGTCTTCCAAAAAAAAAAAAAGAGAGAAAAGAGAAAGCAAAAAGAAAAAGAAAATAAGAAAAAGAAAAATAAAAGCCGTGATACTTTGCCTTGAAACCCGAACACGGTCCGAGGGGTATATGGCGAAAGCCTTTAAAGGCCGGTGCCCTAAACCTTCATTGTTAAAGTCATCGACTTAGTGGTCGTTACGGTGGATAGGTAGAGTTTAGCGTGTTGTAGGTACTTAATTCTCGAAGTCATTGGTCGGGGTGAAGCCTGAGTTTGTAATTAGTGATCCTTTTGGATTGATGCCCTAAACCTTAATTGGTTGGGATTCATCGGTGGACCCCCGTTACACGGACTTTGGTGAAGTCGAGTTTTTAGCATTGCACCCTACATAGCAATCAAGGAAGAAATAAGAGCGTCGCTAGCCCTATTTAGGTTGGTCCAGCAGTTTAAAAGGCCATGACGTGTAGCTAGGTTGGGGGGAGAGGGAATAAGCTTTGCGATTTATTGGCTGGCGGTTACCTTATGAGCAATTAGATTTTTAGTGGAAATTCGGGTTGACTTCCTTGGAACCAGTAACGTCTAAACACATTCTTATATGGTTTTTGTTCTCTCATGACCGGTTTCTATATAGGGTCTATGAAATTATTCATGCTAAGGTAAAGCTTACTGTTCCTGCGCTTACATGACCCAAATACACTTTGTAAAGCCTGACATGCATCCCATTTTGTTTTAACATTGCTAAGGGACTAGCAGCGTGTCGGTTAGAGGGTGTGATTAGTGCCCAGTGCTATTTTGAAAACCCTATTCAAGATATTTGAGTGCTTTCTTGCTAATCATATCGAATTAAGCCAATTGATGTGCAGGTCATAATTTAACTAATTCCATTTCGAGTTTGTTTACGGTAATTTCCGCGAGGTTTTGCGTGCCTCGGCCAATTAGTTCAAGTTTGATGTCAAGATATGTGCGAATCTTTGAGGATTCGCGGTGTTTTCAGCGAGAAATGTGAGGCAAAGTGATGAATAAGTGCGAAAGAATGCATTAAGCAAGCAGGCAGTGCAATCCCGAGTTTTAATATGATTGCGAAAAATTTATTTGGGATTATTGAATTCGTAATCATAGCGAAAATTTAGCAATCGCAAGCGAAAATTTACATGTCCTAGCCCGAAGATGAGAGGCCGGCTAGGCTAGAGAAATTTCGCTAGCTAAGCGAAATTTCTTTGTGCCTAGCGAAATTTTCCAATTCGGTATCTCACAAAATTTAAGCTGAAATTTCTTGAGGAAATTTAGCTAGCTAAACGAGGTGCTTGTTGCTAGCGAATTTCCATTTCGCTATCTGCAGCCAAATTTATTAAGCTAGCGAATTTAAGCTAACATATAAAAATACCATATCTTCATGAAATTTTAATATGCTGAGAATTTCTATAAGCGAAATCTCATTACTGTGTTTTGGTGTACTTGATCCCCAACGACCACGTTTTGATGTACCATTTTGACCCTTATGTAATTTCATATTTTAGGTATTTTTGTATTTCACATTTGGGTTGGCTATATAAGCCACCTTATAAGTTGTAACCTTTTAATCTTTCGGTACAGCGCGACTTTTGTTCCGATTTTCTCTCTTACTCTCTCCTCTTTCTCTCATTTTCAGGCTACAGGCACTCATACGAGGATGGCTGACTCAGGGGATGCCCGACAAGACCTCTTCCTCCTTGTGAAGAGGGAGGCTGCGGGAGCTTTGGATTTGAGGAGTAAGGCGACGGGTTCTCTGTTTTTATCGTGGGCATTTATTTTCATTTATGTTCCTATCCTTCACTCCCCAGGTTTAAATCTCTAGTCATCTTGATTGACCGGTATTTGGCAATCTTTTTAGGGTTCATTGGATGCTTATTGTTAGATTGATGATATCCATTAGTTTACCTTCTATTTGTGAGAGATGAGTCCGGAGGTAGGTTATCGCTGTCTGGATATGAATGTTTTTAAATCATATTTCAAAGGAAAATCATAGGGTTTAGTTTTAAAGCTAAATGAAGGTGGGATTAGGGAAATGACTATATGTCATGCTCCCCCGATGCGAGAAAAGACTGAGGACATGTTAGTTGTAAAACCACTAAACCGGTGGCCCAAGAAAAAAAGAAAAGCTTCAAGGAGTTCTATTTGTTTATTTTATTTATTTTTCGGTTCTGACCAACCACCCCTGTTTGACCCAAACACGAAAATCAGAATTTAATTCACCAATTTGACTTCTCTCAAATCATTTGTACGAAGAAAACCCATCCCCGTGTTCGACCCTAGACCGCTATACTGCAGTAGCTTGACTACGGTAGTAGGAGGAACATAGGAAACAAATATTGTTGATTCCGGATCACCCTACCGTGGCACGAATCACTTACTTTTTCCTTCCTTTGCTCAACTCCAGCTTCTTCAGCTCCTCTTTTTCTTTTTCTAGTTCCTTCAGTTGGTTGTTTGGTCTTTGTTCTTGCTTCAGGTCTTTCTTCCTCCTGCACTACTCCTGATTGAGTTTCTTGAACAACTTATTCCTCAACTTCTACATACTTTTCCATCATTTCATTCAGGTTTGGAATAAGGTACTATGGCTCAGACATGGTCAAAATACGATTTTTGGGATCTAGGGTTTTCGAAGGAATATGAGAGATATTTGGTGAAGGTGGCCTTTTAGATTTCAAAATTATCTATTTATGGGCCAAATGTTTTGTTGTGCCTTTTTAAATGTCGCGACAACCACTAGCCTATGGTTTATTTCCTTTTCAAACCTATGTCACGATATAATTGTACCTTGGTGAAGTAAATTAATGTCGCGACATAATTTTCTACAATTAATAAAAGGCTAGGTCAATCCTTTGTTGCGACAAATCAAGAATGGTGCGACATAGAAATATTGTCGCGACATTATTATATGTTGTTCAAGTGAACTTATGTCGCGACAAAGAGGAATAATGTTGCGACAAACACTTTCTTGCAAAATCAAAGGTTAGAGTCAACTTGGTCGCGACAAAAATAGATAATGTCGTGACCTAATTCATTCAGCTCAAATTAAATAATGTCGCGACATAAAACGTATGTCGTGACATACTTTCCTGTGACTTCAAAAAGGCTAAACCAATCTTTGTTGCGACAAAGTTGAATTAATGTTTCGACAAAGGAAGGTATGTCGCAACAATCTAATGAATTTTCCTCAAAATTGCACATTTAACATTCTTTCAACCAATCAACACACATAACAGTATGCAATATATTCCTACCACTCAAAACCTACTTGTGAAGAGACATCTAACATCAAAGAACCTCAATTCAAGTATGAACTAAAAATCTCATTCTTCACTCAAAAAATTCAAGATGATGTTGATAAAAATATTCAGGGAATTAGTACAATAAAGCTACTATTCATTTATGCTTTATAAAAATTCACTCCCCTAAACATCAACTATGCATTATCATTAAAGAACAAGTTAGGAAAATGAAAAACTCCCCCTTGTAGCTCTTTCTGCATAGTGATTCTGAGGAAGAATGCTTCCAAATAAAATCCATCTCTAATATAGCTTCATTATCCTGAAAAAGCAACAAAGTTACAAAATAAAATTTTCAAAAAACATTAAAACTAAACTTCAAACAAACAAAATTTAACAAAACTAATCTAACTATGAAAATTAAAATTTGCTTGGGTTGCCTCCCAACAAGCTGCTTAGTTTAATGTCTTTAGCCAAACATTTGCTACAAATTGTTTTCCTTTTATAAAAATTCTTCTCTATCTTCAAAAATATGGATCTAATCTTCATTTATGTTCCCTCCAATATAATGCTTTAATCTTTGACCATTAACTTTAAACTCATCTCCATAATCAGTTTTCAATGTTACTGCTCCAAAGGGTGTACTTGCTACTATTGTGTAAGGACCACTCCATCTTGACTTTAGTTTTCTTAGAAACAACTTGAGCTTGGAATTGTATAACAGGACTAGCTCTCCTGCTTTGAATTCTTTCCTCATAATTTTCTGATCATGCCACTTCTTTGTCTTATCTTTGTATATTCTAGCATTATCATAAGCTTCATTCCTCAATTCTTCCAGTTCGTTCATTTGGAGTAATCTCTTATCCTTGGTAGCTTGGAAATCATAGTTTAGTTTCTTGATGGCCCACATAGCTTTATATTCGAGTTCTAGAGGGAGATGACAAGGTTTTCCAAATACAATTCTATATGGAGACATTCCAATAGGAGTTTTGTAAGCAGTTCTATAATCCCACAATGCATCATCTTGCCTTATAGACCAATCTTTTTTGCTTGAGTTCATTGTTTTCTCTAGAATTTTCTTTATCTCCCCGTTGGAAATCTCAGCTTGCCCATTTGACTGAGGGTGATAATTCAATCCCATTACATGTCTGATTTCATATCAGCTCATCAGTTTTGCAAAAACCTTGTTTGTAAAATGGCTTCCCTCGTCACTAATGATTGTTCTGAGTGCTCCCGAATCTTTCGAAATATTTCTTTGAATAAATATTGGCCCACTATCTTGCGACATCATTTTAAGGATAAGTTATTGCTTCCACCTATTTTGATACGTAATCCACAGCTAGGAGAATATATAGGTTTCCAAATGAGGATGGAAAAGGTTCCATGAAGTTTATCCCCCATACATAAAAAATTTGCACCACTAGGATTACTTTCAGGGGCATCTCATTTCTTCTTCTTATGTTGCCCATTCTCTGAAACTTAACACAATGTTTTACCCATTCAAAACAGTCTTTGAATATAGTAGGCTAATAAACACTTGATTGGAGAATTTTATGGGTTGTTCTCTCTCCTACAAAGTGTCCTCCATATGGTGATGCATGACATTTATCAAGAATTCCACCTTGTTCTGTTTCTAGTATACATCTCCTGATAATCATATATACTCCTCTTCTGAAAAGTAGTAGGTCATCCCAAATATAAAATTTGCTATCAGTTCTCAACTTCCTTTTCTGCGGTGGTTGAACTCAGGTGGCATAATTCCACAGACTAAGTAATTCACAATATCAGCATACCAAGGTACTTGGACTGATAACAAAAACAACTGCTCATCAAGAAAATTTTCTACTATGTCAATTTCTTTTTTCTTTTCAGTAATCTTTTCCATTCTTGACAAGTGATCATCTATCACATTGTCACTACCCTTTTTGTCTTTGATTTCTAAATCAAACTTCTACAGCAGTAATACCCATATAATCAGTCTTGGTTTAGCATCTTTCTTTGCCATCAGATATTTAGTAGCAACATGATCAATGTGTATTATAACATGGGACCCCAATATGTAAGGCCTGAATTTTTCACAAGAAAACACCATTTCCAGCATCTCATTTTCTATGGTAGAGTAGTTCTCTTATGCTTCATTGAAGGTTTTGCTGGCATAGTGTATTGCCTTGAATATCTTCTCAATTCTTTATCCCAATACTGCTCCTATTTCATAGTCACTAGCATCACACATTATTTCAAACTCCTTGTTCCAGTCAGGTGTTACCATTATGGGAGCTGTAGTCAATCTGGACTTAATTTCTTCAAATGTAGCCTCGCAGGATTCATCAAAATCAAACTTTGCATCTCTTTCCAACAATTTTCATAATGGTCTAGAGATTTTCAAGAAGTCCCTTACGAATCTTCTGTAAAACCCAGAATGTCCTAGGAAACTTCTTATCCCTTTAACTGTTGTAGGTAGTAGGAGAGTCTTTATAATAGAAACCTTGGCTTTATCTACTTCTAACCTAGCTGCAAAAATCATGTGCCCCAAAACAATACCCTTTGCTACCATGAAATGACATTTTTCCTAATACAAAGCTAGATTCTTGTCTCAGCACCTCTGAAGTACTGTTTCCAAAATTTTTAAGCATTTCTCAAAACTGGATCCATATACTGAGAATTCATCCATGAAGATTTCCATAACCTCTTCTACCAAATCTGAAAACATAGACATCATACATCTTTGAAAGGTGACAGGAGCATTACATAATCTAAATGGCATCCTTCTGAAAGAAAAGGTGTCATAAGGACATGTAAATGTAGTCTTCTCGATCCTCATTTATGGAAATGCAGTTATATCGAATATCCATCGAAAGCATTAATGAAGTGTCATAATAGCTTTATCCGACATTAGGTCGATGAAAGGTAAGAGGATTATAGTCATTTCTTGTAGCATTCAATTTTACGCCAATCTATACATCTACTGTCCCGAGTTCTTGTAGTAATTAATTTATTCTTCTCATTTCTAATTACAATGAATACACCCTTCTTGGGAACCACATGAACTGGGCTCACCCAAGGGCTGTTTGAGATTACATATACAAAACCTACATTTAACCATTTTAATACTTCTTTTATGACAACTTATTTCATTAATGGATTCAGTCTTCTTTGATGTTCAATGGAGTTCTTTGCATTATCATCTAAGAGGATCTTGTGCATGAAGATAGAAGGAATGATTCATTTCAAATCTTCTATTGACCATGCTTCATTGTATTTTATGAGAATTTCCAGTAGTTTATGTTCTTGATGCTCAGTTACCACAATCAAGATCATCAAGATACTGGAAATACATCTCATTTTCATTGATTGAATTATGAAAATTAAAACCAAATATCAGCTTAGGACTAATGGGAACTACTGTTTCTACAGTCTTACAATTTGTATTTTCACAATCAGACTATTTTAGGTTTTTGTTCAAGTTGAAGTGTACTGCTTCTTCTCCCACCCTGAGAATGAGTTCTCCATTTTTAACATCTATCAATGAAAGGTAGCTCCAATGGCCCGGAAAGGTCTTCCAAGCAGTAGTGGAACTTATGTATCTTCCTCCATATCCATGACTACAAAATCCCACGGGGAGCGAAATTTCCCGCGCCAGTTGAGTACCTTCTTGAGGACTCAGCCACAGTTGTGGCATTACATTTTCCATTTGCAAGGCTATAGATGTGGGAATGGAGTTCCCAAATTGGAGTCTCTTGACCGCTATATTGACGTAAGTTTATGCTAGCTCTGAGTCACATAAAGCCTTTTTCGAATTAAAATTCATGGTGCAGGAATGAATTGCCCAGGGATCTGCATCTTCTATAGTAAGCTCTTTTTGGATCGTCTGATACATGTTTTGTTTGCCTTTTTTCATATAGACTAAAACCCCTCAAATTAACATAAGTACAAGGCCTTACTTCTCTTGCATACATGTTACTTTGGATAATTTTGATTCGATAAAATAGTTTTCTCTGGTGTTCATGATTTAAAAGTAAGGGTGATCTATGAAGCCACGCAGAATTACCACCAGTCGCCCTGAAGTAGTAAAATGCGAATGTAAGTCCGGTATCATTCCCCACGAGAGATTTGATGCGAATTACGGATCCTTCTTGACTACTAAAATTTCCACTATTTGGACTCAAAACTCATAATGAAGGTTTTATCTAAACAACACAAATTAAAAATCCCTATACTATGAATATATTCAAATTAAGCTAAATAAAGTAAATGAATAAAAATAAGCATATAAAGGAATGATTGAATCAGTTTCAGTGAGAAGCGAAAAACCATCAATGAAATACAATGGAACAGTCAATTCCGGCACTAAAATCCATTGCTCTGTTTTATGTATGGATCTGATTTTCTGTCAAGATTTCGGTGTGGAGGTGGTTTCTCGTATTCAACGATTAGATATCCTTGCTTCTCTGAAACGAATCTAGCCCGGCTACTGTATTTTCGAATTTTCTTGCAAAATCTGGTGTTTTTCTTTCTTGTACTTCTACATTTCTGACAGCGACGAACTTTTGCTTTACACTTCCCTGGGATTTTATAAAATTCGCTACTCGATCGGTGGCTTCAGCCTTCGGATCTATGGGTTCGTCCCTTTCCCTTGATTAGATCTACGAGGCCATGCGGGGATTGGAACACCTATAGATTAAGGTGCTCTCACGATTATTTATATTGTTAAATACACCCCTCGACTTCAATTATATGAAGCGAATGGGGATTTATCAAAATAGACTCTCGAGCTCGGCGGTTCGATCAATGGTAAATTGAACATACTGAGAAGAATGCTCTCAACTCTCAGAATCTCCATCTCATGCGAGAGGGGGCATCATGGATATCGAGTAAAGATACATTCCCTCATTTGGTACCGTATTACTATTTGGAATATCCATTAAAAGCGACACCGATTAAGTAAAGCCGGGCAAATTAATTCTCAAGTAAATTATGCGGAAGGCGTAACTAAGTAATAAATCAAATCCAGCGGAAAATTGCGTTCGATTCTTGCATTGCGAATTAAGAAATGGAGCAGATCCGCCTGACCATTATAATTGCAATAAAATTGAGAAAAATAGATTCAAATTTGTCTAGATTTCATAAATTACCCGGGCGGTAATATAAATATATGAAACTAAAATCCAGCTCTCGTCTGCACAGTTCGCGATTCCAGCAAAAAATTAAAAAAAATTAAAAAAATAAAATTCTACTCTAAAATATACAACGAGTTCCTCTTCTTTTTCCCTTCTTGGGTAGTGAGGCCAATTTTGCTTTACTATTCTAGGCTGTCTATTTATCTTGTAAAAGCAGATAAGGTGAATCCCCAAAGTAGTCAGTGGAAATCAAGCCCGACTCAGCATCCACAATATTACGCGACTTCAAGTTGATGTCGCGACATGGCTACTGTCTTGATTGCTCATGATCGATGTGACCTCTTTCTTTTAAGTTGCAGCCGAGTTTGTCTTTACTTGTGACTTTGATTAATTAGTCGCGACTTCATTTGCGCCGATGTTCGCCGATTAATATCCATGACCTCGGTTATGTCGCACGACATCATTGTCTTCCTTTCTCCTAATACGAGTTGCGTCGATTTTTGGTTAAACCACTTTCTTTGTTTGTATGATGAATTCATGTTGTGACTCTCTGATTCCTTTAGCGCGAATTGTGTTGGTGGTCTTCTTGTCTTCATATCTTCGATTTTATGCCGGCGACATCATGATGATATCGCGACCTCTTTGCTTCCCATTCACTTTTGATTTACGGCAACAGTTCTACGTCGCAGCTAATTTCCTTCTTCCCACTTATTTTCCAGGTCGCGACCTCGGTTGCATGTCGCGACATCAATTTCTTCTGCTTTCGGCTTTTCTTGGTGCGCGACCTAGAATTAGTGAGTCGCGACGTCGGCACCCGATCCGCCAGGCGTAAAGATTACATGTTGGTTCATATAAGTGCTTCTATTTGGCTACAGGTTGCGACCTCCTTTCAAATTCTATCTTTGGTTGCACTTTAAATCTTCCTGTTTTTATGTCGCGACATGAAATGGAACCTTCTATTTAAAAAAAACTAGTTACAACCTCTTTCTTTTGCAAAGACCTCTCTTGTGGCTTCATAGACGGATTCTTATCGCGACCTCACAGTGGTGTCGTGACATCATTCATATCCTTTTGGTGTCGCGACATCAAAGTGATGTCGCGACATGGACTTCGTCATTTGATTGTTTCCTTTAGTCTCGACCACGTTTTCTTTGTCGCAACCTCCTTTTTTAAGTCACGACTTCACTTGTTCAAGTTTTAGGTTTCTTCAAATCCAATTTGTTGATGTCGTGACTGGATACATTCTTGATGATTTCTTCGATTTTTGCTAAAATTTGAGTTTCATTGTATTTTCTGCAAAATGAAATTTGAGTCAATTATCCACTTTTCTTCAAACAAATCAACATTTTTCTCATAATAAACTCAGAAAAATGGATTAAAAATCTAATGAGTTTTTAGACTCATCAATGTTGCTGTTAAATTCACCACTCCTTTTCAAGCAAATTTTATCTTCTTACTTAGAATGTCCTTTAGAAACTTGGCATAGTTAGGCATCTAAGTCAATGCGCCTGAGGTAAGATTAATCTCTATCTTCTTAAAGCATCAAAGAATCTAAGAAGAGCTTTGCTCCTCATTTTCTTTTGAAGCCTCTTAAGGAAAGGAACAACAGGCGTGTAAGCTTGTTTTTCTTCTTTCTTTTTCAATTCTACTTTCTCCACTTGTTGCTTAGTTTGCACCTCATGTTTCTCAGCCTCTCAAGTCAATTCTGAACTACTCAACTTAGTCTCTTTTCCAGTTTCTTCTTTCTCTTCTTTTTTATTCTTTTTCTTCTCTTCATCTTTTCTCCTTTCTATCTCTCTTCCACTTCTTAGAGTCACCACCATAGAATCCTTAAGATTCTTCTTTGTATCACTGGGGAAGGCATCCTTGGACTGATTCTGCATTGCTAGGGCTAGTTTCCTTACTTGTGTCTCAGGTACACTGGAAGGCATTTGTGTTAACGAAACACATTTGTGTTTGCCCTAGAATCTTTGCTGCTTCGACAAAGTTTTCTCATGAATATTCAGCAGCCTCTTATTTTCTCCCATGAACATCAGCATCTGATCTTCTAAGGAATGAGATCTCCTTTGCCCCTGATTTTCTACTCTCTGACTTGCTTGCTGTTGTTGTCCTTGGAACCTATGTGGAGCATGTTTTAGTTGAAAATTCTGCAGTGGTCTTGGACCTTGCTGTGCTCCACCTCCATATGAGAAATTCTCATGGTTCCTGAGTACTGGTGTGTAATGAGTAGGCAAGTTGAGGTTTGGCTTAAAGTTGTAGCTTCTATTAGCATTGAGAAACTATGCCTCCTCAACTTGATAAGGACCCTCATGGGCTAGTCCTTCTTCATCACTAATCTTCTGCTCATTTCTTTCAACTGTTTCCACTTCATGTGTTGAGTGCATTCTTCTATCTTGGTTTACCATCTTGTTCATCAATGTATCAAGTTTTGCTTCTATGGCAGTCATTCTATTTAGCTTTATCTGCCTTCCTTTTAGTTTCTTTGTAGCTCCACAGGTCTACGAATGGAGCTCTATAGTTGCATTTGGCAAGATCTTCAATCAGATGTCTTGACTCCTCTTCACTCTTCCTCTTGAATGCTCCACAGAAGGTTGCATCTATTATTCCTTTGGAGGTGTAGTTCATAGAATGATAAAAGATGTCCATCTATATAGTTGGATCAATGCCATGCATTGGGCATCTTTTCAGCAATCTCTTGAATCTTTCCCATGCAGTACAAAGACTTTCATCCTCTCCTTGTTTTAACACTATGATTTCCTCTCCTTTTAAAGTGAGGGCGGGGAATGTTGTAAGCAGCCTCTCCTGGCTTTCTTCCCAATTATTCAGTCATATAGCGTGATTACGACGGCCGGCAGCGGTGTGTAAAATGAATGCCTATGTGCGCAAGTGCACGCGTAGCCCCAAGTAATATAGTGTACTTAAAGTACGGATATCGATCCACAGGGAAGGTGACTCTGAGAGGTTGCATAACTACCGAGACAATATCACGAATAAATGATTCTAGGGTAAAGACAATTTAAGGAAACTGCAACTAAGCTATTGATTCTAGTGAATTAATGGTGTGCAAGCGCCTAGAGTTAATCTCCCCCTATCACGTTCAATGGATTACTTTTCTAAAGATATTGTTATTCAATATATTTGTAATATGTCAATGATCTTGCCCCTCGAGATATCCTCTCTCGAGGTATATCCGCCTATCTTATCTCGTGAATAGAATCGAGTATATCTCATTCTCGATTCTAAGATTCAAATGCCTAAATGTTCTAACCCCAATTACCACCTGTGTTCGAATATCTCTATTAACCAAATCGGCTAAAGGCTACTCTACCTGTGATCCCTCGAATAATTTCTCATCTCGAATCCTATCTCCAAAGGCGATTATGTTAACATTGGCGTACATTACCATGGAGTAATTTGAACGGTATAGAGTAGATGCGGACAAATTAATAAACATCCTAATAATATGAAAGATCAAGCTTTAATCCATTGAAGGTGACAGGTTTGATGTAACCCTAGAAAGAGATATAGAACATCACGTAGAAAGATCAAATTGTTCAAGATTAAAAACATCATCATATTATCCAAAAATAATATCTAACTATGAGAACGATCTAAATCCCGAGCACTTCCTCCAAGTCTCTCGTCGATCCGCTCTCGAATTCGCGCCTTTCCCTCGTGACGCCTCCGGCTACCCTAATTCCCTCTCGAGCCATTCGTGACTTTAAATGATGAGGTGTTGGTTTCGTGAGCCGACGTCGCTGACAGGTGACGCTCGCGACGCAGGACGCCGCTGAGCATGCGTGACGTCGACGCGGGTGGACGCCGCGACGCGGTGACGCAAGACAGGCAGACGCCGCAACGCAGGACGTGGCGACGCGGGTGACGTCGCTGGCAGACGCCATGACGGGCGCCACTTCCTTTGCCTCGCCTCATTGTTCCAAAATCGCCTCCCAAAAAGTCGCCTTCTTTACGCCCAATGAACTCCAGAACCACAATTTACGCCAATACAAAATCAGGACTTGTAGCCACAAAACTATAAAATTATTATAAAATAAATGTGAAAATGATTTTAATCGACATGAAAGTGTAAGATGAGTGTTTTAGGCACTCATCACACTTAAACTTAGTTTCTTGTTTGTCCCTTCAAGCAAGAATCGACTTAGACAGACACACACACCCAACATAACGTGAATCCACACTAAGATGTTGATGCACATGCTGAAAATAGGATTCACCTGGACTGACTCACATACCCAATTGTTTTGCTCGATGTCTCGTTGAAGGCATACGATATTTGACTTTCAGAATCTGATTGAGATAGGTGAAACTCGACTAGTGCATCAAATCCCATGGTGTTCAATAGCCTTCCTAAAAACCCTACGTTTATAGCGCACGACCTCCGTAATATGCCTAGGTTCCGATACTCCCCAAACTTAAGCTCAACTCGCCTATTAGAAGAAGCTAACTAGGAAAGGATAGGAACGCACCCATTTATTCATGTCCTCATACTTAGAAATCTCCTACGCACCTAAAAACAAAATGGAAGAAGACCTAGTGCCAAGAAGTTTTAGCCGAAGGTTCCCGTGAATGGATCCATCGTGACTCCTAATTACCGTTAAGGGCACTGTGCATTCAATTCCCTTCAAACTTCACTCGAACACTCAACCAAACTCAAAGGCCCCAGGCCATTAGAATGATCCATCTTCACGTCCCATGAAGCGGGCGTTGAAGTCAATGACTCCTACGCTTGGCCTGTGTGGCATTAGGCTTTGATAGCCCCCTCACAGATCGTGCCCGATTCTGAATTGATATCCTCGCTCTTATTCCTATGCATATACCTATTTTTGGTCATATTTCTTTTTTCTTTTTCTTTTTTCTATTATTTTTGTATTTTCTCTTTTTATTGGGGCTCGATGGCAATCCTCTTTTACTAGGTGTCCCATCACTCAAATGGTTCGTAATCAATCATAAGGTGGTAGGCTGATCGAATCCTTGGGCAGCTGGTTCGGCACCTATGCATACTGAAGTCACTAAGGTGGAGGTGATGTAGGTTTTGGTGAACTGGTTTCTTTGACTACCTGGATTATCCTACTCAGTCTTCTTTTCAACTATTCCAATCCTCACTAATGAGCATCAAGCAAATGTATGCATTTGAACAAGTTTTATGAAGGAACTCAATCCAAAATTGATCCTCACATCCAAATATGGCCACATGTATGCGATCACTACATGCAAAATGTCCTAAAACATGCACGCAAACAACTAACACATGACTCATTGGGAACATGAGTGATAAAACAACTAAAACTAAACCTAAACACCATCATTAACTGCATGCAATATTAAAACAAACATAATCAATATATAAACAACTAAAATACTCCAAGATACTACTTTAAATCAAAACAACAATAACAAGAACAAAAACATAGTACCTTAAACAAAAACCAAAAAAACATAGCACCCTTATCAACCACATCCCCCCAACAAAAATATCCAGTGTCCTCACTGGTAAGATATAAAAATAGAGAGTAAGGGGACTCCCCTGAAGATCACTGCGGTGGAGGTGGTGGAGGCCGTGGAAAGCCGTGAGTCAGAGCTTCGGTCCCAGATCGCTGTCGTGAGAATGATGGCCTGATCGGGCCAGGACTGTCTCGCATGTCACGCAACGCCCCAACTTCTGTGAGACGAGGACGCTGTGCTCTCGGGTCTCATCCTGTAAAGGCCAAAGCGCTCAAAGTGAGGGAGGCACCGGGTCCCCGGCGTCCGGGGAAGGACTGAGGAGCCGCGCCCGTGGCTGCTGGGGTGGGCGCTGAGGTGCCTCGACGAGGACTCGGCCAATGTCTCCCCTCGGGATCGCCCAGGATCCAAAACGAGCCCGATACGCATAAAAAGCCTCGCCCCGTCCGCCGAGGGCTCATGACCCGAATCGTAGCCCTCAGGTTGCGTGGACAATTGTAACGTCCACTGACAGATATGCCCTTAATCGGATGGCTGGTGCCCCGCTGTCGCCAAGAGGCACTCCTATCGCTTCGCCAAGCCAAAGATCGCAAAGGGTGTCCTGTGTTCATCTCGATCTCGGTTATGGAGGATGGCATCCTCGATAACCTGCCCAACATCGAAGGGTATACCCTGTAAGATGGGGTAATTGAGCACGGCCCGCTGGGCAGTCACTTCACACACATTCGTCAGCTTCGGATGAGACTGGTATGGATGGGGCGGCGCACACCTGAATGGGGCGCCAAATGCTTGGCCTCGAATTGACCGCAAGATGGCCTGCGCGGTATTGATTCTCCACTCCGGGCCCACCACATTGGTCACGGTATGACCCCGGGTGCTCGGGAAGTTTCATCTGAGTCGAATCGAACGGCCCCAAGGGACATACCTCGAGATCAGAATATCCATCGATCGACCGCATCGTCGACGCACATGCCCCGCGACCCCTAATTTTCATAACATGATGCGAGATTGGCGAACTCGCGCGACGCCAATACCCACCGCTTCGGATGAGTTGTCGCACAAGGCACGCCATCCCTTACCGCAATTGTCTTGCTGAAGAAGTCACCTGGTGGTGTCCCCCCTCCCATCGAACGAGCGTTTTGCAAATGGTGCCAAAACCATCGGCGCACTCGTGATTACAAACCAATAGATCAACGTGGGAGTCGGGTCCTCAACGCCCACTTCCCGCTTTTGGCGGGCAATTTCTGGCTCTGCCGTGCATATATTGTACCAGAACACGTGGAAGTAGCCCCAAAGTGGGCAAATCTAACACTTTGACAAAATACAAGCACCTAATGTGCAATGAAACGAACACACCCAGACTCAAGACCCTAAACTAGAATCTTGTAAATACCCTAAATGAAACACCTAATAGACCACAAAACCACCCATAGAGTACCTAGGTACCCTAGAATGCGACCCAAACACTAGAACCAAACATGCTGAGGAATTACTCTCACCATTTCTACATTGTGGTAGAGGTTGGTCTAAAGATGAATCCCAGCTATTCGTGATAACGGATACTAATCGTGGGATGGGAGCTCGAATACTGCCCCATGGAAATGGCAACACAGAAAGTAGGGTTCATTATGAGGGGTGGTGAGATAGCGCCAAATGAACCGTTCTTGGGTTAAAACAAGGTTACGCCGCGACGCAAGGGTACGCCAAAGTGACGGATTGCAGAGTTTCGCTTTAGGCAACGCCGACGCGGAGGATGATCGCCGCGACGCACGCAGGGTTTCGTGCAACCACGTCACGACATGAGCGCAAAGACACGCTACGACAGAGGCCGTAAATTGACGCCATGACGCCAGGAAAACACACACGCGACGCGGACAGAGGGGTAGTAAATTTGACGTCGCGACGTGACGAGGTAAATTTGACGTCGACGCGGAGGCACACGCCGCGACGTGATGTAGGGTGTTAATTTGACGTCGCTGACGTAAAGTCCACGCTAATGACAGAAAATTCGAAAGATATTGAAGATTTCATGAACATGAACCCCTCCTCAGACTGTGGACTCATGAGTCAGAATGTGTGAAGTTGAACGATCTCCGACCGATCCGTGATCCGAAGTGCAAACAAACATACCGAATACCAACTATAAATGGAAGCCAAACTAAATCGTTAAAATAAACAATAGAACTTCGAGCCAAACAAAAGGAAAGTCAAGAACACTTCATGGGCGTCTCCTGAAGCAGCCAGATGTTTATCAAAACGCGTAGTCTCTGACAGACCCTGAATCACTGGTGTCACAGGAACCAAACTCATGTGATAGGATGATCACCGCCCGTAATGGTCGAAGGGAATGATTTTCTTGTCTCCGTGAAGAAACTCGCTCCATACGGCTTCAAGCTGCCATACAATCAGAACAGCTTTCAGATTTGAAACTTCTGGTCTACAATGTGAAAAGACCTTTGTTATCGTGGAAAGGTCTTGACCATCGACTTCCAATTTCCTGCAGAAAGCTTTAATCGAGAATTGAATAGAAGGACTTGTCATCTCGGCCGTGAACTCTTTCAGTGATGTGTTTGTCGCTGCTTTAGTCTTTTCCTTATAGATGCGGGTGTTTTCATATGCTTCGCTTGAACCTCACCAGCTTACCAGTTGGAGTAGTCGCTTTTCACCAAACAATGTACTGCCCATGTTTAGTTGTCATGGTCCAATAGGGCTCGATGCCCAATTCACTGAAGACAGTGCTCTACTACAGTACCTAGTCTCGAATCGGAGACATGCCTGTGTGGAGTTTTGTGGTGGTTGCAAAAGTGTAGCGCCTGCAGGCATCATCTAATTCCGTCAGAATCAATCCTCCCAGAGTCATGATCGTCTTCTAGAATGTACTTGATTTTCGCGCCTGGATACTTCCGTCGCCTGCTGATTTGGGGGTGAGGCGCAAGAGATGTACGATGATGGCATTCCATACTTTTTGCAACACTACCACTACTTGTCAGAAATGGGTACCCATGTCCATGATTAAAGGCTTCAGGAGTTCCAAACGTGAGAAATATATTGCTGCGCAGAAGTGAGCCTACCACTTTGGCACTGGCCTGGTGGCGCAGTAGAATTGCTTCCACCCACTTGAGAAGGCCCACTCCACATCAAAACGTGCATGTTGACAAATGATAAAGAAATGGTCCTAGCGGGAAACTCATCCCCATAAATCAAACAACCTTCACCCCAAAGATGGCAGGTGGCTCATCATTTCTAGAGATGTCTCCCCATCTGCTGACATTTGTCACAAGTGGAAACTTTAATTAGTGAGCATCTTTAAATAAGGAAGGCCAATAAAAGCCCGATCAGAGAACCTCTACGCTGCCTCAGCCACCACAAGTGTCCACCACACCTGTAAGAAAGCAGACAATGGTCTGCCATTACTATGCATTTCATCTTCAAAATGATCTCTATCACCATCAGCACAAAGAAAATCAGAAGAATTGGTTCCTATAGATTGGTGTGTATAAAACCTTCTCTTTCGATAGTTAACTGGATCATTACGCCAATAGTTCACACACCTAAAACTATGATCCCGCTTTCTCGTCTTCAATAGCAAAGAGTTTCTCGTCTGAAATTGCCATTTAATGAATATCATCTCTCTGCCCTTCCAACAAGTAAGATGACGTTTGATTATTTCACAAAGGTCTCTTCATTCTTGGTTTCCTTTACGACTCAGAACAGCAGGGACCTAATCGAATCAATCGGGTTCGCATCTTTCTCGTCATCGCACTTAATATCGAATGATAAGTATGCACTACGAATTGTCACATAATCAATATGGGTCAAATTTATTTGATACAAAATACACTAATAGTTCTTTCTCTATAGTGGCATAATTCAAATGAAGATATCATTCGTGGTTCTACTAGCATAGTAGATCATTTGAAAATTTTCTCCGCTTCACTAAGATCGCCTCAATGCAAGTCAGTCGCACATAAGTTCAAAAGGGGTACTCACTAATCCGCGCCACAACAATAGGAGCAGCAGATCAACTTATCCTCTGACCGGTAGTGAACGCATGCAAACATTGGGGATCAAAAGATAAACTGGATTCCTGGACTAGAAGGTTATAACCGCCGCAATCATGAGAAAACTATGAACTCGCCTATAAAATCCAACAAGGCTTTTCTTTTCTTTTGTTCCTAGAAAACTCAATCCCTTTACCCACAGGTGATAACTTCTCGATTGCTCACCTTCTACTCTATCACTCTATCCCTCTTGTCGATCCGATGTCCAAGGATTAATACCTTCACCATGAAAGGGACTTTTCCTAATCGAAAGTACTAAGTCGGTTCTTCTAAGACTCGGGCCAAGATACCTCCCAAGTTCTCTAAACGCTATCGAATGAATTTCCTAGCTATCGAAGAAATCGTCCATGGATTTCAATTATCTTTTCCACCATGTCGGAGAATATGGCCACCGCGTACATCATTAAAAGTACCGGCGGTAATGCACAAATTTTTGCAAGGGCATCCGCCGGAATGTGCGAATACCATAAGGACAAGTGAATGTTGTCTTCTCCTCGATCTTCGTGAGCCATGGCAATCTGATTATAACCAAGTAGCCATCCGTGAAAAGTAATAGTATTCATAACCACAATCGACTGAGTGACCGATCTAGAAAACGGCAATGGAAAGTGATCTTTTCTGAGGCCTTGTTCACTTCATAATCAATACTACAATTCTCCACCCGGTAATCGTCGAGGCGGCAATGAAATCTCCTTCTGGTGACTACCCGAATCTGGTCGATCCATGCAATCATTCAAATGGGGTAATCAAATCGTTGTCTAGCCATTTTAAAACCTCTTTACTGACTACTTCCATCACGGTTTAACCTCCATTGCTTCCACTCGAAGGTTTATGTCCATCTTCTAGTAAAATACTATGCATGTAATATAGAAGGACGAATCCCTTTGGGGATCACCTAGAGACTATCCGAAAGTGCATGTTTGATCTCGGGCGACCCTCAATAACTTCTCTTCTCTAGTAATGCGTGAGATGTCGAGATAATCACTGCAGCAGGATTCTGCCTCCCAAGGTATGGCTACTTCAAAATGACTAGGCAGTAGGTTTTTGTTCCATCTTCGTGCTGCTCAATCGATGGGATCATGCTGAACTCCTTCGCCGTAGGTTCGAAGTATTTCCGCCTATTGTGTCCGAGAGTCTCATCCATTTAACATATTCTACCGCTCTTTGGCCACTCAGTTCTCAGTGTTCATTCTCTACCAGCTAGTTCCAAAGAGTCATTAAGACCAATTTGGCTAGACACTATACTCTACTATGTCCGCGCATGAAGCAAGTACTACTTTCTCATTGGTGTCTCACCAAGCCTTTAACACGTTGAACTTTACTTCCTCTTGTTGTACTCTCGCCTGGGCCGTCAGACATCAATCATTGCCCCGCCGCCATAGAAAAGGTCTTCCCAAGATTATCTGGGATTTCTTTATCTTCCTCCATGTCTAAAATAACAATGAAATCAATGGAAATATAAACTGTCGACCTTAACTAGATATCTTCATTATCCCTCTCGGATGTTTCCAGATCTGTCCGCAAGTCAAGAGTGACCGAAGTTGGGCGAGCCTCCTAATCCCAAACGCTTAAAATGGATGCTAAGGCATATGATTAATGCTGGCACCCAAATCGCATAAAGGTTTCTCAAAAATACATTTCCAATTGTACACCTGGATAGTGAAACTCCGCTTGGATCCCTTGAGCTTCCGCGGTAGCTTCCTCCTCAAGGATGGCACCGACCTCTGGTCACCGGGTCCCGGGTCACGACCTTCCGAGACAAGATGTCTTCATGAATTTTATAACTAGGCATTTGCTCTAGGCGTTTAGAAGAATGGGATGTTTATGTGCGCCTTTGAAAACATCCATGAATTTAGTGAATTGCTTATCCAGTTTATGCTTCTTGAGACGCTGTGGGTAAGGAACCGGTATGCTGGCCTTTGCTTCAATAGAAGTCTCTGATGACTGCTTCTCCCAATGCTCCTTATTTGTATCCTCACCTGACTATAGCCGGATTATGGCCTTCGCCCTCTACCTCTTCCGTAGAGTCGAGGAGTTTTTGGTCTGTTTTATCACTTCTCGCGAACTGCTTTGACATGTTCATTTCGTCTCTGCCTTGGTTTACTGAGCTGCCTAAGCAAGGATCCCGGCTGCCTTCTCGCGCATTCGCCATTCGCCCATTTCCAGGCTCTAAACTTCTCACCAGGCCGCTTACTGTTTAACTGGTTGTTTCACACGTATGCTCGTTTAGTCCTGCTCTATAAAAGCGAACAGAGAAGTTAATATCCGCGGTAAAGAGCTTGCTCTAATCCAACTTCTTCTCAAAGAGGTTCATTAGTCTCTTGCCTCGGGATTGTATTGTCTCCGATTGTTCCACTATCCATACCTCGTTGTTTTGATTATTCTGGTTCTGATTGTTACGCCACCCTCGTCTCCTCGATTCCGATTCCAGAAGTTGTTACCTCATACGATCCTTCTTTGCCGGGCCGGATTGATTCCTTCGATTAACCTCTCAACATCGCATCGTCAAGCCCCACCGAGGGTTTATCGATCGACATTCAAGGCTATTACATTGCCCTCCACAAAATTCACACAACCCCGCCTGGATTAGCCTGTATTGGCGCCACGCCTTGCCGCCTATCAACCCGCCACAGCTGCCAGCAGATCACCAAATGTTAAGGACCTCATTATCTGCGCCACCTCAATCACTCACCGGTGTAGCCGCCTCTCTAGGCCACTGACGAAGTTGGCTGTAGCCATTCTAAGATCCCACAGCTCGGTCTCGTGGTTTTCATCACCTGCGAGCACCATCATTGTTCGGTTAGATTTCAGACCAATGTGGTACAGTAATTTGTAATCCTGCATCTAGTCACGGGTGGTGTGGGCACTCCAAGAAGAATTCATGAAACTGTCCACGCTTCACAGTTCTCCTCTTCTAATTGTCCAAACGTGTTAAGATCTCTCGCATAAGTTGTGCAATTTTCGAAGGTGGAAAGAACTTGGTCAGAAACTTTAAACAACCGCCTCAGGTAAATTGAATCAGACGATCGGTTAGCCAATGTTCGCCCATCCTCGGCAAAAGGAACAACCGTGAATCTTGTTTTCGCAATTCTATTGCATTTTGATGGTACTAACTCGGTAGTTAGTCAAATGCATGTTCGATTCGCTGGTAATCATGGAACAAGATGTTCAAGACCAGACGATCGACTTCAATTCAAATCGTTCATTAACCGTGGCCGCCCCATCGCTTCGCCACCCCAACAATCATGGTGGTAAACGAACTCATCGGCGAGCGCGGTAAGATCGGCCCAAATGTGGATAAATGGCCTGGCGCTGATCTCTTCCGTATCTAATGCTCAGGGTTCACTGCTCAACGCCAAAATCTTGTTCTTCAATGTTTTCCATGACTATTGGAATTCCACATGTTCTCGTTCTCCCCGCTCGCGAATCGCGCGTGTCTTTCCGCTCAGATCACATTGCAGCGACACCCTGATTTTGTTGTTTATGCACTCATTAAAAACCCGCACTGCAATAATACCTAATCTAACAAAACCAATTTACAGCACTTGTAAAAATAACAAAAGTGACAAAATCTTCGTATCACTATCTATGTGCCTGTTCTTCTAGTATCAATTTAAACCTTCCAACGCGCCAAACCTGAATAAACAAAACGCGGTGTAAAATAACGTCATAGCGCAGAAGCACAGAGTCCCGGCGGTTGATGAGGTACTTAAAGTACGATATCGAATCCAGCCAGGAAAGGCAAAAGTGAACTGGACCACAGAGACTCGCTTCTGCATAAATATCCCCAATAAATGATTCTAGTGGTAAAATTAATTTAAGGAAACTGCAACTAAGCTTATTGATTCTGAGTGAACAATATATTGCCTTAGGCCAACTTCCTCATCATGTTCAATGGATCATTTTTCTAAAGATATTGTTATTCAATATATTTGTAATATGTCAATGGCGCAGGTGATCTTGCTTCACGTAGATATCCTTCGAGGTATATGTATCCACATTTTGTGAATGTTAACCCAGTATATCCTCTATCTCGACTTCTGTGATTCAAATGCCTAAATGTTCTAACCCCAATAACTCACCTTCTCGTGTCTCTAATATCTCTATTAACTAACGCTAAAGGCTACTTACCTGCATCCCAACAATAAATTTCATCTCTAACCCTGATTCCGCTATGATTATGCTAACATCGCCATACATTATCATATAATGAAATGCAGTACAGATGCAGATTTGACAAATTAATAAATAACCCGAATAATATGAAAGATCGCTTTGAACCACATGTGATGGTTTGATGTGTAACTCCTAGAAAGAGATCTAGAACATCATCGAGAAAAGATCAAATTGTCTGGGGTGATTAAAACACCATATTATCCAAAAAATAATATCTAACTATATAAAACGGCCCAAACTCCGAGCACTTCCTCCAAGTCTCTCGTCGATCCGCTCTCACCTTGCGGCCTTTCCTCGTATCGCCTCAATAATCTGGACTTCGTTTCATCCACTTTTGGTACCGATTGAGCAGATTGCTGAGTCGACGTCGCTGACGCGGGTGATCGTCGCGACGGTGACATGGCAACGGGTGACGCCGCACCAGGACGTCACGACGTGGTGATTTGCCGATGACGCGGGCGCGCTACTTTGCCTCGCTCCTCATTATTCCAAACCGCCCGCGTCGCTTCCTTACACCCTAATGAACCAGAACTGCCACTTGTACATAAAATCAGATCTGAAGCCAAAAACTATAAAATTATTATAAAATAAATGTGGAAATGATTTGAACCGACGCTAGAGTGTAAGATGAGGTTTTAGGCACTCATCAGATTCTAAACCAAGTGGCTACACATCGCCAATGAAAAGGAAGGTAGCTTTTGACTCGCCTGTGTCTCACCCTATCCAATCCTTTATTATATCTCACATCCGCAAAAATCTTCCCATATGCTCTTACTGGATTTTCTACTAGGGTCTGTGTTGTATTGATGTCGCAATTGATTGTAATCAAAGCTGGTTTTAACTCAAAATTATTGGCTTATATAGCAGGTTGTCTCACAGTAGAGTATTTGTCTTGAATAACTGGCCACTAAAAATCCTCCATAGTCATTTATCTCTAAGGTCTCTTTGCCAATGCCTTCCGGGAATAAGTTCTCCTTATCTCCTCGTTACCGCTACAGTTTGCTGATTGCCACTCTTTTACTTTCCTCATATTTCTTAGGGTTCTTTCCAATTCTGTGTCCAAAGGCAGCAATTTTGTTTCTGGTTTTCTATGCATGTAAGATCTTCCAGAAATAGAAACACACTAAGATCAAATCAAATATGTGGAAAACAGTTATATAAATTTAGGCTCATAAAATATTTTCAATAGCTTAATCAGCTACTATAGTTAAAACTATTTTTGTAAATTTTATGAAATTGTTTTCATAAAACAGAGAAAAATGTCCAAATTAGCAATTCTCTCTTTGGTTGGAATGCTTATATTTAAACTCTTCTTTCAATCCCCGGCAACAGCGCTAAAAACTTGTTGACTGAATTTTTTGACATAGACAAAAAACAACTGGTTCTTGATATTGTTGTTAAGACAAATTTCTGACACTGCTACCAAGAACTAAATAAGTCCTCGGCAACGGCACCAAAAACTTGTTTGAGACCCAAGATAATAAATATGTGTTTGCTTTGTATGAGAAGGCTTCATTTGAAAATGTGTTTTGGTGTAGTTCACTGCAAGTGCAAAGGTCGTAGAAGTTATAAAAATGGATTTAAGTTCAGATATCATTCCCACGAGAACCGATGAGAAATCTAAAAATCAATTACCCCATCTACTCAAAATCCTTACTATTTGAACTCTAAAGTTAAAAGTGATTTGATTTTAAACTAAAGGATATGTAAAACTAAATAAAATTCTATAACTCCAAATTAATAATTCAAAATAATTTGATTGGAAAAGTTCACTAGGTAAGTTAACATTGAGAAGTAGATCAATGTACAATCATCAATTTCGTGATCATTTTAATATGTCTCAGCCTATCTTGGAAACTAATCAAATATGCAAGTGGTATAGTTTGATTTCCATACATCATACATTTCACTAATTAGAGGTCCATGTTCCTTTGAGATACATGAGTCTAATTAGCGGTACTTGTAGAATATAACTTTCTAAGATCCGTATTCTTTTCAGATTTCTTTACACCCAAATCTTAGGATTGAAGAATTCTGCCTCTATGCATGTGATAATGTGCTCTCTCCAATCTAATTGGTATCCCATCCATTGAATCTGATAAAATTCTCTTTCTCCTTAATTAGATCTATGCTAACGTGGGATCAATATCCTTTCATCAAATAAAGGAGAAACCTCTGATCAATTAAATTGATTCATCATCCAACTATTCTCACACCATGAGTAAATTAGTGATCTATCGAAATAATCTTTCAGAGTTCACTAGTTTCATAATATTAGTCTATCATACCCCTAAGTAACTGCTCCATACTCTTAGGATTCTCCATCTCTATCTCACTCTGAGAACATCCTAGAAATCAGAGCAAGATACAGTCCTTTTCTGGGTACATGCTACTACTATTCTGAACTATTCATTTCAAGAACAACACTAATTAAATAAATTCAAGATTTCGGACTATGGAGTTCTTTCAAGTTGCGTAGAATTCAATAATTAACATCGATCCATTCCTAGGGGGAGCTTAGTCTTTCAAGACTGGATTACAAATAACAATGACTAACGGATCAGGAAAATTCACTGAATCTACAAGCAAACTAAAATAAATGAACTCCATAAATTCTCCAAATTTCATTCAAACTAGACAGTAATGAAAACTAAGTTTTTGATACAACCAAATTTAGTCTCTCTAATCATCACTTTTCCATCTCAAGAAAAACTGACTAAAAAGCTAAGCTAAGACTAAATTATCAAAATATAAAATAAAAGAAAAATAATATACAAGGAGATTCCAAATTCTACCAAGAAATTCCTTGCTTAAGGGTCGTGCACAATGCCCTAGGTGCTTCAATTTATAGATTTTTAAGGCCGTACTTCGAGGCTTAAATTATGGATCCCCAAAAATTTGACCCAAATGGCATCTTTGTCACACAGAGAGAATTATGTCATGACATTTCATGGAATCATTTCACAAAATAGTGTGAAAATGTCACAACAAAGTTCTGCTGAATTTGTCTTGTGATTGTCACGAAAAAAGTGTCTTTTGTAGTGAAATTTCTCTAGTATTACAGCTTTGAACTCGAATGGTTTGTCGCGACATAAAATTTATGTGTCGCGACAGAGTTTTTCCCTTTTCATCTTGTTTTATGTCGCGACATAATTTTGAAATGTCGCGACATAAAATACTCTTTTGCTCACACTGTGTTGCGATAGTCTTCTGTTCTCTTCTACGCGCTTCTTTTCAACTTCTGTCGCGACATAACTTTCCATTGTCACGAAAGATATTTTTGACTTCAACTCTTTATCTTTTTCACGACATAAATTGACACACCCCCACCCCTACTAGCAGGCGATGTGCCAAATAACTCCATTAACTCCCACTAGACATCAACCCACTGTAGAGAACTCAGAATGCTGTCGTGCTGCTTCTGGGCTTGCAAAACCTCGTGAGAAATTTTTCTTTCTACACTTGTGATTTATTAAAATTTCGACAGCATAACAGCTACATATAGGATATGTCCCAAAACTTGTAAATACAATTTACGCTTTTAAAATATGGAAACCAACAACACTTCTTCAAAAGAGCCTCAGGCTCATCACAAAACTATGTACATACATATGCCCAACAATACAAGTTCAAAGTATTTTCTAACACCAGTCAGTTACATTATCTTTACAAATATATACAATAGTGAGTAATACGACACATATAACTAAAAATTAGGAGGACCCTGATATGTCTTAGCGTTCGACGTACCTGTACCTAGAAAATAATTTTTAAAAACAGGAAAATAATGAGCTAAAAGACGTCCGTGAGTGTATGCTTCATAAAATGCTTGCTTCTTTCTGAAAATTTCAAACTCCGTAAGAACGATCACATAAAACACTTCGTAAAACCTGGTTGCTTTGCTATAAAAGTTTCTAAAACTTTTCGTGAAAAATGCTTGTCATATTAGTGGTCGATTTTAAATCAGATGTAAAATAGTTTATAAATATAATGATCAAACTAATTCCAGGCCTTCTTGCTTGCTGTAAATTTAATAAACACGGAAACTTGTGCTCCCATCAGAGCCGGTGGAAGGACCTCAGGTCCACATCACCCATTCCCAGAATATGTACCCTAGTGTGTCACGGAAACTGGTGGTTCTAACGTGCCTGGAAGGACCTCAGGTCCACATCACTCATTCCGTAACATTGCACTATAGCAAACACGCAGTAAACCTGTGTCTCTACCGTGCCGGTGGAAGGACCTCGTGTCCACATCACCTATTCTGGTAAATATGTACCCTAGTAAACAAGGGAAACCTGTGTGTCTACCGTGCCGATGGAAGGACCTCGTGTCCACATCACCTATTCCGGTAAATATGTACCTTAGTAATCATGAGAAACTTATTTCTCTACCGTGCCAATGGAAGGACCTCGTGTCCACATCACCTATTCCGGTAAATATGTACCCTAGTAAACACGGGAAACCTGTGTCTCTACCGTGCCAATGGAAGGACCTCGTGTCGACACCACCTATTCCGGTAAATATGGTGGAATGCTCCATCACCACATAATAAGCTAGCGCGCTAACCCTATATACTCTAATACGTGCCACAGTCCTCCTCTAATATGCCATAGTGCATGAGCTAAGTTTTCTGACCAGGCAATTATATAATGAAATGCAATCATATTCAAGTCTCTGCGGTATACTCAATTACTGACTGTACTTTGCTTGCTTAAGACTAGGGATTTCTTTAATGCCTAACTTATAAAATATAAGTTTGTTTGCTTCTTTTCTTAATAAAGCATATTACCATTTATAAAAATATGGTTTAACAAATCAAAAACCATAAGTTTTAAAATATGGTTTAACAATTAAAACTATAACATACAAATCGTGAAACGATTTATAAAATAACACACTTTGAAAAAATAAAGCTTAGAACACCTGGGCATTTCGCTACGCCACCTTTGAGCATGACTTTACACTTCTCCGCCTCCTTTACCCTACACATTCAATACTGACCACACGCGCTATCACAACTGCTAAATCCTGCATTAATTCTGGTGCCAAGCAATTTAATTTTCAGAAAATATTTGGGTTCCAATTTCCATTAACAAGCATATGGCCAGATTCTAGACTCAAAGGGCTTTCCATAGAGTCAAAGAACACCTAAATCAGAGTTCGGACGAAAAAGTTATGGTCGTCCAAAGTTGGAGGCTTCACGTGAATAGTGACATACGCAAACCCAGAAAAATATGTTTGTCTAGTTCCCTAAACACCATCCAAACAACCCCTAATGCTCAACCAAGACAAAAACAACTCCTATATGGAAAATAAACCTAAAAACATCAGTCTCGGGATTGAACCAAACTGAACACAATCTGCACTGCCCCAAAAATAGTTCCTAAATCCCGTCCGACTATCCTGAAAAACAAATCTAAAAATTCAACCTCGACCTATTCGAAAATAACCTCCAAACATTCAACCTGGACTGTCCGAAAACAGTCTCGAAAATTCCTAAACTCAGTCCAAAGATTTTGGATTGAAATTTTACGGCCTCTTACGACATCTAAGTCAATCCCAAGCTATTAAATAGACCTCTTTAGATAGCCAATACAAGTGAAAATTCCCTACCTCTCGAGTTTGACGAAACAAGATTTTGGTGCCTAAGTGACCTCTTGACGTGGATGAATTTTACCTCTTGCTCCAACGAAAACCTACGATCTGATTTCCGTAGATCTTAAAGAGAAGCGAAGATAAGAAAAAAAAAAAAAAAATTCTCTCTCTACACGCTCCACACGCCCGCTTCCTCCCTGACTTATGTTTTTTCCATACATATTATTATGTGGATATATGACCTATATTGCTCTAATTCGGGTTCGTTTTGCCTCAAACAATTTATTTATTTTCAATTCAATTTATTTTAAATGAATCCTAGCTCTGTCATTCTCACTTCGAGATTTTCGTGAAAAATCTCAGCCCCTAAAGTCACTCGGCAACTTATCACCCAAAAAATCGAAATACTCGACCGCCCTTAATTCCGACGAAAATTTTTCTAGGTCACAGATTTTCACTACTTGATTTGATGCAGAAACTATTGTCATCCGAGATCTATAGAATTTTTTAGGCTTCCCTGAACCATTATTGAAATTTATTATTATTATTATCCTTTTGCAATTTTTGAAAATTTCTAATAAATTTTTTTTTCAGGTTTTACAAAGGCTAAGCAATTTTTGAAACTTTACAATTTCATCCTTAAAAACAATGTTAAAAATACTACTATGACACTCAAATAATTAAGGGAAGCCCTTAGTGGCACATATGCGACCATGGTTACACGTGACCGCATAACCTCCTGACGCATTACACAAAATTACTATGCTGCAACATTCTTTTTGTGGTTCTTCTCAACCTTTGTCACGACAATATTTTCTTTTGTCACGACAAAGTTCCTCACAATTGTATGTTGTTGTTTTCGCGACACAAAACTTCTAAGTCGCAACATAGTCTTTTTGTCTTACACTGCTGAAACTGAACTTTATGTCATGACAGACTTTGAAAATGTCATGACATATCTTCTTCCTTGATCTTTGTCGCTAGCTGGACAGTTTGTTGAAACATTGAAATCTTTGTCACGACCAACTTATCTTGACTTGTCTCATTGCTTTTCCATTTTCTATCGTGACATAACTGTAAAGTGTCTTGACAAAGTTCTGCTGCCATTTGCTTGATCATTGTCATGACAGAGCAAGATAATATTGCGACATTTTTCTTCAAGAACTTCTTAATCAATGTCGTGACACAAAAATCCATTGTTGCAACAAAGTTATGTTTTCTTCTTACCATATGTCGCCACTTTCACTTCTTTATTACAACATTTATCATTCAGTTCTACTCATATTATGTCGCGACAATCTTCACTTCTAACTTGAGTTCAACTTTCTCTTTGTTGGGACATAGCTGTTGTTTTGGTTTTCTTCAATTTATGTCACGACCTTTCCGCCTTAGCCAATTTTTCTCTTATTTTCTTGCTAGATTTGCTTCTTTTGCCTTTAAAACCTGCAAAACACAAATTTGTGAATATTCCATAATTTAACATTAAAATGAATCATAAACTTCTAAAACTATGCTAGAAAAATGGACTAAAAATAGATGAGTTTAGGACTCATCAACATTCCAATAGAAGATTTATAAGCCGTTCTATAAGCCCACAGTTCATCATCTAGTTTTACTAACTAATCTTTCTTGCTTGTGTTTACTATCTTTTCCAGTATATTCTTTATCTCTCTATTGGAAATTTCTGCTTGCCATTTGACTGTGGGTGATAAGCCAATCACATTACATGCTTTACTCCATATTTGTTCATGAGTTTTGCAAACAATTTGTTTGTAAAATGGTTTCCCTCATCACTAATGATTATCCTTGGGGGTCCAAATCTACTCAATATGTTTCTTTGAAAGAACCCCACAATTGTGTTGTCATCATTTCTGGGACAAGCTATTACTTCCATCCATTTGGATACATAGTCCACAACAAGGAGAATGTATAAGTTACCAAATATGGGTGGGAATGGTCCCATAAAATCTATCCCTTATACATCAAAAATCTGCACCACCAAGATTCCTTATAGAGGCATCTCATTTCTTCTGTTTGTATTACCCATTCTCTGACATCTGTCACAATGCTTCACTGACTCAAAATAGTCTCTGAATAGGGTTAGTGAATAAAAACCTGATTGGAGAATTTTCTGGGATGTTATGTCTCCTAAAAAATATCCTCCATATGGTAATGCATGGCATTTGTCCAAAATTTAAGCCTGTTCTGCCTCTAGTACACATCTTCTGATAATCTGATATGCTCATCTTCTAAACAACAGTGGGTTATCCCCTATATAAACTATGGCATCAGTTCTCAGTTTTCTTTTCTGTTGGTAGCTGGACTCTGGTGGCATAATTCCATAAGCAAGAAAGTTCACAATGTTAGCATACAATGGTAATTGAACTGATACCCGAAAAAACTGCTCATCAGGAAAAACTTCTTCTATTTCAGTCCCTTTTTCTTCTTCAACATGCTTTTCTAATCTAGATAAGTGATCAACTATCACAATATCATAGCCCTTCTTGTCTTTGATTTCCAAATCAAATTCTTACAGCAATAGTACCCATCTAATCAATCTTGGTTTTGCATCATTCTTTTCCACGAGGTACTTGATTGCTGCATGATCAATGTGTATGATTACATGGGACCCCAAGATATATGGCCTAAATTTTTCACAAGAAAAAACCATTGCCAGCATCTCCTTTTCTATAGTTGAGTAGTTTTCTTATGCTTCATTAAAGGTTTTGTTGCCATAATATACAACTCTAAAAATTTTGTTTGTTCTTTGTCCTAACAATGCTCCCATTGCATAACCATTGGCATCACACATGATTTCAAAATCATTGCTCCAATCTGGTGTTGCCATGATGAGAGCCGCAACCAATTTGGTTTTTTTCAAATGCATCTCTGCTATCATCAAACTTAAATTTTAAATAACAATTTGTATAATGGTCTTGAAAATTCTGAGAACTCTTTACAAACCTTCTATAAAATCCTATGATAACCTAAAACTTCTAATCCCCTTGACTGTAGTAAGTGGCATCAAAGTTTCAATAATAGAAACCTTTTCTTGGTCAACCTCAAGTCCAGCTACAAAAATTTTATGCCCCAAGACAATACCTCGGGGCTACTATAAATGGCATTCTAATTCATAGCTAAATTTTTTCGCTTAATTCATATAGTTTCCAAATTTTCTAAGCAATTCTCAAAACTGGATCCATACATTGAGAAGTCATCCATGAAGATTTCCATAGCTTCCTCTATAAAATTTGAAAAAATTGACATCATACAGCTATGAAAGGTGGCAGGAGCATTACACAATCTAAATGACATCCTTCTAAAAGCAAAGGTGCCATAAGGACATGTAAATGTAGTTTTGTCTTGGTCCTCAAGGGTTATGACAATTTGATTATATACATAATATCCATCAAGAAAACATAAATGGAGTGTGTCCCCATTAACTCCATTCAAAGATTTGATCAATAAAAGGCAAATGATATATGCATCCTTTCTCGTGCTTGTTTAATTTTCAGAGTCAATGCATACCTCTATCACGCCGCGCCTCACACTTAATTCATTTTTCTTATTTCTGATGGATATGAATCCACCCTTCTTGTGAACCACATGAAATGGGCTCACCTAAGGGCTATCTGAGATTGCATAAATAAATCTTGCATTCAGCCATTTAAGCACTTATTTTCTGACAACTTCTTTCATAATTGGGTTTAATCTTCTCTAGTGTTTAATTGATGTTTTTGCATTCTCCTCCAAGAGGATTTTATACATGCAAATAGATGGACTAATTCTTTTCAAGTCTTCTACTTATCAAGCTATTACTTCTTCATACTTTCTGAAAATTTTAATAAGTTTATGTTTCTTCAATTCTGTCAAGTCTGCTGCTATATTTATTAGTTTTGATTTTTCACCCCTCATAACTTTTTTCTATTTCCCATACCTTATCTTCACTACTGCTTGATTTTTCTGCATTTTCCTCATTCAAACTTAACACTGTTTCTTTTAGTTCAAAACTGGCATTCAAATGTTTAGACTCAAGAACCTTAAGATATTGGAAATTCATCATATTCTCATTCATTGAATCTTGATTCTTACAATCATCAATCAGTTCAAAATTGATAGGAACTACATTTTCACAAATCTTACATTCAACTTTATCAAAATCAGGCTGCTTCAAGCTATGATTCAAGTTGAAGTGTATTTCTTCATCTCCTACCTTGAGAGGGAATTCTCATTTCTTCACATCAATCAATGTTGCTCCAATAGCAAAAAAAGGCATGCCAAGCAACGATGGAACTTGCTTGTCTTCCTTAATATCTATCACAACAAAATCCACTGGGAAAATAATTGTTCCCACCTTGATCAGTAAATCTTCAAGGATCCCTTCAAGTTAAGCCAAGGATCTATCAGCCATTTATAGAGTCATAGTTGTAAGTTAGTAATGTGTTGTCCTCCACAAGACTCATAGATCTCCTAAGGATGGTTCTGAATCACATTCACTGTACTTGGTTGCTTCTGTAGTTGTAGCTGTTTAGTTAACTCAGAAGGACATATGTTTTACCAGTCGAGAATACAGTTCATGCTTAAGGGCCTTGAGCTGATCTATCTCGAGGCCACTGCTTATTAGAATCAATGGTTGTATCCTCACATCTCATGTTTGATTCGTAGTTTTTTTCATCAAGTACCTCCCGAGGCATCAATGATCAGTTCTATCAATCGCTTAAACCGCATAAATGTGTGTCCACCTGGGTCAACTCCCGTGATGTGGGCATCTCCCTAGCGACCCTCCAGCCACCAAGTTCTCCTCCCCCTCGACTACTTGAATGTGTTAATTTCTTACACCAGCTGTGCAATCTTTGTTGGTGGGAAAAATTTGGTTAGAAATTTATGCGCTAAATCATTCCATGAGGTAATGTAATCCTGTTGCTTTATTTAATCAATGCTTAGCTCGTCGCTGTTGATAAGAGAGAGGGGAATAGGCTAACTGAGAGCTTCATTACCCCATACTCAATTTGGTCATGACTTCAATGAACTAGTCGATGTGCATTCGATTCTCATTAAAGTAACCCATGAAATCAGATACTGCGGAGCATCTACAGTTACCCTTTCACCAAAGTTGTTGAATGGGTGGTCAGATAATACCGAACAATCAGAGGGCGGTAAGGCAAATTCCTCAAGTAGCATATATGGATTACTCAAACAGACAAAATGATCGGTGCCCGATCTCTATAATTTGGCCCATTCCGATCCACCTATGGTTCATTCTTTCTTGAACTGCCTTCACTTTGATTCTACATGATTTCAAATTGAGTTATGCAGCTTTTCTCGTAATCGACGAATATCCGCTCTCACCCAAGATCAATGGAAGCGATTCCCCGCGATCTTGTCTGTGATGCACACTAAATGCTTTCAATCACAAGTATGGAGTCTGCATCAAGTCACAAAGATAGATGAAATAAGGTACAATACATAAAACGGCTGATAATAAAATAATAAAAATAATAATAATAATTACAAAAAGAACTAAATTAAATAAAATTGATCCAGCACCTATGGCACGATTGTTAATATCAACACTAAACTCTTCCCGACAATCCGCCAAACTCACTCGGCCGCTGGGTGATGGTAAAAGTCAGGTAAAAATGCAGTATTCGTGTGCGCAAGTATACGCTACGAGTTCACAATGTAGTGGCGAGTAAAGTGTCGCCCTACGGTAGAGAAGCCGCTAAGTACTGATTTGTTGATCTGAATACATAAATGAGCAATAATTATATCGAAATTTAGAACCTTCAGGTCATACTTTGCTCACATTTTGTATAAGAATAGGTACTTTTAATTGTTTTCGTGTTTCTGGACTTGTACAGGTTTTTCAGGTTTCATACATAATTGTTACAAGGGTTCGTGTCCAGAAAGCGAATATGGATCATTGAGGATGATGGCAACCGCTTGGTGAAGTTTTTAAAAGCAAACAATGTTGGGTGTCAGTGTGAGGCGTGTGGTCGGCATCGCCTAACCTATACCGATACATGCTAAGCTTAGAATTCAACAAAGGGTCAACTCACCGGTAATTCCCATACGTAGGGTGCCACTAGTAGCCAATCGGTACCGGTACCGCACTAACCTATACTGATTCCGACATGTAAAATTTAATGGAACTGAGCACGATTACGATTCTAATGCGAGGGTACGTTCGTCCTTCAACCATGAACGCGGGATCACGATGAAAAAGGGTATAAAAGCTAAAGGAAAGGTGGAGAAGGCAGCTTTTGAGTTTTAGGGTTTGGTTTTCATAAAAAGAGTGTTCTTTCTCATAGTTTTGGCTAGGGTTTATAGAGTAAAGGTTGAAGACTTCAATTTTCCGCAAATTTTGATTTCAAGTTCATGTGTAACCTTTCAAGTAATACACAACTCAGATCACCCTATTCAAAGATTTGGTATTTTTATTCTTAGGTTTTGCACTGAAGTTTAATTTTCTCAAGTTCCTTTATGAATAGTTTCTCTTCAAATATGATTTGCTTCTAATTTCAATGAAGTTCTGGGGTTCACGGTGGAAACTCACCTCGATCAAGGTAATAACCTCAACCCTCTTTTATGCTTCAATGGGATTGTGTGATGTTACAATTTGCAGAAACCTTACTTTAGTTGGCATCCTTCGATAACGTAGAACGAGAGATCCCCAGATAATATCGCTTGATTACAAATGCAAGCTAAGAGTCCGAATTAATTGTTGAACAAGTGTTTAAGATCCGATCATTTTTCACTCTAAAAGAGCTTATTTAAAACCCTCCATCAAGACCATCTAATGGTTCAAATGAGATAGTGAACTAAGAGGTGGAATTAGTTGATCAAATGTGAGGGAAACCCTTAACCCTCATCAACATCATCTTTCTATTTTAAAACAAGCCAATTTAATCAATCCTTCCAATCAATCAACCACAACCCCCACTTCTTTGAATATACGAAGTTTTCGGGAGAGTAGCTCCAATATCAATACCTAGAAGACCACTCCTCGGTGGAGATGACCAGGGATTTGACAAGATATAAAGGGGGAGATTTAATCTTAATTCCTACGCTGAATAAATTCAGCATACGAATAAGAACGGTTAGGCGCCACATGTCGGGAGTGGCATCAATCCGCCTGATCTCGAAGAGAGCAGAGGTAATTTTGCAATTGCATTGCAAATCCGGGCACGCTCTCTACTTCTTTTTAATTTGTTTTCGTGAGGAATCTCAGTGAGTGTCTGCTTGGAAGGAGTAAGATTAGTGTATGTCGACGGGCCTCCGCAACGAAAGCAACGACTTGTAAGAATCATACCTGGGAAATCTTCAAGATCCATGTGGGAAGTCAACTGCTTCAAGATAACCCTACACCTCTGTAAACGACCATCTCGAGTCAACAAACTCCCTTTAATCAAAACACTCAAGGACCTCCTGTTAACCCACAAGGAATCCATGAACCTCCACATGTGGAGAGATCTGGCAGACCCCAACACTAGCAATAAGAGGGGGAAATGTTAACTTCTCAACAGAATCCACACGAGCCCCCCCGTCCTTTACCTAATCGTGGAAAGAACTCTTCTAGTAAATTTTGCAAACCCCAAAGAACCACAACAAACTCATGTGGTGCCTCGCTTTCCAAGGCTAATTAATTCCTCATGAAGTCGGAAATGATCCGCTCACCTATATATTAAGGGTCGATTCTCGAACCCCATTCATTCATGAGAGATTTGAGGATGTTTGAGGGAAGCATTTCTCTCTACAGGATCACCTCTCCACATAATATGTATGGTTCTATTCCCTTTTGCTCTCAAGGAGAAGGCCAAAATCTGGTTTCATTCACTTGCACCCAATTCAATATTTACATGGGAAGACATGCGGAATGAAATCCTTAACAAATTCTTCCTTCCCGCACGCATTCAATGCTCTCACGCGAAACAATTCAAAATTTTTCTCAAAAGCTAGTGAAGCCGTAGTTCGGGAAAGATAAAAGGATTCTCCCATGCTATTCCTCATCATGGTTTGGATGTTGACAAATATGCGATATTTCATGGGCTATCCTTGAATAATAAACAATACATCCAAATGATGTAAAAGGGAGAGTTTTATGAGAAAAGGCAAGGGCGGTAATTCAATTCTTTCTTGACACCATAGCGTAAAATGCTCGAACATGGGAAACTAATACCGTAGACACCGCTAAAGTGCATAGTACACCCAAGGGGAGGAATCCATCATCTAAGAAAAAAATGATGACTTGCAAGGTAAAAAACGCTAATTTAACAAAGAAGTTTGAGGCTATAGGAGTCAAAAGTGTGAACGAGGTAACTAGTGTGCCCTGCACCCCCGCACTCCATTAGGACCCAAAGTGAGGAGAGCCATGCATCATATGCGGGCGACCCTACGCACTCAACTATTAACTCCGCTCGAACCTTCCTCGCTGCTAAGGGAGCAATTCAAATAGAGCAAGCAAATGCCCTTAACTACCATAAAGGAACCTTTCACTCTCCATTCTAAAACATATAATCCAGGATGGGCAAGCAATCTCTAATTTAGTTGGAGAAATGAGGGAGGCCCACACAACGCGCCAAACAACCAAGGCCCCACACAAAAACCGTTTTTAAATCCAACCTCCTCCATTCGTAATCAAGGTCCTCAAGGATTTCAGAACCGTAACCGCGGTTTCCATCTAGCAAATCAAGGGAATCCAAACCTACGCCAGATCAACCCACATAAGAGAAGTCGAAGGATATTAGACACGCCTCATACCCAACAGAATCCACAAAACACGTAATTTCTCAATCGCCAATGATGTGGAGTCCCAACTAAGCTAACCTTCATGTACTTCAATAATAAAAAGGGAAACTCTATCTCAAACCATCCAAAACCCCAACAAATAGTGTTGGAGTTTCGTCAAAAGGCACTTCGAACATTGCAAGTATCATTCACTCTTCGAAGTGGTGTGATAAAAACCATTCAAACCAAGTACAAGAGTTACAAAGTGAACCAAGCCAAGAAGGATGAGTCGGACAAGCCTTCATGTTCCTAGGCTTATATTATTGATGGTGAGCCAGAATGACAAGGCTACCCATACCCCTCCAAACAGCCCAAAGAAAGTGAATAATCATTCTCGAGATCTATGAATCGCTCAACAAGTGAAATTGAACATTCTTTACTAGATGCCATTAAGAAAAACTCCGCTATATGCCAAGTTTTTAAAATATTTGTGCACGGTGAAAAGAAAACTAGGGTGTCAATAAGGAGGCATTTATGACTGAAAGCAATCTAACACAAACAATTTGCCCCCTAAATACAAAGACCTAAGAAGCCCTACTATTTATAAGGGTGTGGAACAAAGCAGATACGCCTAGTGGATTTAGGGGCAAGTGTTAATTTGTCGTTTACTTTAAGATATGTTGACCTAGGTTAGAGAATTAGAGCTAATCTCAATACTCCTCCGATTAGCTAACCGTAGTGTGAAGATTCCTAGAGGGATGAGCGCGAAGGATGTATTGGTACAAGTGGATAAGTTCTATTTTCCGCTGATTTCACGTGTTTAACACTCAACTCAGAACCAAGGAACCTGCCTCCCAAAGGATTCTTGGTAGCCATCTCTTGCAACTGCTAATGCCATTATACACCGTAGGGAGGCCTCACACACTATCATTCGTAACATGACTCGTTAATTTGAATATCTTTAATGTTATCAAGGAAATTCGGAGACGAGGAAGATGTTTGTGGAGGTAAACATGGTTGATTATGTGGTGCATAAATAGTTGCAGATAATATCATGACCCTCCTCTCATGTCGTGTCTGGTAAGCCCGAGTTGGGATGAGAAGTATCTACATTAGAATCACCTGAAAGTCCACCCATAATTAAACACAATGAGGTATTGAAGTGAACGCGGGCACCTAAATTTGAACCATTGCCACCACCATGACAGTAAGCACATCTTCTGAAGAGAGACCACCTAAGCTTGAGTTGAAACCTTTACCATTACATCTCAAATATGCTTTAGAGGTAGAAGAAACTTTTTCAGAATCAATATATATTCCTCCTAGAGTCGACCACAAGAAAATAAACTGAGATATTGAGAACCCACAACGAACCCATTTCCTTAGATGGAAAATTAACATATTAAGGGAATTAGCCCCTTGATCTACACACATAGAATTCACTTGGAAGAGGATGTTAAACCCTCTAGACAACCACAGAGACGACTGAATCCAATAATGAAAGAAGCAGAAAGAAAAGTTAAGTTCTAAAACTCTCGATGTAGTGTTATTTACCCTATTACAGATAGAAGAAGTGGGCCGACCAACCCAGTAGTCCTACGACCGAGTCACTATGGTCGCAAACGAAAATAAATGAGCCAATTCCCACTGTCACCTCCTGGAGGTGCATGATTAGTAGAAGCTAATGCGGTACGAAAGATCACTTTCCACCGCTGATCAAATGTTGAGTTGCGCGCATGAATTTTATTATTTTCTAGATGGGTACTGTGGTACAAATCAAATTGAGATAGTTTTCTTTAGAAGATCAAGAGAAAACTACATTCACTTGTCCTTTGTACTTTGCTTTTAGAAAATGCCCTTCACGTGGTAATGCAACTTAACCTTCCAACTGCCTCGACACGGGAATTTTCAAGGATAATGATAGAAATCATTCTTGAAATTTTCATGCATGATTTCTCGCTTGGTGACTCCATGAGGGATGCTCTGGGAGAATTTACGTGAAGGTTTTTTGAGAGATGTCAAGAGAAGAACTCGTGTTAAATCGAAAGTGTCATTTCACTGGTGACACAAGTGTGGATTGTCTAGCCACATAGTATCGAAAAATGAATTGAAGTGGATAAGGCCAGTCGAAAGCTATCTCCAACTTACCTACTCCTAAGTGTGTTAGAGACATAAGGTCATTCTTTGGGACATGCCGGGATCTAGAAGAGATCCATAAAAAGATTTTAGTATAAATGCCCCTGCGTAATTTTCTTCTGCTGCGATGTCCCTTTCGCATGGTCACTGCCTGCGGAGGTCGCTTTGATAAACTCAAAACTATGTTAGTGTCTCCTCCATCATGCGATCTCCTAATTGAACCTTCCATTTGAGATCATGTGTGACGCTTAGTGATTATGTGCTGTGGGCTGTTTTAAGACAGAAAAAAAAAAAAAAAAAAAAAAGATGATAAAAGGCTTTCTGTGGATATCTACTATGCCAAAGAAAACTCTAGATTCCACTAAATTACACAACCACTAGTGAGAGAGTTTAGCTGCCTTTGCCTTAGAAAAGTTCAGGTCATACACAGGGTCTCCCGAACCATTTTCACGTATCACTAACACTGGTAAGTACCCGCCTCTCTAAGCAAGATACCAATTTACGACTAAAGGATCCTACCGTGGCCAAGAATTCAACCCGACTATTAAGATAAAAAGGGGTCGAGGATGTGGTAGGTAGCTGACCACTTAACTCTGCTAGTTCCGAAATCAAGTTTTCATTGCGCACCATATAGCATACAATTTTCCATGAGTTTTTTGCTCTGTTTCACGCCTATGGTATCGCATAGTAAATTACTTAGGATCGGTCACAAATCCTGTTCTAATGGACTTCTCAACACAAAAAAGGAAATTTTGGCACATTAAGAAATATTATTTTGATGATCCATATCTCGTTTAAATAATGTTCGCACCAATTGATGAGAAGTGTGGGTCCCCAATGATGAGCAAGCAAATCGATACTCAATCTTTCGCTTAAGCTTGTGGAGGGCATTTCCCGCAAGGAAAACAACGTATAAAATTTCTCATAGTCGGTTTTACCGTCTACACTGCTTAAAGATTGTTTTGAATTTTGCAACTCTGTGCTCTGCCAACAATTAGAGGTCACAAAACTTAACATGCCGCCTTACCTTCATTTAATCATCGAGATCTTCGACCGTTGGGGCAGGTCATGGGGCCTTTTCCTTCAGGTACCTTTGTGATTTTGTTATTTGTTGACTATAACAAATGGGTTGAGGCTATTCAACGAGAACTAATGACTACAAGGTTGTTTTGAAATTTATAAAAGAAAACATTTTTTCTCGATTTGGAGTACCTCGTGCAATTATTAGTGATGGTGGCCTCCATTTTTGTAATCGATCTTTTGAGAATTTATTGAAAAAGTATGGAGTGACCCACAAAGTTTCAACGGCATACCACCCACAAACCAATGGTCAAGCCGAATTAGCTAATAGGAGATCACTGGGAAAACGGCCGCCCCAAATTGTAAAGATTGTCGCTTCGACTTCATCAAGCTCTTTCTGGCTTACCTTACTACTTTTGGGAAACAGCCTTGGTATGTCTCCCTATAGGCTTGTTTATGGCAAGGCTTGTCATCTTCCTATCGAAATGCTAACAGGCATATCGGGCTATTGGCAACTTTTAATTTGATCGTGTAAACATTGATTATCATAGATGAACGAGCTTGAGGAATTGAGGCGTGAGTTGTACAGAGAGCTCCTGTGATTTACAAAGAGAGTTCAAGTCGCTCCACGAGCAACATTGCGCTGAAAACTTTTGAACGAACCAAAAGGTGCACAAGACACTTCCTACGCATGTTTCAGAAAACTCCGCTCCTGGATCGGCCGCTCATTGTCAAGGCAAAGCTTACCCATATGGTGTAGTGGAGACTAAACTGATAATGGAAATCCTTAAATAATGGCCACATTAAAGCCATTTCTCGAGCATTTCACCATCAGAGAGTAGTGAGGACTCGCAGATCCGGCTTACCATGATAATTCTTCATCTGGATTCACCTTTGTTGTATAGTTTTTGTTTTATTTCTTGCATTTTATTTCTACTTTCTTTATTTCCATTAAACATCATAAAAAATAAAAATAAAAATTGACAATGACCCAGCTTAACTCCTCCGCCTCCGTTATTCTTCAACCGCCTCCACTTCGTCATGGGTACTCTATAAACAGGACAATGTGTTTGTTTCTATCATGGGTGGGCATACACCGGTTATCCACTATGCGTTATTGGCATGCCTCCGCAGATAAAAATTTTCGATTGTGGCTCTTGGTGGTATACTTAATTGTAATGTATGTAGCCACATGACTTTATACACACTAATCATCTCAATGCATTTACACACACAAGCATGCACAAAATCTCTATGTTCATATCAGGACCTTATTATCTCGAATTTCCTTCCACTACCTACACAAACCAAAGACTTTATGTTCAAACCCTTGTTTTGCCTGCTAGTGCTTATGCCTCTGCATTATTTTGCCATGTCATGTTAACTACATGCATCAGATTATTTGAGGAACACTATGCATAACTGGAAAGTGATTTAAGGCCATTATTTATGTGTTCCACTTTGTGAAATCGTTTTGACTTACCCCTTGCACCTATCTTGAGCCTTGAGTTGCCAATTTGGTTCGAACTCAGAACCCCAAACACAAGAAATACAATTTCATGGTAAGTGTGAAATGTCAAAAGAAGGAAGTACAATTATCAACTCAGGAACACAACTCGGGGTCAAGGTAAGGAGCAGGAGAAATGAGCATGCAATGAAACTGATGGAAGGCATTCGGTGGTTACATTTTACACTCCAAGACCACTCGTTCCAATCTATAATAAAAACAAATAAAAATAAAAAAATGAAGGACTGGGACAGTGGTACCTGCACCACTTTGACCCGGCACGGCACCATTAGTGTGCAGAACCCCGTAACTGCATCGCACTAATCACACGGCAGGTCGCCGTGCCTGGGGAGAATTAGGTTTTTAACCCTTTTTTCGTGACCTCTTCATTCCACATTCACCCACTTCTTTATAAACAAGCTCAAATTTTTTTCCTTCACATGTTTAATCCGAGTTTAAGGTTTATTCTTCCAAGAGCCTTTTGCAATTTCGATCTTGGATTTTCTTCGTAAACAGATAAATATGGTAAGCACCTCACCTCGAGCGTTGTTTCGTGGATTTGATTCCATGGAAGTTGCTCGTCAGGTTCGGATTAGTATTTACTGTGGTTTAGCTTCTTCAACTCGATGTTATGGGAGGAAGTTTTTATCTGATGACACTGGGCCACTGTGATCGATGGATACACCGGGATGTCAGCTTTATATGCTCTGTAGGCCTTTCCATTTGCTACTCACACATCTATGCAAGATCTAAGAACATCGAAAGGCAATGCCTAACTCCTCTGGTGGAGTACGTGGAAGAAAAGGAAATTCGACACCTCATTCAGAAGAAGGGCAAAAGAAAGTGAAGAGACTGCCTCCGGGAGAAAGAGGGATTCATTAAGTAGCTAAAAGAAGGTGGATACATTGTTCACCCATACTATCAAGGCCATTAATAAGATACTGTTGTGTACCGGGTCTCAGTGATGTTCCACCACCTTGGCTCGGGGAGTTTTACACCACCTGAGAGAAATCAAAGAAGTTACCCTACCGTAGACCACCGTGGATGGGTGGGCGCTAAAGATCACCCTTCTGATACCATTCTCACAGCAGATATGCCCACTCGCCTTCAGATCGACCTTACCAATCTTAGGGGGCCACATCGCCTTCGACGCCATTTGTTCACCGAGGCTATGTGCACCCATATCTCATAAGGCGAGTAGTTTTATATGCAAGGAATTTATGCCAGGGAAGCTAAAGCCTAAATATGCATTGATGAACAAAATTATTCATGATAGAATCGGGCCAAAGGGCAACGAGAAATATCCAAGAAAATAAGAAACTCGATTTTTATATGAGGATGACCGGAAGTATCGACTATGCCTGGTCATACAGGCAAGCATGGGATCATAGCCCCGACCGAAGTAGGTACATTCCACTCCATCTCTCGTGACAAATCTCGAAGCCGCAGGATGAGGGAGTGGTTAAGGAAAAGAGAATTATTCCAAAGTCGGGCCCATTAAGGTCAAAACAGCTAAGAGACGTCGTATCTATGAGACACTGCCCTTCACATCCCCGTTGGTTATTCCCAAGCTGGCCTTCGTCAATAAGGTTTGATGGTACATCCCCTCCTCAAGAGAATGGAGTGTCGGATTTAGGGGTGGTTTAAATGCATTTTAGGGAAAAAGAAATAGCTTGACACCACAGTTTCTCCAAGCCTCGAGAGCTTCAGATGCATCGAGGGAAAGCCTCGCATTAGATGGCCCTCCTCCCGACTGGGAGGAGATCTCGAGGAGCTGGGACGACTGGTCACGAGGATCGCGCTCTTCGACTGCATCGACACGGGGAGTACATCGTATAGTAGCGCATAGAAGGTTAGATTAGGGTGGTGTTGGCACTAGAGACTCAACCACATCATGCCAACACCCATTTTGTTCATATCGCTCTATTTAGCTTCTGTAATACATAAATCTTAAGGACCTTTTTGATTTCGCCAGGTTATTTTGCTCCTCTCGAATCGTTATGCATTGTAGTTAAAGGTTATGGTAAATCACGTTCTTATAATATCGTTTCATTTCATTTCAAAGGTTTTGCATGGCGCCTTTTCTTTTCTTTAATTCCATGGTCCTTATAAGGAATAGTTGGTTTTGTGATGATAGCTTGTTATGTTCATTGCTTCGAGGATCGTGGTTTTGGTTTAATTGAGTCGACGGTGCAATACTCCAAGCAACGGTTGAAGTACTATGTTTAATTTTTTGCCCTTTGAGAAACTTGTAAAGCTTAATCGCACTCTATAGCACATTTGTTGGAATTCATAACCAATAGGTGTCGACATGCACTCATAAAATTAGCAAAGAGTCGGGGGTCGGTCAATACACAAATGAGCAATTATATTGGAATTTAGCACCTTCGTCATACTTTGTTTTTCATTTTGTATAAAGAATAGGTACTTTTAATTGTTTTCGTGTTTTTGGACTTGTACAGGTTTTTCAGGTTTCATACATAATTGTTACAAAGTGGTTCGTGTCCGTAAAGAGAATACGGATCATCGAGGATGATGGCAAACTCGCTCAGGAAGTTTCGAAGTGCACAATGTCGGGGAAACAGTGAAGAGGCAGTGTACTGTACCGGCCTCACCTTATACCGGTACACCTGCTTAGAATTCAAGGTTAACCCGCCTCCTGCATCACCGACCAGACATTCTGCATCCCCATACAAAAAAAGCACCAATAAATACCGGTACGGTACCGCACTATCCATTCTGCATCGACATGTAAAATTTGCGAGAATTGAGCAGGATTACGATTCTAATTCGAGGGTACGTTCGTCCTTCAACCATGAACTGGATCATAATGAAAAGGGTAAAAGCTAAAGGAAAGTGTGGAGAAGGCGCCTTTTGATTTTTAAAATATTCGTTTTCATAAAAAGAGTTTTCTCAAGTTTTGGCCAGGTTTATGTAGAGTAGGCTGGAAGACTTCACTTTTCTCAGAAATTTTGATTTCAAGTTCATGTAACCTTTCGCTTAGATCACACAATCTCGTATTCTCCTTCGGGAGATTTGGTATTTTTTATTCTCGCAGAATTGAAGTTTAATTTTCTCAAGTCTCTTTATGAATATTTCTCTTAAAATATAATTTTGCTTTCTTATGTTGGGTTCTACTAAGTGGAACTCACCCCGATCAAGGTAATAACCCCCACCTCTCTTTATGCTTCAATAGGATTGTAAAGGCACTTCTAGAGAAACTCAAACTTTAGTCAAGTATCCTTGACAACGTGTGAACGAGAGATCCTCTGACAATATCAGGCTTGATTACAAATGCAAGCTAAGAGTCCGAATTAATTGTTGAATGTTTAACATCCTCGATCATTTTTTTCACTTAAAAGAGCTTTATTTTAAATCCTGACACCCATCCCATTGGTCTGATAGACAACTAAGAGGTGGAATGATTATCAAATGAGTGGTTCAGAATCTATCTAACATCGTTCGGTAATACAACACCGATCAACATACTATACTTACTTGAAGGCATTTTATATCAGACTGTCTAGAAGACCACTTCAGGAGTAGACCGGACTTCCATAATGCTGACTCCACCTTAATTCACGTCAGAATACCAAAGATACTAACAAGAACGGCGCTACCTAGACAATATTTGATCCATTCTGCAAATTATGAATAAATCAACTGCAGAAAGCCTAATAATAAAGTTTCTCGTTGAGGTAATGATGAGTCTGTGGTTTCGCCACGAACCCCGATGGATTTTAACCTAGGTAGCGCATTTATTTAACATAATTAGTGATTTCCACATTAGCTGCCGATCGTCTACAAGATATTCTCTCCGAGATATAACTCGCCATCTCACTAGTGGGGGTGTATTGCATATCTCGCTTCGACCCCTCGGGATCAGACGCATGAACGCAGTAAAACCCTACGCTACACTTGGAACGCAGGATATCTCTATTCCCTAATTGACCAAGTGTTGCTTTACCCATGTCCCTATGAGTCATCATCTCCTCACATATCGACTTAGCATTAGTATGCCACACCACAAAGGATGGCATGTGATCAAATTCAGGAGTAAAACAACTATATAAATTTATATCGATATTAAAGAAAACACAATCTAAGTATTAATCCATAATGGTGCTGTTAGGGTTGACAAAACCCTAGAGAGAAAAAGTTACCTACAGGATTTTAATTACAACCGAAAAGATTTCCAAAGATTTCATATTTAGAGAAAGAAATTCAAAAGAAGTCGTCTTCGCGATCTCCCGTAATCCATCTTCACCACACCCTCTCTATCACCTATCCCATCTTCATTCTGCATCTGCTAATCCCCCCCTTTTGCCTCGAAATCGCTCCCTTTCTATACCTCGGAACTTGGGCCCATCAATGGCCCAAAAAATCAGAACTTTTAGATCTCCCCTTTTGGAATGGGAGACCTCGCTACTCCGCTGCGACGTACCCGAGGCAACCATAATTTGGCCTTCAAGTTCGCTACAGCGTATGCTCCCTTTGTCGCCAAGGCGGTTCCATGCCACAACTCTGGGCTTAGTCGCTACATACCCGAGACCATCTACTCGCATTTTTACAGACCGCTTGGTCCTTCTATATCTTCCTTTGATTCTCGATATCGCTTATGTTCTATGAAACATTATAGTATAGGGGATTAGCAACATCTGGGAATATGGACGTGAATCATGCAAGTCGAGCCATATAAACACAAAGAAAATTATAATATATAATGTATGCATTAGATCTAATCTCGATCACTATCCTCTCCTCGCCCAAGAAATCTTCTCTTCTCACAATGCGCTTGATTCATTCCAACACAAACCACTGGGGAGCCTAGACATGTGTTCTCAACATGCACCCACACGGCCTAAGTTAAGGCATGTCACTATTGATTAGTGCCCAAAAGCATATTGAACCCTATTTTTAATAGGTTTTGAGCGCTTTTTGTGTGTACTAATTATTATAATTAACCCAATTGACATGTCTCGGGTCCCTATTGCACTTCTAATTGCATTCCGAGGCTGTTTTGTGTTTTGCACTGAAGCCAAATTATCGTGTCAATCCAATCATAACCAGAGTTGATTTTATCAATTTTTCATAAGGTCTTATATCACTTGTCGGGAATGAAGAATTTCAAAGCAGAAGAAATAGGGAACAAATTTAGTCGTGATGCAGATGCAGGTGAAGTGTGAAACACAATGGAAACAAGAGCAGATCCGCCAGAAGACAAGCATTTACAGACAGCGAAATTTTCGTAATCCTAGCGAATTGGGAATTTCGCTAGCTAGCTTAAATTTATCGAGGCCTAGCAAATTCCTCACAATTTCGCTTATTCACAACTTTTTATGAAAGGAATTGGCCAGCTAGCGGGCCACCGTTGAGCATGCAATTTCTCACTCCTCTGACTTTAACGCTAGTTTAGCTAAATTTCGCTAGTTAGCGTAAATTTTCGCTTTATGCTAGCGAAAATGGCTGCCCCAGGTTTTCATATTTTGATTCCAAACGACCACGTTTTGATCATTACCATTTTGTCCCTTTCAGAATTTCATATTTAGGCATTTTTGCCTTCACACATTTTGTCATTATATAGCCACTCAAGTTTGTAAACCCTAACTTTGAATCTTTCACACTACAGCCTTTGTTCCAGCCGTTTCCTTCTCCTCTTCATTTTCTCGGGTTACCAAACACTCCTCCGAGGACAGACAACTCGGGAGGGACGCCCCGCCAGACCTCTCTTCCTCCAGCTGAGAGGGCCACCAGGTGAATGCTCAAGGTAAAAATACTATCCTCTCGTTTAACGCACGCATTTATGGGTATTTACCTATTTCACCTTAGGTTAAAATCTTCTAGGCACACCTCACTGACATGTGTATTTAGTAAGTTTTTGGTTACAGAGGATGCTTATCAATTAGATCCTCCGTTATCCAAATTTTTTCGCTTGTTTCCTACAGTCACTACAGGTAGGTTTTTGAGATATGATATCAATGTTAGGAATATTTTTGCCCAGTTAAATGCTATGCTATGTTTCAAAAGGGAAACGTATAGGGTCTAGGTCAAAGCCAAATGAAGACCCGGTTCGGGAAATGACTATGTCATGCTCCCCAATGCGAGGAAAAAGACCCGGGGACATGTTGGTTGCCTTAAAACCCTAAACCAAAGGTCCAAACTCAAGGAGTTCTGATTTTTGTATTTATTTTGACTACTTTCAGTTTGCAAACCACCAACCCACTGTTTTTATCACTACCTTAAAATCCAAATTGAATTCACCATTTTAATTCACTCAAATCATTTGTACTCGAAGAAAACTCATCCCCTAATTGACTTTAGATTCGCTTATAGCATCGGGCAAAGAGCTTGACTACGGCAAAGAGGGAGTGAAACATAGGTAAATTTTGTTGATTCCGCTTCACCCTACCGTGGCACGAATCAAATGGCGCGCGTCAGGATGGTGCCTATGGTTTGGACGAGTCAGGAACACTCAGGTTCCTCATCACAAGTTTCGGTGAATTTCTTTATATTTATTAAATATTTTTTTTATTTTTTTTTTATTTTCATAACAAAAAAATAAAAATTTTGCCGGACTGCTGTGTGTTGCCTTATTTCTAAAATGGTGGATTGAATGTCTGGGTTTGAATCGGCCACGGGTGCAGGGAAGGCAGTCATAAAGGAGGATCTCGCGTGGAGAGTAACCCTGGTGGCATATATGACAAATGAGGGACTATAGAACCTTGTGGAAAAAAACTCAAGAACCTCCCGGGAGAGAAATCCAAAACCCACCCAGATCCATGAGTGGACTATAGAGACCAATGGATGAGTGCACCTCTCCTACACGGTGCCTTACGCATGCCTCATCTTAGTTTCACCACCACCCACTCCCCGCCTGAGCAAGCAATTCTGCATTCGACCAAACTAGTAGTGATGTCATGGGAGAACAAAAGAATTAATGCCCACTGAGTCAAAAATTTATACCGTGGAGATCCCCTGGAACAAACATTAGACGGGTTTAAAGTGAATCGGGGCTTCCAGAATTGACAAACTCCATAATGTTCATTTCAAAGCTTGCCCAAACTTATGATCAAAAGGGGAAGAAAATCCAGAGGATGAGTGCTTGACTGAAACAATTTTGGGTGAGCAAGTTCAACTGCAGCCTCAGGAGGAATTGAAAATGGAATCAAGAGGAAGCTCCGAGGAATCGCAGGAGTTCCCGTGAATCGTAAGTTGTTTTGGCCTTGAAAAGTTAAGAACGTGATCCTTCTTTAGAGAGCCGAGGAAAGTAATGGAAGGGAACCAGGGAAGCCCAAAAAGTCCACTCGACCACTCCACCCCCAAACAACCCACCTGCACAGCGCCCTCGTGGCGAGACCAAGTGTATATCTCGCCTTCACTGCAGACCACAAAACAACACATGCAAAGACTCCGCTCCTAACCATAAGTCCAACCCATCACTGCATGTCATGCAAAAATTCAAGAAGTTAGTGGCCAATGTAAGCTGTACACTAAGCATCAAAAAACACAAGCAGCACGAGCATTGCATGGCACAAATGGGTTGGTTCGGTGCCGTATAGTTTGGATTGGGAGCATCCAACCCCTATGATTTCTAAGCTCCTCCCCACTCTTCTTTGTTTTAATTTTTGTTGTTTTATTTTATTTTATCATATTTTATTTTGATTTCTAGTTTTTCTTTATAGATTTTCTAATTTTTACCAATTTATGTTTCTAAATTAATTTCCACTCTTCGCAATTTCTTAATTTTTTTTTACTAATTTTGCAGCTTTTTCGTGAAATTTTGAAGCTAAATGAAGATCGTGTAACTGAGCAGCATGATTTTCAATGAAGTTAGCAAGAACATTTTGAGATTATTGAAAGTTTTAAAAATGCTCCAACTGGTCACGCCTCTCTTTCTTCTCCTAACGAAAGACAAGCCTCAAACTAGTGAATAAGGTGTCGATGGAAGCTATGGCAGATCTCAAAGAATGATCACATCCTTCATCATGAGTAACACTTTCCTAATTTTCTCTAATCCGACCCTACTTTGACACCGAGATGTTCTGGGCTAGGGGAGAAAGTTAGCAAATTTGAAGTGGCTTTTGCATTTATGTTTTGTTATTATTTTGTGTAAGCCCATTTTGTGATGTTCAAGGGGCTTGTCAAGTTTATAAAGCTTATACTAAAATGTCTTATACTTTTTCAAAATTTGGACCCGCTTGCAACCAAAATTTTTTCAGGTTTTGCCTAGCCTACTTGAAAATTGAAAATTTTGTCCACCTCTATTGATGTTAGATCGGTTCCATGCCTAATCGAGTGGATGATTAGCTGAATTCTTGGCGTTTCAACCTTTTATTCCACCTTTAGCTAACCACACACCGGTTACCATTAGGTTTTCCAATGATAGCTGAACCACGCAGCCTCCTCACTTTGATAATCCCACTCCTACTCTATATCGACCGCTTAATAGGTTAAGTGACCGGAAAGCAGTGCCAACGCGCCTTCGAAAAAAAGTGGAGAGAAAAAGAAAGAAAAAGAAAAGAAAATAATAAAATTGCAACGCTTTGCCTTGAAACCTGAGCACGGTCCGAGGGTATATATTAAAGCTCTTAAAGCTCCTAAGGCCCTAAACCACCGGTCGGGAGTCACCACTCTAGTGTCTGCTACACGGGTGGACGGGAGTTTAGCAAGTTCAGTTGGAGTCTCGGTCATTCGTCCGGTGAAACCCATATTTGTGGTCGGAAGATCCTTTTCGCTTGATGCCCTAAACCCACCTGCTGGGAGCCCGTAGATCTCGCTACGTGGACTTTAAGGCGAGGTCGACAAGACGCACTTCACAACGCAAAAGAATAGGAAGTCAAGAGGTGGTCCTTATCTATTTAGATTGGTTAGCATGCTAGGTCGGTAGAAGCTAGGTTGGGGGAGAGTGCAAGGATGCTTTATTGAGAGCTAATCAAATAAACACTTAGGGTTTTGGTGGAAGTTTCGGTTGATTCAATGAGAGATGGAAACTCTTTGATACTCAATTTCATGGCATTCATTCTCTCTCATGATATTGGGATACGACATTGATTATTCTTACTTAGGGTTAGGCATTACTCACAACCTTTTGGAATACCATTTTGTGAACGTTATTTGTTATTGTTTTTGTACGCTCTCTCTCTTCTTTGCAATGCTATGCGAATCAGCAATGTAGGTCAGATTAGCGCCTCAAAAGTGCTATTTCAACCCTATTTTTAATAGGTTTTGTTTACTTTTTGTGTACTAATTATTATATTCAACCTAATTGACATGTTCGGGTCCATAATTTTAATTGTGTTCGAGGCTGTTTTTGTAGTTTTCAGAATCGAAGCCAAATTATCGCAGGTCAATCCAATCATAACCAAAGTCGAGTTGATTTCCATCAATTTCATATGGTCTTATATCAATTTCAAAGAGTTTCGGGAATGAAGAATTTCAGTGGTTGTAAAATAGCAAGTCAAGCAGGATGCAGATGAAGCAGAAACAAAGGCCAATGGAACAAGAGTCGCAGGATCCACAAAGGCATTTCGCTTATATAGCGAAATTCAAGCAATCCTAAAGAAATTGGGAATTTTCGCTAGCTAGCGAAATTTACTGTGCCTAGCGAAATTTCCCAATCTTATTCAGCTAAGAAGGCTTAATTTCGCTAGCTAGCTAAATTCATCGCTGATAGCCAAATTCTCAATTCCGCTATCTCTCGTGAATTCGCTAGCTTAGCGAAATTTCGCTTAGTAAATTTTCGCTATGCTAGCGAAAAATTCCCCTCGCATACAAATGAAAAATGGTCAGCCTGTTTTTGATATTTTTGATTCCCTATAAACGGCACTCACGTTTGATCAATTACCATTTTGTCCCTTTGTAATCCTCATATTTTAGGCATTTTGTCATTTCACACATCTGGGTCACATATGCTTCACCTTATAAGTTTGTAACCCTATTCCTTCACTAATGATACTACCCAAATTTCTACTTTCTTTCTCTCCCCTCTTTCTCTCATTTTCTACACAAACACTTCTCCGAGGATGACAACTCGGGAGGATGTTCGGCTAGACTCTTCCTCCTTGGCAAAGAGAGAGGGCCATCAGTGATTATTTTAAGGTAAAATATTGTCCTGTGGCTTTTTAACGCACGCATTCAGGTATTTATGTTCTATTTCTCACCTTAGGTTAAAATTGTGCACACCCTCAAATGACATGGTATTTAGCAAGTTTTGGTTACGTAGGATGCTTATCACTCGTGATCCCTCTCATCACGCTTGTTTCATACATAGGTAGGTTTTCGAGATATGATATCACTGTTATAGGAATATTTCTCCGCTTAAATGCTATGTTTCAAAAGGAAAATCATGTGGTCTAGGTTTTAAAGCTAAATGAAGATCCGGCTCGGGAAATGACTATATGTCATGCTCCCTTAATGCGAGGTGACCCGAGGACATGTTATTAGTTGCCTTAAAACCCCAAACTAGTGGCCTAAATCAAGGAGTTCTATTTACATTTTATTTTGTCTACGCTAACGCCAAACCACCAACCCACTGCTACCACTACCTTAAAATCCAAATTGAATTCACCATTTTCACTACACTCAAATCATTCAGACGAAGAAAACCCATCATCGTGTTCGACCTCCTAGACCGCTTGGTGCATTCTACAATAAATTTCTGATCATTACCTAGTATAGGAGGAACATATAGGAAACAAATTTTGGCTGATTCCGCCATCCGGCACGGTAATCACCTATGCCAAAACTCATCCCACTATAATGCATGCACAGGCATGACACTGGCCACCAAGCGCTGTTTCAATTCCTAAGGCTACACGACATGCACTTCCTCATGCCAATGTACACCCCCGCGATCGCCCGTTGAACCCACTGCGTGAAAATCGACTGCCCCGGATTTGACGCTGGCTTGTCTAATCTTCAACTAGATTTTGCGAGTAGAATTTAACGGCGCCATCCTGGGTTGGCCATCCCCGAGATCTAGAGAAAATCTAGTAGGTTTCACTTCTATCGGTCCCGACAAGAATTATCGATTCGGGGCTCTTCGAAAAATACATTCTCCCTGCCACATTCCCCCAGAAAGAATTCTCAACTCAAATTCCTCACATACATACACATTCAAACACATGCATATGCAACAATCATTTAAAACATTAATGACTAGAAAACGCACCTTTCCCATCAAACAAGAAGGGATAGTCACAAGACGGTCCCCACCCCATGCCTCTCCTCGACTCCCCCAGGCCGCCATAACATCTTCCACAAGCCCCACATAGTCTCTGTCAATACAAAACCCACTTACTATCATCCATGATACACATTGGTCACTCCTCGAAGGTCCCATACACATCAACAACAAGCTCGCCCCAATCCACTATATGAGTCAGATATGGAGTATACTTTCAAAGCACAGACGTGAATACCCCATGAACGGCTTAGACAACCTCAAGCACTCTTCCCTTGCTTGCCGAACCCCGGATCACTCCCTCTCTTAGGGCATCACCTTCAAGAAGTCATGATCAAAATCTCGCCTCGAACTTTAGAGGTCGCCATTGTATATCAGAACTCTCCGCAGCTCTAAGTAGGCGAGACGCTGATGACCCACCTCTCTCGAGAGGTGTCTTAATCGATACGGACTAGTGACGAGCCTCTCCTCCCACCTCCAATACATCGGTGATCATGGCCTCCCATAGAGAGCCACTGCACTACCCCAGGATGCCATCTGTATGCTCGCTTGATAAATATTGTTGTAGGCGAACTCGCTGGGCGCTCCTCCTATTACCCCTCGAGATCCAGACACATGCTCACAAAGACGCCCTCTGTAAACTAATACCCACTTCCTCGATCACCATCCATCCAGGGATGGAAAGGTACTCATCGATGCTATGTCCCTATCGCTTCCGAAACTCTTCCGTAATTTAGCCTAAACCGGTGATCCCGACCGATAAGATCGGCATGCCACCGTACCATCTCCCCATATATATACAACCCGTAGAATTCCTCCTCCAGCGGTCATCTCGTGACGGCCAGATCACTCGGGTGAGTCGGTTCACTATAACCCACACCACATCATAAGCTCACATGTCCCGTGGAAAGGAGTCATAAAGTCCATCGGCGATGTGCTCCCACTTCCAATTCGCTTATCTCCATGGCCGGAGTAGCCCCGCGAAATTTTAGTACAACCTCAATTGCTGGGCACGGAGACAATCGCTGCCGAACAAAAGCCCCCCCGACAAGCCGCTTCATTTCACTCCACAATATTGATTAATTAAGGTCACGATATCTTCGTACACCGATGCACAAATGACTGCGGAGTAATGGAACTCCCCGAGATCTCCCTCCTCAACCATCGGACAGGGACCACATTCCCCTATAATCAAGACTATCCGCGGTGGACGGCCCAAATACAGATTGACCGTTTCGGGGCCCCGATGGACACTAGCCCCACGTCCGCCCCCCCGGGACTCTATCACCGCCTTCAAGAGAGACGTTTAGCCATCAGACTCCCCTAAGGTACCCTAAGCTCGCTCATCGTACTATAGTCTCGAATCATCGACTGCCTCGAAAGCATCCGCACTTCGAAGGCTACTAACAAGACTCATCAGACTTCCCGCCGAGCTTATCACCACTCGCTTACATTTGCCTTACCGTGGATGGTAAATGCAAAGTGAAGTCGTATCCTCCTAAAACTCCATCCACCTATGACTACAGGCCACAAGAGTTGAATGGAATAAAATTATCCTGATTTTCCTACTCGCTTATTATTTCATCATAAGAGAAGGTCTAGTGGTCGAACATCGGATGGGTTTTCATCCTAGGAATGATTTGCATCAGTGTGAAAAGGTAAGGCTTTCTATTTGGATTTTTGGATTTGTTTCAAAAACAGTGTAAGTAGTTTGAAAACTGATTAACTGTAAAAAACTGAAAGTGAAGTGTGAAAAGGGTAACTTTGAAGATTTAGGTCATTAAGGTGTGTGTTGTAAAGACCATCTAAAAAACCACAGTGCATCTAGCAATAAGTATACATTGTATCCTAAAGCATGGTGTGCCACAAATTAATGACATTAAATGATATTTAACCCTAGTTTGAGAAGACGGGAGCCATAAATACAAGACTGCAGTATCTAACAACACATGATGACAACCCAGAATCGCCCCATACAACCAAGCTTAGCTACCTTCCTCTTCAGAAAAGGTTAGGCTAAGCATCTCTTGAGTTGTCATCCTCAAGAGGGTTGTTTGGTAGCCTAGAAAAGGAGAGAAAGAGGAGAGAGAAGAGAGAAAAGCAAAACCCTAACTGAGCTGCGAGAGATATTTACATAAAAATGAAAATGTGCCAAGCGATTTCTCTCCAATTTCTTCCTTTGGCTTACAAAAACTATGGGGGTTTATATAGGCCACCCATATTGTGAAACTACAATAAAGCCTAACATTTTGGCTAAAATAAGGGACAAGGAAGTAATACACCAAAATGAAGTCAGGTTTGCATACCATAAAAAGGATGACAAGGCAGACAATTCTCATTAGGACAGCCAATTTCCTTGAGGCGGGTGCCATTAGCTAGCTAAATTTTCGCTAGGTAGCCGTAAATTGCACGAGATAACAAATCGTAGAATTCCTCGCTTAGGCACTGGCACACATAGCTGAATTCTCATAGTTTAGCGAAATTTTTTAGGTGATAGCGAACTCCAGATTTTTTTCGCTTAGGAACAAAGGGTTAGCTTAAATTTTAGGCCTAGTTCTCTCTACAATTTCGGCTAGATCATGAATTTTACAGAATCCCAAATGAATTTTCAATCTAGCGGTAAATTCCCCGGGCTCGATATTTTCACCGCACACCATCCTCATCGCATCATTTCTTCCTCTCACTTTGCCTCATTCCTTCATTGAATTTTGAGATGCTCAAGGTCATAAATGAGTTCGATCTTCATGGTTCAGCACATATCTCGATATTGAACTCTCTAAATATGCAAAAATCTGCAAAACAACCAAAAATACCCACTAAACGGCATAAGTGATATTAAGAAGACCTGAACACTTCAATTGCCATTATTGACATGATTAGTGCAGAAAAAGCACTCAAAATGGATATGGCTCAAAATAGCACTAAGACTAACCACTGCCTGTTCATCCACAGATTTAAACCTTCTAATCTTTCAGCCTTCTCGCTCCATTTATTGCACTCCCCAGAGGCGCACTCAAAATGAATGTTGTTTGAAAAATTAGAAAATGGTCCGAAGGTTCCTCAAAATATAAATGAGTTTAGTCTAAGACACTGCAAGTGCACAGGTCATACAAGTAGTAAAATGATGTAAGTCCATATATCATTCCCTCAAAGATTGACAAGGATTTTAAAATCAACTACCCTAACTACTCAATATCCACACTATTTGCACTTCCTTGTAACAATTCAAAAGCTAAGGTTGGAGAGCAGAATTATCCTATATGGTGTTTCTATATTAAGGATAAAATTCAAAATAAAACAAATAAAATAAACTGGACTGAATCAATGAATGAACACTAGCAAGAACCAAGTAGAAATTGCCAATTTCGACATCATAACATACTATGACTTTCTCCTGATTCTAGATCTGGATTTGTCAAATATTCATAATAACATAACATGGATCTCTCCTACACCACTAGATATCCCCGATTCCCAAACTTAGAAATCTAATCATTACTTGTATTCATATCACTCTTCTAAGATCTAGCATTTTTCTTTTTTCAATACTTCATACCCATTTCTTAGATTACATGTTTCTATCAGAAGATTAGGCAATTTCAAAACCTCTTACAAAAATGGTTGATTACTCTTCCCTTTAGATCCGATGAAATTCTCTTCCTTGATTAGATCCCAACAACACGGATCAGATCTTTCCATCGATCAAGGTGAAATCTCTGATTGTTTAACTTGATAAATAATCCAACTCAACTTCAAACATTGAGTGAATCGAAATTTATAGAAGTGAACTCTCAAAGTTCATTAGTTCTTCAATAATAGTCTAACATACCCCCAATTGAATGCTCCAAGCTCTCAGGAACTTCCATCTCTGTGTCACTTAGAGGGCCTCCTAGAAATCAGAGCAGGATATAGTCCTTTGGAGGGTATTCGCTACTAGTATTGGGAACAATTCATTTTATGAACAACATAAACCAAATAAAATCCAAACCCAGAAAATTCCTTCTAATTTATGCAGAAAATACTATAACTAACAACATATCCATTCTAGTGAAGTTGCGCTTCTCAAATACTGAATCACAATCGACAATGGAGTATTGATCAAGCATATCCACTGTAACTGTAATAAACTAGAATGAAACGAATTCCAAAAATTGTCTAGACTTCATTAATTCTAGGCAGTAATTGGAAAAGAGATTGAACTATTTGATACAGCTTCACAATTCAAAATAAATTGCTGGTTCAAATCCAAAAAGAAAAACCAAACACTCACTAACGCCCAAAATATAAAAGTGAGTCTTCTTCTAATCCCCAAGGATCGACATGTTCGTGAAGGCTTTCTCCCGACGCACGACTATTTATACACTTTCCAAAATCGGGCCTAATTCAAAAGCTTCAAGTGCTTCCCAATTCAACGTGCCCAACATCGGCTCAAGTCGTACCAAAGGAGCTTTCATGACCGGCACTTTATGAGTTACAAGTCGGTACAGGACATCAATTACTTGTCCCAACCTTCTTTGTTTTGCTTTGACATAGTATAGGAGTCGCTAATTTTAGTGTTTCTTCCTCTCAGTTATAACAATGTTCTTTACACCTTCTTTCATTGTCATCGCGTGAACCCGCTTTCTTTGTCAAAGACTTAATTTGTTTCCACTTTTGATTCTCATATGTACCAAGTTTTCAAATATGGCATGAGTTTTTCCTAGAGTTTCTTCTTTCTCTGGAATCTTTGTTGCGACATGAATTTCTTTGTCGCGACTAACATTTTCCTTCACCTCTTTTGTTTCTTAAGGTGTGTGTTGCAATTTGAAAATCCTTGTTGTCATCTTTTACTTAGCTTTTTCTTAAGAATAATCCTTTTTTAGTCGCGACTTGAATTGTTCTTCCGCGACCCGCCAATTGCCGTAGTCTTGACTTTTCAGGTAACAACGCTTTGTCTCAAAGTATTTATGTTGCGACCAAGTTTCCATGTCGCGACTTGGCTATCTTTCCCTTTTTACTAAGTTTTGCATCATGATATATTTTCTGTGTCATAACACTATTTTGTTGTCAACCAATTTGATTCTTTGTTGCGCTCTTTATGCTGCGACATCGCTGGTTGTCTTCGTCATTGTGCTGTGACTCAGTTTCGCAATATGTTGATTCCTTGTCGCGATTAGCAATTTAGCCTTCCGATTAGGCCATTCCTTATCTTGATGCAATCGTCACGATATAAAAGGTCTGTCTCAAGCCACTATAGTACCTTACTCACTTTGTCAACCTCATTTTCACAACAATTGTTATGTATTCACTTCTCGCTTCCGTTGCGACTGGGAAGTATGTAACAACTAAGTCATATCTCCTTTCACCTCGTCTATCGTATACCAGTAAAACATAATAGTAACATGATTTACCACTATTTCGCTCTTTAATGTTATACCTGAAGCCTTTGTCGCGACCTCGAATGATATCTCCATCTTGTCATCATGTCACAACTTGAAAATCCTTTGTCGAGACTTGGTCAGTTCATGAAGCTATCATTCCTTATTGCGATATCGTTTTTTTTTGTCGCGACAAGAGTTGTCTTCTTTCAGTGTCGTGACATACAGAACGATGTCATGACAAGATCCTTCTTTGAAGCTTTTTTCTCCGGCTCTCCGCACCCGCCTCATCGCAACATTCTTCCTCGCCCAAGATTCGCCGCGAATTCACCTGTCGCGAACCAAGTTTTGTGAAATCTTCACTATTTTCTCCCACGGCATATGACAAATGTGTTGCGACGTATTTTAGGCTTTTATCTTGTAGATCTTGCAGCAACATCATCACTCAAGTCAGCGACTTAAAAACCGGCTAGTTCTCTTAAACTGTCACCTACCTCAAAGTCTATCGCGATAATCTAACTACTCATTTCCTATTTTCTGGTCTGCGATACACTCACAGAAACCCGTAAAACATAGATTTGGTAAAGTTTCCATATTTCTGCATAAAAATAAGCAATTACATTAGAACAACAGGTCATAAAAATTGATTAAAAAATAGATGAGTTTGCGACTCATCAAATTCCTCTAAACTTAAAATTTTGCTTGTCCTCAAGCAAATAAAAGAAATATTTGTTTGTCCTCAAACAATTGAACTTCATTTTTCTTTTTAAGGACATTTTTTTGTTCTGTACTACAATCTTTTCTGATTCCACCAATAGATCTGAATAAGTCGGGCCAGAAAATGACCAAATTTCGCTTCAACTCAAGGAAAAGCCAACTTTAATACTACAAATAAATTCATAGTCTATATTGAAACACCACAATCAATCTTATTCTGTGAGTGTGTGCTAGCTTTCCTTTTCTCCTGGTAAATTAGTTAATCCTCCTCGCGGAATCTCCTGTAATTAACAAGTCCCATATGCTTGTTTGTCATATTTATCTCCACTAATGTAGGCCAATTCAACCTTCAAGATCAATGAGGTCTTTTAGGCTTGTAATGTTAGGCTTAGGTAATTGGATATATAATTGGAAAAATTAGGCTATAAATTACCCAAATTCCACTCTTTCCATCTGCATAATTGCCTTCCTTTTCCTTCCTACTGATAAACGACACCCCCCCAAACTTGGTTTCTGTGCATCTTTCGCATATCAGGTCTCTTTAATGTTACTCAAACTTACGCATAGTTCCTTTAACTGAACTCTTTTTTGTTAAAGATTTAGAACAGTAAATGTTTTGTCTTTAGGCTTTCTATCACTCTAGAGAACTTTTGGTTAGGCAACCTCATACCAGTTGGCATTAGGTACTAGGTGCGTTGAAACACCTCAAGAACTTAATTGCTCAAGAGAGACGGGCCACAAGACAAAACTTATCCCCTTTTGACTTATTTATTTTCAATCTTTCAACTGACTTACTTTCTCCTCTTTCCTACAATCCAAAAGAAATATATTCCCCAAATCTTATTCCCTTTTGTATATTTCAGTTCTTTTCTTGAAAACTGGGTAATTTAGGGTTCTTTGCTGAAGGATTAGCTTAAGAGATGGATTTTAGGTTTTGAATTGCTATGTATTGACAAAGTTAGGCATTTTTGCTCAAAGCATGGAACTAGAGTGTATGAATCTGCATATAATGAGGGTAGGCTTGAAAAGGTTCAAACTTCCAAAGATGGCCTCTATCATTTCTTGTTAGTTGTTTTGCTCAGGATTTCACTCTCGATTAATAATCTAACAAGTTCTAAGTCCTTGTATTATTACGTGAATTCTAGAAGATGTCCTCCTAATCCTTCCCAATTTGTTATGACTTACTTAATATAAAAATTGTATTCTAAGATTTTTGTTTTGATCTAATCAAGTTACACGAGTTCAAGAATCTTATTTGTTCTTTCAATTGTGTACTTTTTCCTAATTCTGCATTCACAACTTTATTCAAGTCACAGTTGCAACTTCTTGTTTTAGTTCAATTAATCAATCACATCAACCTAATTCAATCAATCAATCAATGCATCCAAAAAAATTAACAACTTTCTACAAATCATTCAACTACCAGACCATTTTAATCATTTCCATAACACATCTATTCTAATTCCAAAACTCATTGATAGCAACACAATCAACTTCACAGTTTAACAGAACAACTCACAAGATCAAAAAGATAAACTATACTGAATTTCAGGCTAAGATGAAGAAAATTGAAGAAGAGAAAGAAAGAAATTGTGAAAACGTAATTTTCTTATAAGATTTGGGAGGCTATTATATTAGGAGGATCTATGTCAAAACTTACCAAACATGGAGAAAAATTTTGGAAGGTGATGTCAGGTCTTTTCTTTTCAGTGGCCTCTTCCTTTCCAGAGGGGACTATATCATTTGTGAATTCGACAAGAGTGATCAAAGTGTCTTGCTTCTGGCCCACATATGATTGATTACTCTAATCTCAATGTAATAAATACTTTAGCATGCTTCTGACAATTTTATTTATCGATCTAAGCTCATGCCAAATTTTCTCCTCAGAACATCATTGTCCTCCAAATTTCCATGTCTTCATGAGCCTCCCAAATTTCTTTGAATCGTTTTATAAAGGTACTTGAAAGCCTCTATCTTTTCAACATATTTCTTCCATTTCTCTCTTCCTAGAATTGTCAATAAGTCTACATCTCTCTTTGTATAGATTATCAGAAAAGCTCAAATTTGACTTCATTCTTCTATCCATTCCTTCTCTTCATTTGCTTCCATTCCTTCTTCTTTTTTGTTGTCTAATCTTAATTCCCACTATTGTTCTCTTTAAACCGCTTCTAAAAATTCTTCCGATCCGTTGATGTTTCTCCCACTTTATTTTCTCTTTTCTACATCTCCTTCCTCATCAACAATACACTTACATTCCATGATCTCGTATTCTCTGATTGTTATGAGCTCGCATGCTCAAGAAAATTTCTTTCATTAGTGGCATGAATGAAGCAATGGACTCATTCTTCCTCCATTTCATCTTCGCTAAAGGGACTTTTCTATAAAATTTTCTATTTCCATATTTTCATTCTCCTCTTCGCATTCTCGCTTCATCCACTATTTCTTTGTTTTCTAATATTCCTCGCCCTTTATTACCCTACCAAGGTTAGATGAGAGAGACTCTAGGCATGTTTCTTCTCTCCCACCTTCCTTTATCACTCCAGCCAAGATACATAATCTTGTGATATTGCCGGATGAGGAATTTAATCCTCTTCTTGTTGCTCAAATGGCATCCCATAATGGAACCTTCTCTGACAGTTTCCTACATTCACTTTATATCCCTCTCGTTAGCATATATATAATATGATGGCTTCTTGCTCCCTAACTGAGCACAAGTGTTTGTTAGGGACTATAAGTAATAGATGCTAAGTAAACAAAACCATACCTTTGCTTCCTCCTCGTAACCTCTTCCTATTTAAATTTAAACAGGCTTTAGTTGTCTCCCATCTTCCCTTTCCAAATTGTTATAGATTCACAATCTTTTCATGACTAAATCCAGATTTTAAATTTAGAGCCATGTTTTAACTCCTTTAGCTTAAACATCTCGTTGATCTTCTGATATCCAAAAGGATCTATACGTGACGCATACAAAGTCATCCTTCATCCCACCATATGAGTAAAATTCTAGCATATAGCAAACTAGGCTTTATGCTCACAAAAGAAGCTCCAACCTTCTTTTTCTATTATTTCAAAAACTAGGAAATAAACTTACCAAACCCCCATCTCACGATGAAACCTTTATCAGAAGTCAAGCCCCATACAAATATTGTTCAATTTCTTAGCCGAGCCTCCTGGGTCTCTTAGTCAGATATTTTGTTTAAGGTTCCGACATGCCCTCTTCTTCCTCTTAAGTATACTCATTCTTCCTCTTTGTTTTCTGACATCGATGAGATTTTGAAATCTTGGTTTCCTTGGGAATCTAGTAGGTTTTAGATACGAGAGGAAGAGAAAAGCTAGGGTTAGGATGCAAATGGATAGAAGTGTTGGAAGAGATGGGTTGTTCACCTTAAAGCTCTTTTATTTATGGGTTCAATGATATCCTTGTCTTATGGAATGTCACAACATTTATTTCTAAGCCACAACACTAACTATTAATACACAACACCGTGATGATACCGTGACACCTCAAACAGAATGTTAAAACCTACAATTACTGTAGTTTAAACAAATTCTTATCACGACTTACTTAGGATTATCGCAACAACAAATGTGATCTTTAAAAATAAAATTGATGTCACGACATTCCTTCCTCTTTGTTCATATATTCCTGGTCGCGACCTATTTCTTACTATTGCAACACCATGTCTTTCACCAGTCAGACAGATTCACAACTTTGTCACATGGTAATCTGCACTTAGGTAGCACCTCGGTCGCGACTAATTTCTCAGGGCAACAGCAAGAAATGTGTTGCGACACAAAATTCTCTTAGATCTCCTGTTATCAATTCAAAACTTTGTTGTGACTCAATTGCTATGTCGTGACCTCCAAGATTTTCAAGTCTAGACAAAACAGAGCCAGAGTGCCCAATTTTCCCCGCAGAACTCATTCTCCTCTTATCGATTAAAATTTTCTATCCAATTCACCACTATTACTCTGTAAAAATGTAAAACATTCAAGAATCTAAATTCAAGTATGGACAATTCATTGTCAGCATTTAAATATTCATTGAATAAACTCAACTAAGCTAAGATTCACCATTAGTTCAAAAAATCAAAATCCCTTAAACTTCAATCATGCATTTTGAAAAAAACAATTAGTTAGAGAGCATAATACTTCCCCTTATGTCGTAGAATGATGTTTAAATTGTAGTTCATTTTCCATGTGAAGACTCATTTCGCTCTCATACCCTCACCGATTCAAAAACACCAAAAGAAAAATTTTAAAAGTAAAGAAACACACAAGTCTAACAAACACTTAAATTTTTTACACAATTTCATTGACTATGAAACATAAAAAATAAAACTATTATATGGGTTGCCTCCCATGAAGTTGCTCAATTTTAAGTCCTTAGCTGGACTTGTTGCTATAATTCTCTTGTCTTAGCAAAATTATTCTTTAACTCAAAACCTAGAATTAGTCTTCAATTATCTTCCCTCCAAGGTAATGCGTGTTTTAATTTCGAATTATCTACTCGAATTCTTCTCCGATGATTGGTTTTCAATGTCACTGCCCTAAAGGTTGTACTTGCCATTACTGTATAAGGACTACTCCATTTTGATTTCAGCTTTCTTGAAACAGCTTAGTCCTGAGTCAAAAGGACCCGGGATCTCCTACTAAACGGATTAGTTCACCTGCAAGCATTTCGAACCCTATTTAAGATAGGTTTTGAGAGTGCTTTACCAATCATATTAGTTAAGCCGATTGACGGTAGGTCCCCTGGGTACTAAGGATTGCATTTCAAAGTCAGCTTGTAGTTTTGCAAGTTTACAAACCTATTCTATCATATCAAGCTTAGTACATCGGGTTGAGCTCTATTTACACCGAGTTCGATGGATTTATCTTCGATTAATGCCAGAATAAAGAAATCAAGCCGAAATGTCGGATGCAAGAAATCGGGGCACTATATTATAGCTAAATTTCTGATATGGCTACAAATTTTCGCAATTATAATAAATTTCTATTAAATTTTCGGGCTATGTGCTGGTAATTAAGAGAGGCGGTAAAATTTCACTGCACAAATGTTCTGCCTTCCAAGCTATGTTCAAACGACCCCATGGTTAATTTCAATTCTACCTCACCGTAGTTATACGTCTTAGGTTAGATTGGTATTTCACATGGTTGTGGTGCCACTGGTTGAGCTTGGTGTTACCATGAATCATTTTCTTCTCGTTTACATCTGAAAAGGAATAATTAATATGCGTAAATAGAAGAAACTCACCAACTGTTATTGGCGTGGAGTGTGAAAGAAAGAAGAAAAGGTGAGGAAAATGCAGCAATCGTGGAATAAAATGCATTATGGTAGGGCGTAAATGAAAGCAGCCAAGTAACTAATGCTGTCATCAGACAAATTAACAGATGCAGTCGCGACATCAGAAATCAAGAAAATTCCGATGCAGTCGCAAGATGACTCAAGTTAAAATAAATCAATCGCAGAGATCAAGGAACAGATGTCGCGATAACATCTTGATGTTACAAGGGATGGAAGTCGCGACAAGAGAAGCTGCCGGCTATGACAGTTTGAAAAGATGAAACTGCTGTGACTTGCCGCTGTCATGACATAGGACCATGCTTCGCATCAGCAACCGCTTGAAGCCCCAGACGGTTGATGTCACGATAAGAGATTGATGTCGCCACATAAGACGCGTGATCGGTCGGCGGTTGCGTCTGGGTTGATGTTCGCGATAGCGGGATTGATGCGACATCAAGAACGGTCAAAGCCGCATTAGAGAACCGAGTCGCCAAGAGGATGATGTCGCGACACCGTAAACTATCAATTGAAGGCCGCAGCGAGCCGCCGTCGCCGGCTATGACCGGAGGCTTCCGGCATAAGAACTACCAGCTTAAAAGTCGGCGCTTGCGCCGGTGTCGCTGGCTGGGAGATCGATGTCGCAGAACACGTGAAACCATCGCAACTACCAAGGTCGCAAAGATACGAGCGAGCGCCGTCGGTACAAGTGACCGAGGTCGCCGATATCAAGAACGGGCGCAGAAAGCCGCATGCCCTAAACCGAGGTCGCGATACAGGATGATGTTGCGACACCGTAAACCATCACAAGGTCAAGAAGATGAGCCATTGTCACATAAAGCGATCGAGGTCGCGACATCAAGAACTAACAGTAGAAACCTGCAGGGTCGTGAAGTGATGTCGCGATAAGAGATCGATGTCGCTGAAGACAGAACAAATAATGAAAGCTGTTACGCCATAAGCTAAGGTCATAAGAGATTATATCGCGACAATGTGTTCATCGCTTGAAGGCTGCAAAGATATGAGTCGCTTATCGCGACAGCGGACCAACGAGGTCGTACATCAAGAACTTGCGCGCATCCCACAGTCATGAAGTACTGCCGCGACAAGAGATTGATGTCGCGACACCAAGAACAACCAGTTCAAAACTGCAAAGACATAAGCGTCAGATAAGAGGATGATGTCGCAGATCAAACCATTAACTGAGGTCAGAAGATAATGAGCGCCGCCGCTAAGGGGTGCACGAGTCGCTACATCAAGAAACCGCTGACATCAGGTGCTGATGTGTCGGATAAAGAGATCGACATGTCGCGACATCAAAGAACCATCCGATGAAAGTCGCAGCAGCGGGGCCGCATGCCATAATTTCCTAAGGAACCATCCGATGGTGCCTAGCAAGATAAGCTTGATGTCGCGACATAAGACTCGCCTTTGGGAAAACAAAGGAATGTCGCGACTTATTGATAAATCCGCAAATCGCGACAAGAACGAGGGTCGCGACAAGAGTCACGACAAGATCACTACTAGCCACGGTAAGTCCAAAAGAATGCATCAAATGTGTAGCCCAACTTAACCCAGGCAATAAGCAATTTTTACCCAGAGTAGAAGGTGAGCCCGCAAGGTAACGAAGATCCGGTGAGCTCAAGGCTTCATTTTATTTTTTTTCTTTTCTTTTCTTTTATTTTTTTCTTTTCCTTTCCTCTCACAAGTAGATTGTTTTATTTATCTTTTCTTTATTTTCGCTTTATTTTCTAGATCCGATGTTATCGCTTTTGAGCTCTGCCACGCGCACTGCCAAATTACTACCTGAATGTTTGAAGTTCGAATAAATTTCGAATTCGAATTTTCCAGCTTCAATTTGCGCTTGTTCTTATGGATCGCAGGAATGTCAGAGCGGTAACGCTATCAGGCGTGAATGCTATTGTCGGCACTGAGTGAACCAAGCTTCCATTGCTAATGCTATTGTCAAATTATCTCCCAGAAGGTTTGGCAGCAAACAGATTGTGAATTTCAATGAATTTACTTCCTCGGGTTATGGGTTTATCGAATATCGCCTTATAATTGCTTTAAGATCATTTACTTGCTCGGATTTCAAGAAGGTCCCCTCCAAAGGGATACAGAAGCAAGACATTCCTTAGAGTTATGAAGAATGTTCATTTCTTTAAAGGTATTAACCTGCTGCTATTAGATCTAATGAGCTAAAAGTTTACTTTGATAAATCCTTCCTCACTTGAAATCAAGAATGAGTCAATGAGTTATCAATTTAAACAAGTAGAGTTCACCTCAATTCGAATAGTGAAGCCAACCCGTAGCCGAGATTCAATAAGAGGGGTGGATCATTCTAATTTTAGAAGAGTAACTGTGAAGTTATATCCTTGGTTGGATCACATAACTGGGAGCTAAGGCTTCATACCACGGGTACGGCGTATTGCAAAAGAAAAATACCTGTATTACAAACTCATTAAAAGTAGCGTCATCTAATTCCCCCGCTCAAAGAATCAGAAAATTAGATAATGAAATCATGGAGTGTGGAGAGATCCAATTGAAATGCTTAAATGCCTGGATGATTTTAAAACCGGAATACATGCAAGCAAATTTATCCTGTGTTAACCATGTGACTTACAACAAAGAAGGATCTTAATGTGTTCTCTAAAAGATGACTATTCGCCTCCATTTATTTTCTAACTATTCATTATTATTCTTTACTTTAGATTCAGCTTTTATTTGATCGTTCATTTTTTTGCATTGTATATTTTACAAATTTCTAAGTCGGAAAACAATGTCATGTTATAGTTCAAATAGTACGGAGCTCGAGCAATGTAGTTGATCTGTAATTCAGATCTCGTGATCGATATCTGACTTAAATCCATTTTATTACTTCTTATGTCGAATTGCACTTGCAGGTATATTAAAGAAACCAAAATTGAAAAAATGATTTACTTAGAGATTCTCGACGCCTCAACAAGTTTTACGGGCGCCGTTGTCAGGATTGATAATAATTCTTCGTAATAGTACAAATTGTGATTTATATTTTGGTCTCAATAAGTTTTATGAGCGCCATAAATATAAGCTGGGATCGAAGAATTTAATAAATCAATATTCAAATAAAGAAGGAAATACTAATTTGGTCTGAAGAAAAAGAATAAAAATAGCTTTTCAAGCAAAGGGTTATTTTTAGCCACTAACCTTTAACAAACCATATTGAAAATATTTGTCAATTTACTAATCCTATTAATGGGTGTATGATTTCGTGGACAAAATTTTAACAATGCATAGGAAATGTAATACCTGACCATCCCAAACAGGCTACGTAATTAGAAAGAACACTAAGCCCTCGAGAAAGATAAAGAAGGCGTAAAACTCAACCATGGCATGCAGTGACAGATCGGGATTTGCTACATATAGCTAGAAGGCTCTACCGATACAAATTGAGACTCTCCGGGATTAATTATGGCTGTGATGAATACCGCATCGATGTACCGCAGCTGATAATAATTTTGAATCAAGCTAACACCGACATAATGGTCCAACAAAGACGCTTTCTACATCGGTCATCCTAATCAAGACCCAAACGAGCACCTAGGAAGATTCCTCAGATGGCTAATACTACAAAGGAAGCTGAATGGGTGAGACCGGGAGTCATCAAACCCGCATCTATTCCCATTCTCTGAAGAGATACAACAGCTACATGGTATGAATCTACCATATGGTTCTCATGATACTGGGAGGAGTTAAGAGGAGGCCTACTTCTTAGGACTTTCCAGCCCTCACCTCGTAAAGAAGGAGGGAACCATTGTGTTTCAAAGCAAGGGAGACAAAGCATGTATGTAGCTTCGGGAAAGATTCAAACGGATACGAGAAGATATCCAGGCCCATGGGATAGGATTCAAGACTTAGATTGTATATCACGCCGATATATATCAAAGGGGATCATTGATGCTTCATGTTGTGGAGCATTCAAACGAAAAAGTGCCGAAGAGGCAAAAGAGCTGATTGAAGACCTGGCTAAATGCAATATGAAAACTCCTTCTGAGTTTTTAAGAGGAAACAACAGAGGAAAGGGGATCATGGAGAGCTGAGGCAAGATGAAAGCCACGAGGCCAAGTTACTTATGTACGTGCTGGACAAGCAAGAAAGACACACGCTCATGAAAGGTATAAATTGGAAAAGAGAGTTATTAAAGGAAAGTGCTGAGAGAGCTGCTGAAGAACAATTGCACTGATCGACATGCAAAAAGGAGTTCTTACCTTGCTGGTCAAGAGGAAGTCGCCGCTTTTAAACTTAATCACAAAAAGCATGCATCATGTACAGACAGAGAAAGTTGCAATGTAGTTGATGATGTCTATAACGCCTACAACCTTCGATGTTCACAATGATTTGGCCGCCTAAATTATCAATGAAAAGAGATAAATTCAAAGATATTGAAGATGATCTATCATTCATACAAATGTAGCTTCTCCCTAGAAACTGTGGCTTCGAGCCTCACAAAACATAAATGACAAAGGGGGGAAAATAAGGAAAAGGGGAAATTATCAAGAAACCAAGAAGAGGGGCTTAAGAAGCAAAGACACAAGTCATTCAAGTATGCTTTACTTAGAATCACCTAAGAGAAAACCAAAGGATTAATATCTCCTCGGCTGATCAGTTGATGTCAGAGGAACAGAGGCTGGCTTCGAAAATCATAAAGAAGCAGACAAAGAGTCTTTAGCTTGGTCCATCAAGAGTTGGAAGGGTATCACCCATCAATTTGCATGCACAAAAACTCGCTAGAAGAAACTCAAAGCCATCCTCAGAACATCAAAGAGACCGGGACCTGATGGGGCTATTTAGCCGAAGGAGGTACTCAAATCAGATTAATGCCGGTTTTATCTATGCAATTTCATATAGTCCTCAAGTGAGCCTACCCATGTGGTTCCAAAGAAGGGTGGGTTTATCGTGAATCCGCAATGAAAAAATGAATTGATTCCAACAAGAACAAAGGATGTGATGGAGGGTATGCATTGATTACAGAAGTCGGTCTTCACTTAAAAGATCATTTCCCTTTGCCCTTTATTAATCGGGATGTTGATGTGATTAGCGTGAGACTTCATTTTTAAGGTTTTGATACGGGTATTCGATACAATCGATTACATGCACCCGAGGACCAAGAGACATCACATTCCACATATGCCCTATGGTACCTTAATCGTAAGGATGCCATTCGTCGCGGTTCGCTACATTCCAGAGGTGTATGATGTCAATGTTCTCAGACTTGGTTGAAGATATTATGGAAATTTTTATGGATGACTTCACTGTATGGATCCGGCTGATCATTTGAAGAACCTCCGAAACAAAGGTTTCAAAGATGCCAAGACAAACAAATAATTAAATTGGGAAAATGTCATTTTATGGTAACATATAAGGTATTGTTCTTGTGGTATAAAATTTCTTCTACCTGGATCGAAGTAGACAAATCCAAGGTATCCATTATCAAACTCTGCACCACCTACCATAGTAAAAAGGGAGTAAGAAGCTTCTCGGGGCATGGCCGGATTTTATAGAGATTCATCAAAGACTTCTCCAAAATAGCCGCATTCACTATGACATCAGGAGAGATACAGGTTTAATTTGATGACTCCCCGCAAGGTCGCTTTGAAGAAATCAAGATCAAATTGGTTCAAGCACCTATAATGGCCGCACTGCACGGGATCGGATTTGAAATAATGTGTGATGCCATTGATTTTAATGGGAGTCGCCTTAGGCAAAGAGCGAGAAAATATTCAGACTATATACTATAAGCAGAGAACCTTCCACGAAGCACAAGAAAATTACTCAACAAATGTGTAAAAGGAGATGCTAGCCATAGTATTTGCTTGTGAGTCTGCAATAAGCATTTGGGATCCCATGTTATAATTCATACTAATCATGCAAAGAATCAAGTACCGATGTCGTTAAGGAAGCTGTCAAGATTGATAAGGTGGGTGTCAAGTATTGCAATATCACTTGAGATCAAGGATAAAAAGGGGTGTGACAATGTGATAGCTGATCACTTGTCAAGAGTAGAAAGAAGCATTGCAGAAGAAGAGAAAGTAATGTTGACAGAAAACTTCCCAGATGAGCAACTGTTTAAGGTTTCCTTCCAACTTCCATGGTATGCTGATATTATGAACTATTTGGCTTGTGGAGTAATTCCTTCGTAATTCACTACGAAGAGGAAACTCATATAGCAACTGACAGCGTGTATTATATTTGGGATGATCCACTATTTTTAAAAGAGGTGTCGACATGATAATAAGAAGATGCGCCGTAAAACAAGGCAAAATTCCTAATGAATGTCATGCATCACCATACTAAGTTATTTTCAGAGAAAGAATGTACCATAAGATAATCTAATCCATTTTATTAGGCCCACTATTCTAGAGACGCTAAGTGGGTTGTAAATTGTGTGATAGATGCCAAAGATTGGAAATATCAAAGAGCATAAATGAAATGCCCTCAATGGTGATGCAATCTGACGTATGGGGAATAGATTTTATGGGACCATTCCCACCATCATCTTGGGAACCTCGCATACTGCTAGCGCTGGATTATGTTTCCAAATGGGTGGAAGCAAATATTGTCCAAGGAATGATGCTAATGGCGCTTGTGAGCCTTGCAAAAAAATATTTTGAGCAAATTGGGAACACCTTAACTATCATTAGTGATGGGGGAAGCCATTTTGCAAAACAAAATATTTGCAACCTGGCGAGCGGTGCATGGGATCAAGCATGTAATGAGTCTAGCTATCATCCCCTGCACCACGGGCGCGTAAAATTCCAACAGGAGATTAAAAGAATACTTGAAAGACTGTGAGCCTGGCTGCAGGTGGTGTTGGTCTTCCAAAACTTGATGATGATGCACTCGGGCGACATAGGATCGCATACAAACTCCCATTGAATTGTCCCCATAAATTGTTTTTGGTAAACCATGTCACTCACCTGAATTGGAATACAAGGCAATGGGAACAAGGTTGAACTCTCGATTTTAAACTAAGGGAAGAGAGATCGCCTAACCTGTCTCAATCGAAGAGAGCCGAAATGAAGCCTATGATAATGCTAGAATCTACAAGGATAAGACAAAGAAATGGCATGATCAAAGGGATCTGAGAAAGAGTTCGTATAGGGAACAAGTCTTAACGTTTAATTCTAGACTCGAAATTGTTTCAGGAAAGTTGAAATCTAAATGGAGCGGGCCACACAAGGGGGTGGTCAAGCAATACATTTGGAGTGACATTAAGGATCGAGCACTGAGAAGAATTAAAGTCACGGACAAAGGCCGAAGCACTATCTGAAGGTGGGAGGAAGGGAATGGAAGATTCAAACAGGGTTATCTAGAAAGAAGAAGAACCAAAACAACAAGTCCAGCTAAGGACTCAAAACTGAGCAGCTGATGGGAGGCAACCCATAAGGACTTTCAATTTCTGATTTTGAATTTTATTTAGAATTCACTTTGATTTCTTTTCTCTAAAGTTTTATTTTTATATAGTGACTATTTGGAAATCTAGAAGTAATTTTAGTGTAATTAAATCCTCTCCGTAATGTTGCAGTATGCAAAATGCAAGGAAAAGTGAGAGAAGAACAATTCGGGAACGATCAAAGAATCTCGCCAGAAGAGAAGGTGAAAAAGGGAAGCATTTTTCCTATACAAATTCTCAGGAAAAGTGAATTGAATACATGTATGAACTGCTGTGTTAAATAGATTTATTTGATGCTGAGGATTTGAGAGTTCATAAAGAATGAAAGACTCTCTGTTCATTAAATTTAAGGCAACATCGATTAGTTCATACAAAGATCGACACATGTCGTGACACACAAGATTGAAGAAAGAAAAGACAGGTCGCAGCACAAGAGCAAATCCTCCAAGAGAGGGAGTTGTCGTGACATCATAATAGAGGAAATAATTGCTTGCTTAGCTACTAAGGGACAACTGTCTCCACTGTGAGCTGGATTATGTCACATGCTACTTGTATGCCACGACATACTGGTTTGTCGGCCAGCTTTTAAATTTTTCCCTAATTTTAATGATAAAGATATAATTTCAACTTTGCATTGAAGTCGATACGGTACTTAATAAACACAACAGCCCACAATCCTTGATTGAATTGCAATCAAGAGAACTCCTTCCCACTTCCACCACTTCCAAACCGTTCATCCTCCCTTCCTTCCTCACACTCTCACCTCAAAACTCTAGTTCTCAAAATCTTTTAAAACCTTCCCTTCCAAGCTTCTTCAAATGGCCGAAACCTCAAACCTTGTCCCTAACCCTCCTAAGAGATCATGGAGAACAATGCATAACCGTAAGAAGAACCGACAGAAGAGCCACGGGAAGAGATGCCCACAAGCACCACGACGCACCAGCTAGCTTCAAGAAGAACTTGACAAGGAAAGGGAAAGAAATAGGTTAAGTAGAGGACTCAGGTCAGAGAGTTTATTCCAACCGGAAGTAAAGTACTATGCCAAAAAAGGGGTTCAGACGAAGAAGATCTTAAACCCTATTGCCCCCTCTTCAAGGAGATGATTAAACAAAGAGGTCAGCTTTCTCACAAAGACATCAAAAGCCTTCTACGCAAAGAAGTGCAAGTGAATTCTATTCAAACTGTAGGGCAGAAAGACAACACTGTGTTCGTCAGAGGAGTATGGGTACCATATGGAGCCAAGGCCATTAACGCTATGGAATGTAGGAACAGTTACGGGTCCAAGTTCAAAAGCTCTTGAAACCCAAATTTTAAGAAGATTGCCAAAAAGCTCACTGACGGAAAAGCACAACTGGGACAAAGGAGAGTGAACTACAAAACCCCTCGAATTAGGAAGCTCACTGAGGAGGCTAAGGTATGGTTCTATTTCTTAGCCTCTGTTTTGGTCCCAACCAAGCATTTGTGCACAGTGAGAGAGCAGGAAGCAGTTATGCTATATGCCATTTTGAAGGGGTACAAGCTCAATGTAGGAATAGTAATTGAAAATTCTATAATGAGGTACCATGAAGGAAACAAGAGAGGGTTGATCCCTCACCCAGCAACAATAATTGTTTTATGTCTAAAGGCTGGGGTGATGAGTCCGCAGTAAGAAGAAAGTTCTATGACATCACCACTCCTACCGACAGAGCAAGCAAGTGGACCCAGAAACCAAAAGAAAAAGGGGATGTTGATTGAAACCAGAGAAGAAGTTCCAAATTTCAAGACAAGAAGTGAGACTTCGGTCAAGTGGGCCGAGAAGAAGAGAACCCAGTAATCCTCCCGAAATAATATCACATTTGCACAATGAAGGGCAGGATGAAAGAAGTCTTTAGATTTCTCCATCCCTTAGCTAGTTCTCCTCCTATGCAAAAATGTAACATTCAAGAGAGCAAGGAGAAGGCTCAAGGAGCACAAGAGAACAATCTCAATGGAAGTCCTTAATGCCTACGTAAGAAGATGGAAGAAAGGAAAAAGAGTGGAATTTGCAACAAGAATTGTGGAAGGAACTATGAAAAAGAATTAAAAAGAAGAGATCAACAATGGAGGAAGAACTCGAAAAGAAGAGAAGAACAGATGAAAGAGGTTCTTCAAATAAAGAAAGAGAGGACTTCAAGAGCAATGAAGGAAAGAGATCGCGATCTTCTACAAGAACTCAAGCCGAAATAAGTGAAGCTTTTTATAACAACTCGCTTTGAGCTGGGATTCTCATTCTAACCATCATGAAGAAAAAGAGGTAGAACAGGAAGCCGAATTGGGAGAACAAATCAAGGGATTCAAATTTTTATACAAGTCTCTACAAAAAGATTTTGAAAATAAACTGGATGATAGAGACAAGAAGCAAAAGGAGGCTGAATCCTACAGCAGAAAGAATGGCTAGAAAATTTGGATTTGATTAACAACAATCTTTCCAAATTTTTGGAAGTAATGACTGAAATGGAAAACACCATGAATGGCTTGGGGAAGAGACAAGATGAGCTAAACAAGAAGGTTGATCTTCCACAGAGATCTTCTACTAAGGAACAAATTGAGCAGAACTAAGAAGAGAAAGGAAAGAAGTGAGCAAATTCCCTCCATTCCCACCATTCAATATCAGACCTCGATCCCCTAATAGCCTCATACCTCTTCCAAAGAAAAGATAGGACTTTTCCCAATCCATCCTTATCCTCCAAAGCCCATACTGTTGTATCCAACATTTGCAATTGAATCGAAGTAAATGATAAATTTGAAATTGAATTGTTGTGTTACTTTGCTTGTTAAATTTTGTGTTGCTTGTGGTTGCATAGTTGGGAAAATAGTGTAATTAGTTCAAGAATAAAACCATGCAAGCATGTAATAAGCCGAATCAACGGGCGCTTAGATTAGGAATAATAAATGCGCATAAATCTTTGTGAATAAGAGCAAAATGAATATGTTTTAATTGAAACACAAGGTGCAAAGTAACTAAAGTCTAACCGATAAGTCCGTAATAAAGGAAGGTAATACAATAGAAGGAACAAACATATTTTTGAGTTTGTGGTACGAACAAGAAGTCAAGGAACCGTTGAATATCAACCCAATTTAAACTACTCATCAACAAAATGAGTCAAGGAAATCTTTATGGTTAGTCACACCATTCAAACTAAATTTAAATTTGTTAGATTATCGATTTGAAATACTTAAACTTAGGTGATACAAATTGACAAGAGATTTATTATGCAGCTATCTCTCGATAGCTCGGAGCTATTCTAGCTATCCCCATCTGATATACTGATGCATATACCTTAGTTCCGTAAATTGAGCTAACAAGATGAATTTTCAAAATAAGCTAATGGAAACCTCAACTCATCTCCAGAAAAATCAATCCTTTCAAGAAAGAACTTATGATTACCAGAATTCAAGGAGAAGAAAGAAATGAAGCGAGGGAGAATATCCTACAGAAAAAATATAGAAAAAAGGGAATGAAGAAAAGGCAAAGAGCAGAAAATGCAAGAAAAGAAAAGCTTATAGGGAAAAGTTTTATCTTGTAGCCTAACTCTCTTGAACAATTAAGTTCTTAGGGTGTTTCAACACCAGGTACCCTAATGCTATCTCGTATGGGAGCTACTAACCCAAAGTTCAAGAGTGTTAGAAAAGTCAAAAAGGTAAAACATTGCACTATCCCCTGAATGTGACAAACAAAGGAAATTTCCCAACTTGAATTACAAGTAGAGAAATAGGGGGCATACAAATTAATCAAGCAATCAAAAAGATGTCCCAAACATGAAGTTTAGTGAGGCTATTAAAGAAATTACAAGAAAGAAAAAGAAGAGAGAAAAGGTTCAGGTGTAATCTTAACTGCAAATTCCTTCCATCTTACCGATTACCTGCTTCAACAATATAAGCCCAAAAGACTCCGATTGATCTTGAAGGCTAGAATTACCACATTAGTGGAGACTATGAACAACAAACCTATGGAATTCTGAAATATGGAGAAAATTATAAAATGTGGCTGACTTAGGGAGTTATGACTCATTATTAAGATGAGAGAGGAAAATAATTCTATTATTCAACAGATCTAATGACTATGTTGTTTGTAACAATTTCAAATGCTTAGTTTTTTGCATACTATAAGGATTAAAACTAACCTCGAACCGGACTTGAAGCCAGATGTACGTAAAACAATGCATTCCTGATTTCAATCAAATTGATCACAATGCAAGACAGAATGTAAAATGTCCTTTTGTTTGAGGACAAACAATTTTTCTTTCCTTTGCTTGAGGACAAGCAAAACTTTAAGTTTGGGGGAGTTTGGATGAGCTTAGTGTCATCTATTTTTAATCCATTTTCTGCCTGATTTCATCCGAAAAGCGGAAGCAATATGTGAATATGAAGAAACTCACTAATCCGTTATTGGCAGGGGAGTGTGAAAGAAAGAAGAAAGGTGAGAAAAATGCAAAGAATTCCAGGAATAAAAATGCATCATGGCAGAAGAACGGAGTGGCTGCACCAATAAGGTGTTGAGCCGGGCTTGCATAAATTAAGCTGGCGCAGTGTCGCGACATCGAAAAATTTGAAGAAAATTCATGCGTGTCGCGACAGTATCACAAGTTAGGCAAAATTAAAACTAACTGTGAGACTTAGAATGATGTCGCGATAATGATCGATGTGTCGATGAAGGTTGATGTCGCATAAGGGATGGAAGTCGCGACAAGAGAAGCGCCCGCTATGACAGGTTTGAAAGATGAAACTGGCGGTGACTTGCCGCTTGTCGACATAGACCGATGTCGCGGTATCAAAAGCAACCACTTTGAACTCTCCGTGAGACGGCTGATGTCGCGACAAGAGATTGATGTCGCGACATAAGACGTGATCAGTTGAAGGTTGTAGCTTTAAGTGATGTCACGCATAAGGGATTGATGTCGTGGAGTGCATCAGCGAATCGAACAAATAAAGTCGTGACAAAGAGAAATTGAGGTCGCTGACAAGAGGATGATGTCGCCGACACCAAACCATCGGCCAGCGCCGTGAAGATTACGAGCCGCTATCGCTGGCGGCGACCGATCGCGGCATCAAGAAACTAACAGCTTGAAAGTCGACACTGGCGTCGGTGTCGCGATACATTTGATGTCGGCATCGAAACCATCGCTTGTCACCGCGACAAGTGACCGAGGTCGCAAGATCAAGAACGGTCGCTTGAAAGCCGTACTATAAACTGAGGTCGCGACAAGAGGATGATGTCGCGACACCAGAAACCATATGTTGAAGGCTGCAAAGACATGAGCTGCTGTCGCGACAAGTGACTGAGGTCGCGACTTCAAGAACTAACAATTGAAATCTGCAGGGTCATGAAGTGATGTCGCGACAAGAGATCGGCGCCACATCAAGAACTAACAGCCTGAAAGCCGCAATACCATAAGCCGAGGTCGCGACAAGAGATTATGTTTAGCATCGGGAACCACGCTGGAAGGTCGCGAAGACATGAGTCATTGCCGCGACAGTAGACCGAGGTCGCGACATCAAGAACTTCTATAGCTTGAAACTCACAGGTCGCGAAGTGATGTCAGCTGACAAGAGATTGATGTCGCGACACCAAGAACAACTAGTTAAAGACTGAAAAGACATAAGTTGATGTCGCGACAAGAGGATGATGTCGCGACATCAGAAACCATTAATAGGAGGCTGAAAAGACATGAGCCGGGCCACGCGATTAAAGCGGATCGAGGTCGCGACATCGTAAGCAACCAGCTTGACGCCACGCAGACCAAAGTTGATGTCGCTGACAGAGATCGATGTCGCGACATCAGAACCATCCATGAAAGCCGCAAAGAGTTAAGTCGAGCGTCGCGACATCGTGAACCATCCGATGAAAAAGCCGCAAAGAGTTGCTGATGTCGCTGACAAGATGCCTTTGGGAAAAACAGCGCCGCGACTACTGATAAACCGTAACAAGGACTGCGACAAGAACAGAGGTCGCGACAAGAGCTCGATGTCGCGACAGTATCAGTCTACTAGGCCAGCTAAATGAAGTCCAAAAAGAAATGCATCGAAATTAGGGCCCAACTTCAGAACCCTATAAATAAGCAGCTACCCAGAGTAGCGTAAGCTCCCGGGCGGCGTAACGAAGATCCGGCAAATTAAGGCTTCACTTTATTTTCTTTTTCTTTTCTTTTTATTTTTTTTCTTTCTGCTTTCCGTCAAGTATAGATTAGTTTATTTTCATATTTCTTTATTTTCGCTTTTATTTAGACGGATGTTATTTTTGGAAATGGGGCTTCGACAATTCGCTCTTTCAAATTACTACCGAATGTTTGAAGTTCGCATAAATTTCCGAATTCGAATTTTCCAGCTTTCACTTGCGCTTGTTCTTATGATTAGAGTAGAATGTCAGAGTGTAATTCAAGAATTGAGAACCCAGCTTCCATTAAGTGAATGTTAATGTCGAAATTATCTTCCCCAGAAGCTTGTTTGCAAAGTAGACAGAATTTCATTTATGAATTTACTCCGGGCTATGGCTAATGTTTTGATCCGAATATCGCTCTTATACCGCTTTAAGATTTGTTTCATTGCTCCGATTTCAAGGAGGTCCTCCGAGGATACAGAGAAGACATTCCCGAGAGTTAGAACATTTCTTTAAAGGTATATTAACTCGCTATTGGGAGATCTAATGAGCTTTTGTGTTTACTTTGGATAAATCCTCTTCTCACTTGAAATCAAGAATGAGCTGAATGAGTTATCAATTTAAACAAGCAGAGAGTTCACCTCAATTCGAATAGCGAAGCCAATCCCGTGTTAGCCGAGATCTAATCAAGGAGAGGGTGATCTATTCTAATTCGAGGAAGAGTAACCAGAAGTTGTATATCCTTGCTTGACCGATAACTTGGGAGATAGAAGGCTACAAATTCATAAAATGGGTATGAAGACAAAGAAAATACCCGATTAAGGAAATCCCTATTGTAGTAGTCATCTAATTCCCTCGTCTTCAAAGAATCAGAAAATTAGATAATGAACTGCGGGAGTGTGGAGAGATCCAAACAGATCATGCAATGCCTTTGGATGTATTTTTAAAACCCGAAATACACAAATTTATCCTGTTAACTACAGTGAATTGATACTTCACAATAAAGCGTTGGATTCAATGTGTTCTCTAAAAGATGACTATTCAGTTTCCATTTATTTTCTTAACTATTCATTATTCTTTACTCTTTAGATTCCAGTTTATTTGATCGTTCATTTTTTTTACTTGCATATTTTACAGCTTCTTAAGCTGGAAAACAATGTCATTTTATAGTTCAAATAGTATGGAGCTTGAGTAGTCAGGGTAGTTGATCTAGAATTCTTGAGAGCTCCGTGGGATCGATATCTGGACTTAAATCCATTTTATTACTTTGTCGACTGCGCACTTGTAGGATATTAGGCCAAAAACCAAAATTGAAAATGATTTACTCTAGGAGACTTTGACCGCCTCAACAAGTTTTATGGCGCCGTTGCCGGGGATTAGATAATAGTCCTTTGGTAATAGTATCATAAATTTGTATTTATATTTTGGTCTCAACAAGTTTTATGAGCCATTTGTTGAACAATTTGTAAGAAAACTTTCATTTTAAGGCATTTTCATTCACGGGCCCCTGTTTTCGGCCCTCATTTGCTCTCTTCTCTCTCCTCTTTCTCTCATTTTCTAGTCAACCAAACACATCCTTTGAGGATGACAACTCAAAGGATGTTTGGCTAAAGTCTCTAAACCTTGAAGAGGAGGGTTGCTAGGTAGGTTGATAAGGTTTGCTGGTGTTCCTCTGTTTTTCACGATGCAGGTACTGCATATTTGTGTTTCAAACTTTCAAAACTAGGTTTAAAGGCTATTTGATGTACTTTCTTTGGCCAATACTTGACAAGCTTTTCGGGTTCAATGTATTCTTAATGTTAGATACACTGACATCCATTAGTTGTCATTTATGAGTGATCGGAGGTAGGTTAAATGCTATATTTCAACTTCATGAACATTAAATGCTCAGTAAATGCTATGTTTCAAAGATGAATGGTACTAAGGGTTGGTTTTTAAAGTTAAACGAAGATCCGATTTTGGAAATGACTATAGGTCATTTACCCTAATGTGAGGAAATAACCCGAGGACACCTTTGCAACCGTATCATACCAAACTAATGGCCCAAAAATTCAAGGACTTCTTTTTTCATTTTATTTCGAATTACCTTCAGTTAGCATAGTGACAACAACCATTGTTTTTGTACAAATCCAAAATCCAAACAACAAAAGCCTCACCATTTTGACTTCATTAAATAATCATTTCCAAAGATGAAAACCTATCCCACATCTACTCTAGAGCGCTACATCAGCAGTATTATGCTACAGCAATAGGAGTAGTTTAGGTATAAATTTTGTTGGTTCATAACACCTACTGTGGCACGAATCAAATGGCGTCGTTACCGAGGATGGTGCCTTACTACAAATGAGGAGTTGATGAGTACTCAGAATCCTCTCATTACAAGTATTATGACCTTAACCTCTTTGAATTCCATTATTTAGAATTTCATGTTTTTTTTCTCAAGAATACCGCTGGCTGCTTTTTTTATTATAATAACAATTCATTTTATTTCTAGCTAACACTAATTTTTCAAGTAAGCCTTACTGTTGTTCTTCGTTTGACTCTTTTGTTTACGTGTTTATGCAATTCACTGATAGAGGTATATCGTAGATTACAAAGAGTTAGTACACCAATTGGAACAGTTGTAGTTGATTCTGCATGCACTTAGAGGTGATCCTAATCAACAAAATTTGTATCCTATATTTCTCCCATCACGTAGCCAAGCTACTCGCAAAGATAGTGGTTCAGTATCAACACTAGGATGGGTTTTCTTCACAACTGATTTAAGTGAAGTAAAAATGGTGAATTCAATTTGGATTTTAAGGTTTGGTAAAAATGGGGTGGAGTTGATGGTTTAAAAACCGAAATTTAAATAAAATAAATGTAATAGAACTCCTCAAAGATTGGCCACCTGGTTTAAGATCCTAGGCTAACTGGAGGTCCTCGTTTATTTCTCTAGTTGGGGAGGATGATATAGAGTCATCCCCGAACTGGATCTTCATTTAACTTTTTAAAAACTAAACTCCTAATAATTTTCCTTTGAGTAGAAAGCATTTATTTAGCATTCATGGTTCTGCAAAGTGGAAAATCTAACCCCTAACCTACCAAAGGGCTCAGAATGGCAATTCAATGGATATTAGTGTATCTAAAGCTAAGAATACACTAAACCCCTAAAAGCTTGCCAAGTATTGACCAAAGAAAGTACATCAAAAGCTTTTTAAACCTAGAGTTGGAAATTAGGGAACTGGGGACAAGTCAAAACTCGTCAAGGCAGGAAAAATGTGGAACCACCAAAGAATTCTTCGATCCTACCCCCAGCAACCTTCCACTTCAAGGAGGAAAGGGTTTTAGCCGCTCATCCTCCAATTTGTCATCCTTGGAGGGTGTTTGGCACCTAAGAAAGTGAGAGAAAGAGGAGAGAGAAGAGAGAAAACTGGAACAAAAGCTGCTGTGTACTGAAAGATTAAAAGTTAGCATTACAAAAGATGTAGGAGCCATACAGCCAACCCTAAATGTGTGAAATGACAAAATGCCTAAAAATAAGAGAGATTACATTAAGGACAAATGGTAATTGATCAAAACGCGGGTCGTTTGGAATCAAAAATATCAAAACACAAAATGATTCAAGATGTTAGAATTTTCGTTAGCATAGCGGTACCCCGCTAGGCTAGCCGAAATTTCGCTAAGCTAGCTTAAAATCACAAGAGATAGCTTAAAATGGAAAATTTTCTAGGAATGCACTTTCGCTACAGAGCAAACGCTTAGCTTAGCGAAAATTCTTGCATAATAAATGTATCAGGCTCTCTCGTCGATCCCGCGCCACTGTCTACCGCCACCGTTCCCTACATCCCTATCCCGCAAATCTTGCTATTTTTCTATTTTCTTCTCTTCTTTCCTCTTGGTCTCTGATATATGGTGTTGAGTTTGACTCGAATTCTTCATGTTTGGATCGACTCAACAATGTTGGCATGATTAGCTCGCAAAAACTGCAAAATTTGCCACAAAATGCGATCAAGAGAATAGTAGGGACTTTAATGTAAATCGGGTTAATTAGAATAATTAGTATACAAAAGCACTCAAACCCGAAATAAACAGGTTCAAAATAGCACTTTTGGGCACTAATCGTAAGCCGTACACAAAGTGAGCAAACGGATCCCCACCAAGAACAACAAAGTCAAGAAGGTGCCCAGCTGAATCCTGTACAAGATGTGTCAACGAGGGACCACATACACTTCTTAGGTGAGTGCACCTTCCCGCCGCATCATACCACCACGATGATGTGGTAGTGAGACCCTATCCGTGCCCCCTACTTCCCACTTTTCATGAATGGAGAATGAAAAACTATATACGATATCCGGAGTTCGAGAAGTTTCACAACTTTTAAAGAAGGCGCGCGCCAATACGGACCTCGCTTGCTTCGAAAGCATTTCTTTGACACCAAAGACAAGGCCAAGATTTGGCTCACCACCGAGGCCAAAACAATTAGAAATTGCCGATCTTTCAAGCCGAATTTTTTAAGAAAATTTTCGCATAAACTAAGACTAATAATAAGAGGCACCCATAATTACCAACCTACGATAATGAGAAGTTCGACGTTGTCGAGAGGTTCATGACCATCAGTTGCATGTCCACAATTCATGTCTGACATGGATGCTTGTGAATCACTTCTATGATGGTATGTCTCCGACCATGAAACAACTACTGGAAACCATGTGTAGAGGGGACTTTCTGAGCAAGAACCCAGATAAAGCCATGGACTTTTTGAACTATGTGGCCGAAACCTCCAAAGGATGGGACGAACCGAATCCAAGAGGCTGAAAATGAGGCCTTCCAACCCACCAAAGGGGAGGATTAGGCACTTTCTCCTCGAAGACACAAAGATGAAAGCAAACTGACCACTTCTCAATCTAAGGTCGAGGAGTCGAAATGAGAAATCAGCATGAAGTGCAAGTACGATTAAATCGGGTCGCATCTCACCCAAATTCGCTTTAATCAGAGTCAAGTAGCCATCTTGGGGAGCATTGTCCAATAGTTCCTTCAGTAAGGGATTTGATGCAGGAGCATGCACATGTCTTAGGTCAGAATAAGCCAAAGACAAATGCTTTGTATGGCAACACTTATAACCCCAATTGGAGGAATCATCTGAACCTATCATGGAAGCCAAAACCCCCTGCATATGCTCCCTAAGGAGCATAGTAGCAAGCCTAGCTCCACCTCAAAGACAACAGCACGCGAGCGTGACTCCACCTTCTTCTCCTCGCTGAAAGCAAGCAATTCTAATTTAAGCAAGGTAGGTACCCTTGCTGATGAACAAAAGGTGTCAATGTTCAAACTAATCGTAAAATCAGACAATAAAGAGCCTTCACTCAACAAGAAGATAGACAAGAGCATTCTAAGAACTCCAACAAATATGACAACTTGCAGTTCCATTTCCAGTTGCTCAATCAATAGCAGGTCCCGGTGTGGGAAATTCTCTTCCCGCACACAAAGAAACCCTAGGGAATGCATGAGATAGCCCATCATGATCCCACGCAAGAATTGATGAAGTTAAAGCAATAGTAACGTTGAGAAGTGGTACAGAACTGAGACCAGCAGTCCTAGATTCAGCTGCAAAGCTCCCACAAAGGGTTTTCTGTCCAGGCGAAGAACAACCAGCAAGGGAAGAGGTGAAACACAGTGTACCCCCTCCTTTCCCACATGCACTTCGAAAAAGGAAAAATGCAGCTAACCAAACTGAAATTTTAGAAGTACTATGGCAAGTGAAGGTTAACATCCCTCTTCTCAATATGATCAAGCAAGTCCCCACGTATGCAAAATTTTTGAAGGATCTATGCACAGTAAAAAGAGGCTTTAATGTGAATAAAAAGGCCTTTTTGACTGAGCAAGTGAGTGTCATCATTGAGTGCAAGACTCCTGTGAAGTACAAAGATCCGGGGTGTCCTACAATCTCCATTAACATAGGCGGCACTTGTGTGGAAAAGGCATTGATTTAAAGTGTTAATCTACCGCCTTTTTCCATGTACCAAAGAAATAAATAAAGTAACTTAAGCCAACCACTATAACGTTGTTCCCATTGATAGGTCCAACAAAATACCAAAGGGGACAGTTAAGGATGTTTTTATTCAGGTGGACAAATTCTACTATCTAGTGGATTTTGTAGTGCTTGATACCGAACCGGTCGCAGTAGGGGCTAACCATGTGCCAATCATCTTGGGAATACCATTTTTGGCAACTTCCAATGCCATCATTAATTGTCGGAATGGGGTGATGCAACTAACCTTTGGAAATATGACCTTAGAGCTCAATATCTTCCATCTTAGCAAAAATCACATGCACCAACAGAGGATATGTAAATGGAAGAGGTTTAAAAAGGATGTAGGCCATCCTTGAAGAACAAGCAAATGAGTCGTTTAGGTAAGATGCATCAACACTAAGGAGTTATCGACAAGAATGAAGACCAACAGGAGCTTCATAAGGTGAGTCTACTGCATGGACAATGGAGAAGAAAGGTTGAAGTTTTACCTCTACTTACTGGAAGTGAGGGACATGGTCCTCAACAGTTAGATCTTAAGCCCCTGCTTATTGAATTGAAATATGCATTTTTAAGAGGAAAAATGCATTGTCCAATAGTGATTTCTTCACTATTGAGCAATCCATAGGAGGCTAGTTTGCTTCAAATCCTCCATAGGAACAAGAAAGCATTCTGATGGAAGATTTCCGATTTGAAAGGCATCAGCCCGACCGTATGCACCTATCATATTTATTTAGAAGAGGAATCGAAAGCGGTTTAACAACATTTAGTGAGACCGAATCGCATATGCAAGAGGTGGTACAAGTGGAAGTGTTGAAATTGCTACAAGTAGGCATCATATACCCCATATCGGTATAAGCTCTTGGGTAAGTCTGACCCAGTAGTACCCGAATCGGGGGGTTACTACGGTGCTCAATGAGAAAGGGGAGGAAATGCCCACTTGACTTACTAGAGGCTGGAGGGTATGTATTGACTATAGAAGGCTGAATGAGGTGACCGAAAGGATCACTTTCCCTTGCCTTTCATGGACCGGCTCTATAAGTATGCGGGTCATCCCTTCTCTTTTGTACTTTCTAGATGGAGTATTAGAGCCCATTTCAGGATCAAGATCGCTGCGGATGATCGAGAGACCGAAGACCACTTTCACTTGTCCTTTTGGTACATATGCCTATAGGAGGATGCCCTTCGGTCTATGTAATGCCCCGTCCACTTTTTAGCGTTGTATGCTCAGTATTTTCAGTGATATGGTGGAGCGTATAATGGAGGTTTATATGGATGGCATAACTGTTTACGGGGAAAGCTTCGATGAATGCCTCGTCCATTTGGAAACTGTCCTCCACAGATGCATCGAAAAGAACCTAGTATTAAACTGGGAAAAATGCCCTTTTATGGTAAATCAAGGCATTGTGTTGGGGCACATCATTTCCGAGAGGGGAATTGAAGTGGATAAGGCAAAAGTAGAATTGATCTCGAAATTGCCATCTCCTACTAATGTGAGCCCGGTGCGGCTTGATTCTTGGGGCAATGCAGAACACATCGGGTTCATCCAGAGACTTCTCGAAAATTGCTAGTGCTCTGAGCTCCTTGAAAAAGATGCAAAGTTTAGTGGGATGCGACATGCGAGAGAAGTTCGAGGGCAAGGTATGTTGACTACGACACCATGAGTGAGAGCCACGGCGGCGCCTTTTGAGGTAATGCGATCTTTATTGACCTTCTTTGTCAAAGTAGTTCTCGGACAAAGAGTAAAGGGAAAGCCATATGTGGTGTATTATACGAGCAAAACATTAAATGAAGCTTAGAGAAAATACCTTTACTATGGAGGAAAATTGCTAGCAATTAATTACATGCTTTAGATAGTTAAGATCTTAGCCCCAGTTAGAATTTGAATATGTAATCTTAACGGATCATTCAACATTGAAATATCTACTCCTGAAATAGAATTCAAGGATGGAAGCATCGAGATGGGTTATTGCTCTGAGAGTTCAGCATCCCGGATTAAGAGATAAGAAGGGTGTGGAGAATGTTGTTCTTAGATCATCTCTCAGTTAACCATAGCACCTGATACCCGCAGCGCTCACATGTTTGATGAATTTCTGAGTAGTCTCTCTTGACGGTGAGTATAACACCATGAAACATGCTCACATTGCCAATTTTTGTATGGGAGAGGCTCTTAGTGGAGTGGACATCACCAAGGAGACGAAAGTTCTTCCATCGCGAGGTCGGTCGTACTGCGGGAAGCGTATTTGTTCAGTATTGTGCTGATCAAATATCTGAGGAATGTTTGCCGGAAGAAGAACATGAAGGAATTCTCAGCCATTGCCATGATAGTGCGTGTGGAGGGCATTTCGCTTCATAGAAAACATCCATGAAAGTGCTGCATTCGGGCTTTTATTGGCCGTCATTGTTTAAGAATACTTACCACCATGTCTGGCAGTGTGATAAGTGCGAACTTGGAAAGATTTCCGGTCGTCACATGATGCCCTTTAACCCGAATTTAGTAGTTGAATTGTTTGATGTATGAGTCGACTTCATGGGACCATTCCTACTTCCTTGAAGTATGCCTACATCCTTGTGGGGGTGGACTACGTGTCAAGTGGTGAAGACGAGTGCCGTACGAGATGGCGACCACAAGCGGTGCTTAAATTCACGAGAAGGAGAACACATTTTTCTCTAGATTTGGGGGTTCCCCCAGCAGTTATCGATGATGGAGGTTCTCACTTTTGTAACAAACCCTTTGAGAACCTCTTATCGAATAATATGGTGTTAAGCCTGAGTAGCCACAGTATCATCCTGAGCCCCGGTGGTGAGTGGGCTGCCCAGACGGAGAAATAAAGATCATCGTGATGAAAGTAGTTAATTCTAAACGGGGAAGGGTACGGTCTTTGAAGCAGAGAGACTCATTGTGGGCCTCTGAGAGCAGCATAGAGACCATCCTCGGCATATCCTGAAGTATCAGCTTAGTTTTATGGCGAGCTTGCCATTCTGGGTAATCGAATACAAGGCGTGGTGGGCGATACGAATTTGAACATGGATATGTGATGTGGCACGAGAAAGAATGCTTGAGATTGGCGAGTTAGAAGAGGCGAGAAAGCAGCGCTACTTGATTCCAAAATTCGCGAAGGATAGGAAGAAGTGGCATGATCATTTCGTAACACAGGAAAACCTTCAATTAGGGATCGAGTCCTCTGTATGATTCAAGGCTCCATGCATTTCAGGGCAGCTCAAAATCGCGATGGAGCGGGCCCATTATCATCCACCACGCATATTTGAATGGCTGGGTTGACCTTCTCGGCAGAAAGACAGAAAATATTCAAGGTTAGCGAGCTGACGAGTCGAAGCCATATGTTGTTGTTCGCCACGTGCAGCGAAGAGGAGGATATTTCCCTCCTTGATCCTCCATGACTGACATTCAGAGCCACTGAGTTGGTTTGGTCTCCACTGAGACCAAACTGCAGCTCAAATTTTGTTCTGTTTATGGTCAATTTTTTTATTTTATTTTATTTTTATCTAATATTTTAATTTATTTTAATTTTAGTATTTTTATTTTATTTCAATTTTTAATCAAAACCTTCTTTGATATCATCAGCTTAATTTTTTTATTTTTTTTTTATTTTTTTATTTTATTTTTGTTTTTATTTTGCGGAGATGAATGTTGGTCTTGGGGCAAGTGCACTGTCGATGGCGAAAATTGCCCCTACGACTCTTCGGCTCACTGAGGGGTCCTTTGTTTGCAGGAGTGCACCATTAAAACCTCCCTCCCTCATTCTCGATCACACCTTTCGGACCTTCCCACCAGCGCGCCCTACACTTCTCCTGTTTGCCTGACCTCCCCATTTCGGCTCTCCACCTTTCGCCGCAGCCCAGGAAGTCGTCCCTCTGACGCACCAACAGCTCCTGTCGCACACTTGAGCCGCTATTGCAACGCGTCCCTGCCGTGCACCTGAGCTTCCCGCCATGGTTCGCACACGCGGAGGGCATCGATTCAAGCCCAGGGTTAGACCGTTCCCACGCGAGAGTAGGCGCGAGGCACATCCTACGCCCGCGGGGGCTGTCTGCTGAGGTCTTGAGGCACCTCTTGGGTCGTCTCTGCTACGGCCCTTGATGGAAGTCCGGCCTGCGTATCGGACGAGGTCTCGGGGGTCTTTAGCCCCATCCGAGGGCGATACCATGCCGGGTGGGACCTCGCACCCCCTTCCTGCTTGTATCCACGACCGCACGGGAGGCTCGCTTCAGCCCGGGCCACGACATCACGGCAGGAAGTCTTCGCGTTAGGCGTTTATATAGCCTCAGTACGCCCGATATCTGCGAGTCATCGCCTCGGTTATCCTAACCCGAGGATTGGCGTCCTTGTTGTTTGTGATCTGATACCGGGGAACGTGGTGTCATGCGGGACTCACGGAGGAGGCTTGCATGGCAGGCGATTCGTGCCACGATGGGGTGCGAGAGAAACAACAACGTATAAGCTAATTCCTCCTAACGCCGTAGCAAAGCTCTTTGCGGTATAGTAGTCCTAGGATCGAACACGGGGATGGGTTTTAAGTCTTCTGAATGACTTGTATAATGATTCCCAAATGGTGAGGTTTTCATTTGGATTTTGATTTGCATAAAAGAGTGTGGTTGTTGTTGTCACTAAGGTAACTGAAAGCAGTTTAAAATAAGATGTAAAAAGAAGACTTAGCCTTGAAGTTTTACGGGTCGGTAGTTTGGTATGATGGAGTTATTGGACCTGAAGCTCTTTTCAACGTCACGTCCCCACTCGATGGGGCGGGGAACTCGCTTTTGTGTTATTAAACCATTTAAAAAAAACGGTTTGGAGTCGCCACTTATTTTTGTTTATTTTAAGGGAAAAACAAAATAAGAAAGAAAAACCCTAAATATGACTCCTTATAAGAAAAGACAAGTCTGGGAAAACAAAGTCTATGTTCGGAAGTCAGGTTACCTATCGGGAAGGTACGGTAGTGAGCCGTAGCACACCTTTAAGCCCGTATAAAAAACGGTCTCTATTAAACAAATTTAGGGAAATAGACTTTTGGTAATCGATCGGTGCATACGAAACAAGTAATAACAACATAATAACATACTAGGCATATAGAAATGAATAGACAAATAAATAAATATATGAATAAGCGAAGAGTGGAGTGAGGAAAAATCACGTGCACAGGTGATATCCCAATGATACTAATTAGAGACAATGTTAGTGTAATAACAAATATAAAATATTCACATTTAATTGGAAATTGGTTACAGATTAGATGTCAAATTATTTGTTAAAAGGATACATGAGATGTCGGGCCCCACCCAAGCCCATTTATATGTCACACAAATTAATACAAGATCCCATTTTATAGGAACTATAGAATTAATCATGTGTTTGGAATTTTGAAAGCGATTTGAAGTGAAATTTTGAAGTTGTAGTTTGAAATATTGGAAATTAAGAATTACGAGAAATGAATTTGAAGCTTAAAGTACGAATTGAGATTTTGAAATTAGAGCTTGAATTTTATAAATTTGAGATTTGAGATTTAGAAATTTGAAATTAGAAATTAGGATATTCGAATTTTGAAATTGTGACACTTTGAATTTTGAAGTAGGAAATTGTAAATTTAAAATTTAAAACTAAAAAAAAAAATGAAAGAAAGTGAAAAAATGAGGCAATTAGATTTTACAATTGAAAACTTGAAAAAGAAAGAGAGAAAATAAAATAAAATAAAATAAAATAAAATAAATAAAATAAAATAAAAATAAAAAATACACACGAGGAAATTGACTTTTGAAATTAGATATCTTGAATTTTAAGAAATTAGAAAAATATTATTTGAAATTAAAAACTAAAAAAATGAAATTGAAAATTAGGAAAAAAAAAATGAAAGGGTGAGAAATTGATTTTTTTTTTTTTTTTTAATTTTGTTTTTTTTTTTTTTTTTTTTTAGAAAATGATAAATTGTCGAATAAATTAATATTGGAATTTGACAAGCTAAAGAATTTGATCGAGAATCTCGTGTAAAAGGGGCTTAGTCGAATAGACCTAAGAATTTCGATAAATTAACACAGGGGTTGGAGATATTATGTTGGAGAAGAAGCTAAATATGTGAAAGCAATTTAATAAATTGGACCTAATTGGATGAACATCTAAGTATAGAATGTGCCTAAGTGGGTTGGACATAAACTAATGTATTGGGCCTAATTTGATCTAATTGGATGAGTTTCTAAATATGGATGGGCCTAAGTTAATGGGCCTAAGGTAAATGGGTTAGACCTAGGAAGTGTGCTTGGTCCTAATAGGTTGGGTTGGGCCTAAGTTAAATGGGTTGTACCTAGGAAGTGGGTTTTGGTCCTAATAGGTTGGGTTGGGCCTAAGGTAGATGGGTTGGACCTAGGTAGTGGGTTTGGTCCTAATTTAATGGGCCTAATTTGATGGGCTTAAATTAATGGGTTTGAACCAAAAATTTGGTGGGCTTCTAGGTATGAGGTTGAGCCTAATTTAATGAGCCTAAACTAATAGATAAGTTCTCACTGTCATAAGTCTATAACTTTAAATTTCTAATCAATATATGAACCAAATTTATAAATTTTAATAAACAAAAGTATAACAATTAACAAGCCCAAATTTAAATATTTGGTAATTTAACTCTAATTGAAATAAAATTATAACATTTAAATAACGATTATGTCAATTAGCAATTCCAAAAGTGATAACTTAGTATGAATTCAAATATTACAAAATTTAATTTTCTTAAGACCGATTTCACACATTAAAGTCTAAATTACATCTAAAAAAACTATAATTTAATATTTATTGACTGCGAAAATTTTTTTTTAGTTGTCTATTATTAACACCTGAAAACTGATAGCACGTAAATATCCTGAAATTAAACCTTGATGATGCCTTTTCAACTGGAACTGGGCTGGAGCGCGTTGGGTCGTTGGGTTGGACCAAAGAGCTTGTTGAGGCGGGCGAAGGGCAGCCGGCAAGCTGAGGCGGGGTAGGATTCTTCTGCAATCTTGGGTTATAGGATCCCAGGAGTGCGGCGGTCTCCTGCAAAAAAAACCCGGAAGGAAGAAGAAGGTAGGCGGGGAGAAGCCGCGGGTGCGCTCCGATGCCTAAGTTAGATTCTTTTTGAGAAAAGAGAGGATGCCTAGATTGCAGAAAATTAGCGTACCTTTCAGTGTTGGATCGGCCTTGTGTTTATAATGGATATTCATCCAATTTGGACAATGATTAGGGGTTCTTCCCTTTGGAGGATAAGTTTCCTCATGTAGTCAGCCTTAGATTTAACAATGGATTAGTCAAAGAAGTTTATTTGGAGTGATCCTCCTTCAGCATTGGGGGTATCCGACTAACGGTCTTACATTGTTTTTCCTTCCCTTTATAATGGGACTTGATAGGGCGTCTTTTAGGGAATATTCTATCTTGTTATTTGTAAAGATATAGTTTGGCGGCGGAGTGTATGGGCCTTCGCATTCTTCCGAATCCATGTGCAGGGCTTGCGGGTGGACCTTTGTTGGCATTACGGAAGAACGTGGGCGTGCTGCGATCCTCGCGCTCTTTTGGGCTAGCGAATGAAATGCTGGCCAGTTACGCTATCCTATCGATTTGCCCCGGCCCTTGTATGCAATTTGCGTGAAGCGAGGCGTGATTAATCTGCAACGGTTGTTATTTCCCCGTGTTTGCTTGGATGTGGATTAATTATCCTGTCCGCCATCATACGTGGTGCGTTAATGATGGCTCTTCGAGTTTCGCGCTTGTTTTTCATACTCTCTTTGTTTTCCCTTGTTTCTTATCGACCTTCCCAATTCTGACTTCCTTTGGCCTCATTACTCCCCACTTTTGTCTTTATATTTCTTGGCGTTCTTGTATTTCGTTGCGGATTTTTCTGCAAATACGTTTAGTGTTGGGTCCTTTTAAGCGTTTTCTCTCGTTCACAGGCATGACGTCCACAAATCTGTCGTGTTTCTTTCGATTGTCTGACTGAGGCTCTAGGGTTCGGTCGTGCGGATTTCGTTTGCTTACGTCATGGGTCGAAGCGTTCTTCCTCTTTATTGTATCGCGATGACTCTTACGTGGATGCGGTCAAACGAAATTTAGTGCGCTCAGCTTGTTTGTGATCGTTTGGCCTCGGCTTAGCTCCGGAGCGCCTCCCCTTCCTTAGGTAAGGGTAAAGAGAAGATAAGCTTTGATCAAATATCCTGGGGGTCGGACTTCCTCGGGACGGTGGGTTCGGCATGCCGCGAGTGGGCCACAATAGGGTGGAGTCCCTCGTATGAGTCTACTTTTGTTGAGGCGTTATCGGCCTCTTCTAGTGTCGGAATGGTCCCGAGATGTTTTGACCTTTACGCGCCTAGTGCGATATAGTTTGCTTTTGAGGTTGCTTTTAATACTTGACCTTCGCTTTCCTTTGCATCCCTTCATAAAGAAGTTCTTCAACATTTCAACATGTTGCCCTTCAGTTGGCTCCCGATGGTTGGGGTATTTTAGTTGGTTTATTGGTCTTTTAAGGACGAGAGGTTTGGGCGTCCCAGTGTGGCTCTGTTCCTCCATCTTTTGGTCAGATGGCTGCTACGGAGGTTTTATTTATTTTCCCGGCGTTATGGGTCTCCTCACGGTGATCTCGGACCTTCCTTCTTAACCTTGCCGGTCATGGAAAGGGCGATATTTCTAACCGTTAGTGGTTCCAAGCGGGAGTATAACTCTCGTGACGGGGATGATACCCTGGGTGTGCCCATGACGTGGAGCGCCCCTGATAACCTTTGTGAGTGTTTGCATTACTTTTGGTTTGATTTGTTTAAAGATGATCGAATACACCTGACCTTAAGCTTTCCTTATGCTTTCCCGGATCTTTCGTCTTGACTTCAGCGAAGATCTTTGCGCTGTGCTCTAGCGTTGGAGGAATACTCTGCTCGTTCTTATGCAGGGCTGATAAAGTCGAACATTGAGTTCTACAATTTGCTACACACGTTCCTCTTGTTTGAGGCCCATACTGCTCTACCCTTGGAGTTTCTTCCTTTGGGCCCAGCTGCGCCACTCCTACTAGGGGAGAGATTTTGGATTCATTTAAGGGCGGCGTCTCGGAAGCCGTAGTGTGAAAGAGAAAAGGTGGACTCCTGCCGAAAGGGCCGTGGGTTCAGACGAGGTTAGTTTGGGGTGTCTCATTCTTACTCTGTCAGGGAGGCAGGAGGGACATCGTCGCCACTGGCCCAGGGATCGAAATACGGCGTGTCCCTCTCTTCCTCGTCCACGAGCAGGAGCGGGTCATCGACCCAGCCTTGTCAGGAAAGCTCGGAATACGGGCGTGTCCCCCTCTTCTTAAATCACGTGGCCAGGGCGGTCGTCGCCCTGGCTTTGACTTTCTTGTCTCCCCACTAGCTTGTCGTCAATGAAAAGGGTCATAACTCAGAATTAAGCTATCGCCAGCCGTGACATTTCACACTTTATGCTTAGGTATGGAATCGCCTTCGGGACAATGCCAAGTCACCTCATCGGGGATGGGGCGGAGCAGAAAGAAATCGAAGCAAAAATGCAGATGCGATCGGGGCTTCTTTGCTCTCTAGTGTCGAACTTGCGACCGTCTTAGTCTCATCCATTCTCAGAATTGACGTGAGGGATGAAAGAATTGCGAGTTGTGAAGCTTTGGCATTGTCTTTTCGGGGGGATTGCCCGGTAAATTTGCTGGTGTGTTTATTTCCACAGCATTACGTCTTTGAACACCATGCGTGTCGACACTCTGGTACCACCCGTTTAAAGGGCATGGTAGATAAGGCAATGAGATGAAAAACATGTGAAGATTGCCGGTTATAAAGCGAAGGTAGCTTCTCTCTTCTAAAGCGGCGAGCTGCGGGGGCCGGCGACAATTGACGCGAAGAAATAGAGCGGCAAGTCGATCTTAAGCACACCTCGGCGGCTCGTGCTCGAGGCGAAAAGCGAAGAGCGAGGTCGGGCTTGGTTTGTGAAAGGCGAGGGTGAGTCTCTTCGGGAGGTTAGGGGTGAGCTCGGTACTTTATTTGGGTGGGTTGGTCGAGGCTCGGGGAGGGGTTGAGATGCAATCGAGAATGAGCTTCAAATGGTTGGGAGGAGCTGAAAAGTCACCTCCCGGGGCGTGCCGGTCAGGATCTTAGAGGTGGAGCAGGATTCTGGGGTGACCGGCGCGAAGAAAAACAACTAGAAATTGCTTGTCGCGAGGCTTAGAGGGCAAGGTGTTGTTGAGACTGCCGTCGTGAGTCTTAGAAGATTTGTAAATTTATCAAAAGCGGTTGAAGCGATGAATGTAATGGTTTGCGCGCCGATCTTCATCAGCACGTCAGCATGGTTGCTCAGAGGGGCGGGGTTATGTGAGCAATTGCGAGATCGGCGTGCCGGTGGAGAGCCTACGGTGTGGCTCGCTTTTCATGTGGAATGTCGTTCAGGCGTACTCAGATCTAGATTTCAATTTTGACCTCCCAAGTGACGAGGAGGCGAAGGGGTCTTCCGTCTGAATTATTCGAGCACATTACTCTCGCGAGCTCCTTCTCGTCTTCATCGTCGATGCCTAAATTCTTGGACTTCGTTTATGCTTTCTTGATGTCGACCTCTCCCCCTTTTTGTCGGGCCTGGGGCGACCATGTGTAGCCTTCCTTTGATAAATACTCATTTTTTGGAAACTTGTGTTCTGGCTGAGATATCTTTATTCTTTTTCCTGTGCTGTATAACCTGAATTATGGGTCCTAGTAATTTAGACTGCATCGTTGGAATCTTGTATACTATTCTGCTTAACCTGGCTTGGTTCCCAAATTATGTGGTTGGAGTAGGTGGAGCTTGTCGAATTTGGCCCATAACTTTGCGACTACATCTTGCGGTGTTGATCGGTTGTAGGCGTGTGACTATTTGTTGGTGAGGTGGGTATTCGGCAGTTGGAGGCGAGTAGAACTTGTTATTGGGGACTGTTGGTGAAGGCTCGTTAGAATGTGTAGTGAGAGCTCGCTCACGTTGACTGATGGGAAGAGCTTGTCAGTGAAAAGCGATGTCAGGGCCAGCTCGATCTAAAGGGGTGTGAGGGCTTTCGTTCGGAGGCTGTGGGACTCGTTCATGTCGAGGAAAAAGCTTTCGCCAATATGAGTTGTAGGATGGTGCCCGTCAATGTGAATAATAGGAGCTCGATCAAAGTCGAGGAGTTGATGGAAGCCGTCGATGTGAATAATAGGGCTCGTCGGGTTTGAGGTTGGTGGGAGAGCTGCGTCGATGTGAATAATAGGGCTCGTCAGTGAGGAGTTGATGGGAGAGCTTCGTCAATGTGAATAATAGGAGCTCGTCCGTTTGAGTTGATGGGAGAGCTCGTCAATGTGAATAATAGTAGCTCGTGCGTCAGAGTTGATGGGAGAGCTCGTCAATGTGAATAATAGGAGCTCGTCCTTTTGAGTTTATGGGAGAGCTCGTCAATGTGAATAATAGGAGCTCGTGCGTCAGAGTTGATGGGAGAGCTCGTTAATGTGACAGCGGGCTTCGTCGAGTCGGAGTTGATGGGAGAGCTCGTCAGTATGAATAATAGGGCTCGATCGTCGAGGTTGAGGATGAGCCTCGTCGGTGAATTGTAAGCATGAGCAGGTCGAGTGCGGGTGCGTGAAGGGCTCATCAGCGAAAAATAGTAAGGGAGGCTCGTCCTTCGAGTTGAGGGATGAGCCTCGTCGATATGATTATTGGTGCGAAGGGCAGTGGAGTGCACGGGTCACGGCGAAGGGGCTAGTCAGAGTGAATAGTGGGGGGCTCGTCGCCCCGGAGTTCGGGGATGAGCCTCGTCAGAATATGATTTGTCTGAAGGGGCCGTCAGGTGCGGAGTCTGTGTGAAGGGCTCGTCGAGTGAATAGTAGGGAGGGCAGGTGCGATTTGAGTCTGATGGGGCTCTTCAGTAATGAATAGTTGGGAGGAGCGGGTGTTTTGAAGTACGATGAGGGCTCTTGATGAATAGTTAGACTCGTCAGTCGAGTTGATGGGGAGGCTCGTCAATGTGGTGCTTAGTAGGAGGAGCCGAATACGTTTGGAGTACGATAAAAGGGCTCTTCAATGTGAATAGCAGAGGCTCGTCCATCTGAGTTAAGGGGTGAGCCTCGTCAATATGAATTGTACGAAGGAGCGGTCAGATGCAGGTCGCGTGAAGGGCTCGTCAAAGTGAATAGTTGGGGCTCGTCCATGCGAGGGTTCGGGGGATGAGCCTCGTCGATATGATTTGTGCGAAGGCCGGGTGCGTGCGGGTGCGGCGAAGGGGCTCGTCAGAGTGGATAGTGGGAGGAGCAGTGCGTTTGAAATGCGTTAAAGGGCTCTTGATGGCAATAATTTGGAGCTTGTTAGGTAGGTTGATGGGGCTCGTCAATGTGAGTGTGAGGGAGGAGCAGATGCTGTTTGATGAGTAAAGGGCTCTTCAATGTGAATAGTAGGGGCTCGTCCATCTGAGTTAAGGGATGAGCCTCGTCAGTATGGGCCATGTATGAGAGGAGCCGTCAGTCTCGGAAGTGCGTGAAGGGCTCGATCAAAGTGAATGCGCGGGGAGGGCGTCTTGTTTGAAGTATAGTAAAGGGCTCTTCAATGTGAATAGTTGGGCTCTCGGTGATGTGGCCTTGGTGGGCGTTCCCGGTAGAATGACGTGTAACTGGGCTGGTCTTACTCTTTGAGAGCGGCGGCGGCTGTCACGGAGTAGAGGAGCTCGTGAGGGAGGCAGCTAGGCTCTGCGTTGTGGCCAACGGTGGCGTTCAAGCGGGTGGCGTGTAACTGTTTGGTCTGACTCTTGAGGCGGCGTGGCTGTAGTGAGGAGCTCGTCGAGGGAGCAAGCTGGGCTCCTGGCGGCGTGGCCTTGGTGGCGTTGGCCAGAGTGGCGATGTAACTGGTGGTCGACTCTTGAGGCAGCGTGGCTGTCTTGGAGTGAGAGGAGCTCGTCAAAGGGAGGCGGTACGTTATGTGTGACCTTCAGTGTGCGAAGGGTTTTGGTGAACTAGCGAGTCTCGCGTATTGATTTTGGTGTGTGAAGGGCTTTGGGTGGTGAAGCGCCCGCGTGTCCTCGAGTGACGAGTCATTAATGCGATTTATGGAGAATTCGGGCGATTGCGTGAGTTTCCGGTGCCGACCTCTTTGCCAAATGGTGGTTACTGTTGCCTTTGTATCTTATGCTTTTGGAGATGCGCTTCTCCACGGTGGGTGGATGAAGTTCGCACGGGATGGATGCTTTCGATGTTCATTTGCCACCAGTGAGTTCCTCACGATGCCTTTGGATCGGCTTTTACGGGTCTTCATGTGTGGGAAGTTGTGTTTTTCCTAGTCTCGCTATGGGAGTCATGTTGTTCCGCTTTCTTTGAGGAATGCGGTCGGAGGGGCGGTGCATCTTTGCTCTTGCACTCTCGCTTTTCTTTTTATCTTCTTCCTCCTCCTTTGTGCCTCTTTGCTTCCCTCTTTTCTTTTATCCTTGCTGTACTTTATAGCTTTCATCCTTCTTTTTCCCTTTTGTCTTTCTCTTTTGTCTCCATCTCTTCTCCCTCTTTCTCCTATCACACCTCTTTTTTCTTTGTCATCTTTCTCCTTTGTCTCCTCCTCTTTTTTTTTTTTTTTTTTTTTTGGCCTTGATTGCTTGTAAGGCGAGGCGTTTTCCAAGGAATGTAATCAAAGGACACCAGCGGTGTAGCAGAATATGATTCATTTGGAATAAAGAGAGACTTTTATTTTTATGAATTTTCTCATTGTGTATGTTTCCTTATATATCCGGACCGTTTGAGATACTGAATTACCCGCGTGTGCCCGACTCGTCACATGAGACTTGATATGGTTTTGTGCTCGCAGAGTGCCTCTTGATAGAAACGCTTAGTGCTCACGTTCATGTATGTTGTAAGATTTTTCCCTCCTCTGTTTGGAGCTCATAATTGCCTGGTCTAACGACTCGGGTTATTATGTAAGGACCTTCCCAGTTGGGGCCTAGTTTCCCGTGCGTTGGATTCTTCCTTGCTGGCAGAAGCTTTTTTAAGACCAAATCCCCCGGCATGTAACTTATGGGCTTGACTCTCTGGTTGTAGTACCTGGCTGTCTTCCTTTGATACTCTTACGTCTTGTTGAACACATTCTGTTTTCATCCAGGGAGTTCAAGTTTAGGCGGTAGGGCACCGTCATTTTGTTCCTCCGTGCTAACTTCGACTCTGAGAGATTTTATTCCAACCTCAGAGCTCTTGTACGTGCCCCGAGGCTAGGGCGAATGGGGAGTTCTCGATTTACTTGGAAAGCACGTATTAGATCACAGCAGGCTATAGTACCTCGGGAGGTATTCTGCAAACTTCCTTTAGGAATCCTCGACTTATTCTATTCAAGGCGGCTTTAAGGGTTAAATAGTGATAGGCACTGTCAGTTTATTTCTTGAGTCTTGGTGACCATGAAGTAATAATTTTGATCAGAGCTGAGAAAGCCTGAAATCTCTCTCAAGATTTGGTGTTGTCGAGACTGTTTTCCATTGTACGATACAGGGCTCTGGATTAAATCTGCATATGATGGCTCGCCATACGAAGTGCGTATTTTTGCTCTTATGTCGTGACAAGAGTTAGGCTTACGCAGCTTGGTGAAATAATCCCGCTGCGGCGATTATGAATTTGCATTGGCTGCCGTGGGCGGGAGAGTCCCAATAATCAACCCCACTTCTTTGGAAGGGCCGGTGTGATTGGCGTCGGGGGGCTCGGCGGGGGCGTGATATTTTAGGCGTGTTCACAGCCGGATTAAATCTTGGTAAGTCGGTGCATCTTTAAGAGTATCGTGGGCGATGGTATCCTGCTGAAACCTTTCTGCTAGCGTCAGGAGCTCAGATATAGTTTTTTTTTTTTTTTTTTTTTACATATGCCTTCGTGTACTTCTCTTAGCACATATTCAGTGTCTTCTCCTGCGATGCATTTTAGGAAAGGTGTGAAGAATCCTCGCTTGTAAAGGCTTCCTTTGTGATTGGTAAACCTGGAAGACCTTACTCTTATCTTAGCCGCTTCTTTCGGGTCGATGCGAGGTAGGGTTAAAGTCATTAATATAATCCCGAAATAGGGTCCATCCGGGTTCGAGTGGAATTATGGATCCTATTAGGCGACCGCCCCATCTTTGTAAGGGTCGACCAATTACTGCAGGTATTCGACGGCGTCCTTGCGAGATCTTCTGCGAGGCCACAGCTAAGTTTTTGCCAAGGCGTCGGCTCGGGTATTCTTTATTGGGGGCGTATGACGACAGATACAAACTTTTAGCAAATCACGCGGACCTTTTGGAGATATAGAACCATGTTCACTTTTGGCCTCGTATGTATCTTGATCTTGCGACCGCAGTTAGGGTCTTAAGTAATAGACCTCTAGGCAGTGGACCTCCTAATGAGTGGAAATGGGTTGAGGCCTGCTATGACGAGCCTCATTACTCGGCTTAAGTTGTTGGAAGCATGGAACCCAAACTGATGCGTATTCAATGTCTATCCTTATGGTGAGGGTGAGGATTAAGCTGCTCTGGCTCCCACTGTGTGTTTGGAAGCTCCATCTCTGAGAGAGTTTCCATATGGGAAATTAGATCCTCGATTGTGTGGGCTTTCAAGCAAGCTCACATCGGAGGCCGAATTCCATGGCAGTCGGCCGGGACTGTCCACTTTATAGATTTGGCTTGCTGTACGTCTTCGAACTCCACTTAGCTCTATGGCCCACTTCATTGATCTTAGGAGACTTAGGTTTGTGTAATACACAGCTGTTGGGTGCCACTGGTGGGGACTTCTATGGTGTGAGCACAGAAGCGGGGCGGAGCTTCAGGGCGTGGTCTGCAGATCGGCCCAGTCCAGCTTTTCCATTCTCGGGTACCTATAACAAAGCTCTTCTCGAGCTGGCTGAGTAGTAAGGCGGGTCTTTGGACTCGCTCTTTGTCTCACGGCCAGTCTTGCCTTTGGTTAGAAAATTCGATCTGACTCAAGTGTAAAGTGAGGAGTTCTCTTCAATGGGACACTAGTGGGGAGGAGAGCTTAGGTATGTTTTAATGCAGTGATAACTTCTTCACATTTTAGATCCCCTTTGAAGGCTTTCTTGGGAGAACTTGGAAGAAAGGCTGGCTATCACTAGCTCGGATCTGACTGACAGGCGCGATCAGCCTCACTCTCCAGCCAAGTTGGACCTCCTTTATTCCACGGTGGCGGCATGTCAGTGATCACTTTGATTTTGAGTTAAACTAATCCCACGTGGTTGACTATGAAACCCGAGGAATTTTAATTGACATGCGCTAGAAGCTGTTCGGCTGGATTGACTTCATGTTATGTTTCTCAGGATGCAGGCCGCGCCGGAGAGATGGGTGATATGGAGATCGGACTTAGTGGATTTACCGACGTAACGATACGTCGCCGCCTCCATTGTTGTTCTCGCATTTGGAACATCCAGGTTCGCAACCTCTGGTAGGTCGCTCTGCATTCTTGAGTCTGGCGTACGGAATATGATAGGTTCCTTGTCACGATGTGAATGAAATCTTTTTCTGGTCCCTCGGGGTTCATCTTGATCTGGTTATAGCGGAGAAAATCACGACGTCATAAAGCGAGGGTGCATTGTATACGCCGTCACGTGAGACCGATGCAGGTAGAGGAAGAAAACATCGCCAGACGCAGCACTGTTTATGGTGATCGATGGTAGCCATTTGCCATTAGCTTTTTAGCCAGGCACGGCGTTGGTAGCCACTCGGGGGTATTCCACCTCGTATCGGCTCACGCTTGGAGGGCTTGCCCGGAATATCTCATTGATGGCCTTTTGCCTGCGCTACGGTGCAGCTTGGCATTTTAGCGATCGGTTTAAAGAGTCGGTGTTCCGATCTGTGAGTGATCATTGTGGGGTCGATTCCTCCATGTCAGTAGCCATCAAAACATCTTTATTCTGTTTGACGGTGGGAGCCTTTGGTGCCAGCGATTGAATCCGACGTGCGAGATGTTGCGTTTGATATCCGATTGATATTAGTTCCAGTTCCTCACGAGTTCGAGGTCGGGTGAGTACCTCGTCGCGACCGTGTCGAGCTCGTCCCATGCTCGTTATCAATGCCGGTTCGTGGAGGTGTGTAGCATTCGGAGCCGCACGATCTCCTCGGGCAGATCGAGCTCCATTCTTGTTGGGAATTTGATCATCATGTGTGGCGGGGATGGCTTTTATTCGCGTTGAGGAGGTGCCGCTGTGAGCGTATTATAGGGCGGCGGGTCAGCTATAAGGAACCTTCAGCGTGTTCGTGCGGCCAGAGGTTCTCGGGGTGTTCATGCAGGTTGAATCGAGCTAGCGGTAACACCTTCTATAACGAAAATCCCGCGAATGTGTGCGGCGGGTGCAGCTTGTCTCTTCCAATACGAATTTTATCGAAGAGGCGGCGCGAAGATGATGTCGGTACGAACTCATTATTAATTAAAACCCCGGTGAGCGTGGTGACACAATTACCTGGACTACCGGTCGTCATGGGGATGCGGCACCCTTCCCGGATCTGGTCAGGCATGGTGGTAGTGTCGATTGGCGATTTAGATCTTTGCTTGTATTTCCCCGTATCTGTGATCTTGTGCTCAGTAGGTGGGCTTTTCAATGAATTTAGATTCTCCTCCTCCCGGCCGTCCTCGAGGATCACACTAGTTTCTCCAGGGGTAGTGGTGTTGAGCAGTGGTGCAATCGAGGATGGCGATTTCTTGTAGGCCCGGGTTGATTCACGGGCGACTTTGGGTTGATTACGAGCTTAGTTCCACGGAGATATGAAATCACAGAAGATATCGTGTATCAAATATTCACATTTCTCTTCTTAGTTGTATCTGAGTTGTCCGTGCGATGCCCTCCAGTCCACGTGGAACTCGCAATACTTGGTGTTATCCGCACATCGCGGGATCGATTTCATCTGGCCGCCATCTCGAATTGCTCGTTTCGCACCTGTCGGGACTTGTAATCGCGGTAGATTAGCGGGTGAAGTCTTTGTGTCGGGTAGTGTCTTCGCGCCCGGTTTTTAAAGTGGACTGGCGGTCTACGGGGCTTCTCCTTTTAGGGGATCGCTCGGGTTCACGGGCACGGGATTTCCTGCGGTTTTCTTGTCTCTTGGGGCTCAGATCATAAGTAGATGCATGCGTAGTCCCTTTTTCTTTGCGGGTGGAGGAGCTCTCCTTCTTTCATATGAGGGCCTCCTCGTCGTTTATGTACTTCTCGGCTTTGGCGAGGACCTCGGCCATCTTTAACCGGGGTTCTTCGAGATGAGAACGCCAGGTCCTTTGATTATGCGCTGATCATGATGAAAGTTGTGACGGCGAATTTTTCGTCGAATGCGCGTCTATCTTAGGGACTCGGGCGTTGAATCTACGTACATATGATTTCAAACTTTCTGTGATCCTTGCTTGATGGTCGGTAGACGGTACTTCGGCTTTTACGTGCGTCAGGGCTCGATGAAGTGGAGACGAAGCATAGCAGAGATAGTTCCACTGAATGATGAGATGGATGAAGGGGAATCTGTTGAACCAGGCGAAGCGGTCCTTTAAGCGTGTGTGAGCATACGCATCGCCTGAGGTCTTTGTCTATGTAGCTCCATCGATTTTTGTAAGTATTAAAGGTGATAGGCGGGATCTTTGACTCCATCGAATATTATTTTACATACGAGAGCATTGAATTTGCATTTGGAAGGGAAAGTGAAGCACCTCGTTTGTGAAGGGATTAGTTTCTTTGCACAGTATCCACATAGTATCAGAAATTAGTCCTTGTACTTCCTTCACGGTGAGGCTCTTGTTGAAGGTTTAGAACCTCTCTGCTCCCCATGATTGTTCCACTTGCTTCTAGTTGAGGGTGATTCGGTAACCCCCGAGCCTCACAGTATTGTAGTTTTCCTGCCGCGGGAACCAACGAAGTCCATTGCCCCTGGCACAATTTGGACTCTGCTTACGCCGATGCCTCGGGAAATGTCGACCCAGGTTGTTCCTCGGGGAGGAGGTTATGAACCTTCTTTGGGTTTGTCGTGTCTCCTGTTGATGTTGTATACGTGCAGTATTGCTCCGATTCTTGACGGTATTTGGTTGACGACGAGCGCTTCCGCCGTTTGTATTGCTTTGCATCGTTTCACGGAGTCGAGTGCAGCTACTCATATCACACGGTGGATTCGCATTGTCCTCGGTGGATTAGTGTTACTCCTTGTGTTCCTTGTTGATATAGATGGCGAGGGAATGGAGTTATGTTTATGAAGGAATTGTCGTTCCACGACGGCGCGATGATGCCTTTTCAGCGAGGCCCGAAGCGGGCGTGTTAGGCGTCGTTAGTTGGACCGAAAGGAAGCTGGCGAAGTCGGCCAGAAGGGCGGCATGGCGGTGGGGATTACAATCTTTGGGTTATAGGATCCGGGTGCGGCAATCTCCTGCAAAAAGAACCAGAAGGAAGAAGCGCCGGCGAGGGCTTACGCGTGGCGCTCAGATCTGGGATAGATTCTTTTTGAGAAAGAGAGGATACTGGAGTGCGAGAAAATTAGCGTACCTTCGGTGTTGGATCGGCCTTGTGTTTATAATGGATATTCATCCAATTTTGTGTGATGATTAGGGGTTCTTCCGCTTTGGAGGATAAGTTTCCTCATGTAGTCGACCTTAGATTTGCTTGATGGATTAGTCAAAGAAGTTTGGGTAGTCTCCTTCCTTATTAGAATTATCGACTAACGGTCTTCTGTTGCTTTTCCTTCCCTTTATAATAGGACTTGATAGGACGTCTTTTAGGGAATATTCTATCTTCTATTATTTGTAAAGATATAGTTTGGTAGCGGAGTGTGGGCCTTCTTGTTCTTGAATCCATGTTAAGGCTGCTTGAAATTTGGGCGCTGACCGAGAGCACATTCTGAGGAAGGACATGGGCGTGCACCGATCCTCGTAGCTCTTTGTTTGGCGAATGAAATGCACAGCCCGGGTTACGTATCCACTATCGAGCAGATACAATTAAAAAAAAATCAAGAATCAGGGAGAACTATAATCCATATTGAATTGAGGAACCCCGATTTGTCTGATAACTAAAACCCTCTGAGAGCATTAGATTCAAACCTAAGGCGGCCAACTAAAACTGGCAAAAATAAATAAATGAATAAGCCCTGAATTGCAAGCAAATTGGATTTAATCTTGAAATGGCAACCTAAATTTGAGAAGCATTAATTAAACTCAAACGGTAAATTAAATAAAAGAAAATAATAACTAAATCCATATTAGAAACAACTAAATTCAACCAAGCAAAACGACGAGAGACAAAATAATCATCAAAAGACCCGTTTAAATGAAACTCGAGAACCATCTGAAACCACGATAAAAACAAATCTTTGAGCCGAGTTAGATGGCATGGGGATGTGGTAGCTTCCCGATTAAGGATGAAACAAAGCGGAGGAAAATTTCAGAATTAATCAATAATTAAATAAATAAAATTGCCAATATCCATCGACAAAAGGGACATGTCTTCATAAACCCATTTCTCTGTACCCAGTTTTGCTTCTAACACATTTGCTTTAAAGTTTCCTTCTTCAGTTTCAAGATCTTAGAAACCCACATTTGCATGATATATATATAGATATATATATATATATATATATATATATATATATACTATATATATATATATATATGTATGTATATATAAATTTTTTTTTTTTTACATTTTCAACAATTAAAAAGCTCATCTTGTTTAATTTGCAATGTTTATGAGTTTGAAGCAAAATCAATACAGAAAAAACTCGGAACTATTTTTAATATACCAAAGATAAAAATTTTAAATTCTAGAAATAAACTAAAAACCTACCAATTTCTAGGAAAGCAAACAGAAAGAAAAATCAAATATGAATTAAAAAAATTACCTAGAAAGACACAGCGCAGGGACTTTGCCTCCCAAATCTTCCTTTTTTTTTTTTTTCTCCTTCCTTCACTCTCTCCTCTTCTTCCTTTTTTTTTTTCTACCACATTTTCAACAATTTCAAAGAAACATCTTGTTTCAATTCTGCAATGTTTTTATGAGTTTGAAACAAAATCAATACAGAAAAAAAAAACTCGGAACTATTTTTAATATACCAAAAGATAAAATTAAAAGTGCAGAAATAAACTAAAAACCTATCAATTTCTGAAAGCAAACAGAAAGAAAAATCAAATATGAATTAAAAAAAAAATTACCTAGAAGAACACACCCCAGGGACTTTGCCTCCCCGAAATCTTCCATTTTTCTCCTTAAACCACTCTCTACTCTTCTTCCTTTTTTTTTTTTTTTTTTTTCTCTGTTTTCTCCCCCTTTTCTTCCTTCTTCAGATCTTCTTCTTATCTCCCTGTAGCCTCCTCCTCTCCGTTTTTGGCTCCCTTTTCTGACTTTTTATTTTATTTCAATTTTTATCTTAACAATCTCCACCAAAATTAAAATAATAATTAATTAAAAATAAAAATAATAAAAATAAAATTTTGATTTTGTCAAACAAATATTCTCTTCTTCTCCCTTCTTTTCTTTATTTCTGTTTCTACTCCTTCACTTCTTCCCTCTCTCGTTTTGGCTCCCCCACTTTTTGACTTTTATTTTATTTTATTTTTGTTTTTGTTTTATTTATTTATTTGTTTGCTCAGCTCTAACTTAAAAAAACAATAAAAAAAACAATAAAATAATAATAAAAAATAATATAATAATATAATAAAATAATAAATTAATAATCTTTGCTTTTGGGGTCTCTGAAATATGCCCCTCTTCGATAAATTTTATGAGTGTAACGAATGTGAGCAATGAAATGGTAGAAGTGTAAAAAGTGAGTGCAGAGATGAACTCCTATCAGAAGATAGACCCCTAGAAAGTGTCCACAAGAATCTCTTGACTCGTTAAGCTCAAAAGTAGGAAGGGGCTCTAAAAACATGGCCAACTGATAAAACAAATATCTAAGAACACTAAAGTCTGCTGTAGAGTCGAACTTCCCAAATGGTCATAAAAACTGGCAGAACCCGATGTCAAAAGTAAGTAAGTCAAACCACCAAAGAGCATGAAAACAAACACTCAAAGGAAGTCTAATGCCACACAAAATGAGGGCGTAAAGCATAGGGTATCCTGATATGATCAAAAATAATATTCTTACGAGGCTCAAAGGGCTTTACCAGAAGTAGCGAGGAGAGAAAGATTCTAGATACTAAACCTAAAAGAAAAATTATGGAAGCAAAACTAGGAAATGCGATTCTATAGGTCAAAGCTAAAAGCAACGAAACTAGCTAACAAAAAAGAAGATAGATCAATGAAGGATCAATGACTTTGAATGTCTATGCTCTGACGATAACTGCGAACATTTATGCTTAGAGGCGGCGACTCTAAATGCCTATGCTTTGAGCGACTCTCTATGTCTATGCTTTGAGCAGCGACTGCAGAAACGTCTATGTTTGAGCGTGACTTTGAGCGTCTAGAATCGGCCGTGAAGGAGAATGAGATACACATAAACCCTGATCAATCATAAACTCACGAGCCGGCTACGAGCGTATATACTCACGAATCTTGACTCACGGAAAATGATGGCTCACGAGCGCCTGCAGAAAAATAATAATGGCTACGAACGCCCTCTTATGAATGCTACTCTGGCGTCTATGCTGCGAGCAATGACTGAGCGTGCATAATCACGAGATCTTGACTGAGAAAAAATGTGGCTCACGAACGCCTACACTCTGAATGGTGACTCACGAGCGTCTATGTTACGACGACTCTGAGCGTCTATAATCGGCGTGAAGGAGAATGTGACCACTGGCCCGATCCCGATCATAAGCTACGAGCGTGACTGCGAGCGTGCATAATGCGAATCTTGACTCACGAAAAATAATGGCTCCCGAACGCCTGCTCACGGCCGACTGCGAGCGTCTATGCTGCGAGCGGCGGCTCGTGCATAATGTAGAATTTGTGAAGGAGAATGTGATACACAAACCCACAAGTAATCCTGCGCTTTGAATATACAATACTGCGAATGCGACTACGAAAAATAATGGCTCACGAACGCCTCGAAAAATAATGGCTGCGAACGCCTCTACTGCGAATGCGACTCACGAGCGTGCATGCTGCGACGGCGACTCTAAGCGTCATGTCGGCCGTGAAGGAGGAAACGATACAAACCTAATCAATCATAAAACCTACGGAATCTGACTCTAAAAATAATGGCTCACGAACACTGCGAAGAAATAATGGCTCACGAGCACTTCCCATACGAGATGCGACTCACGAATGTCTATGTTACGAGCCGACTGCGAGCGTCATGTCGGCGAGTGAGGAGAATGTGATACCTGAGCCCACGTCGATCATGGCTCCACGAGCGTTGACTGCGGACGTCATGTCCCGAGATCTTGACTACGAAAATAATGGCTCACGAACGCCTCTACTACGAATCTTTGACGCTCGAAAAATAACGGCTCTGAACACCAAACTAGAAAATAATATCTCCGATTGTTGATTCTCTAACTAAAATCGACCGAAACCAAAATGAAACTAACAATATCCATGTAGGGAAATATGCCCGAGTATGCAAGGAGTCGATACAATACTAGCAAGCAATACCACATCATCCCCAAGGGTATTTCAAAAACACCTATCAAAAACTAACTGACATCTCGAAAATATTCTAGTAAGATGACTCAAAACATCCTCGATGTAGTAAGCTTTCGAAGGAAATGCTCCTCACATAAAACAAACTTCGTCAGCCAGGTGGAGAATATGCCTCGATGCGGCAGGCGATGTAAAGTCACCCAAGAAGGTACCACGAGGAAGAAAACCATCATCGTGATGGCTCACGAGTCGATATGAATGTCCGATCTCGAGAAAGTAAGCCTTCCCTTGAACTCATATCTACATTTCACGAAGAAAGGCCCCGAAAGGAAATATGCCCCGGTCTGACATACGAAGCGCCTCGACAATCCGCAGTAAGCGTAAGCTAGCGACTTTGAAGGCGGTGGGGACCCGTGATAGGGAAATGCGATATGGTAGCTCACACACGATGGGAATGGGGAGCGGATAGCATCAATATCCTCCATAAATTGACGATCCAGCTACATCCATCGCTTGAGTCACCTCAATCATCGAAGAAGCACCTTGGAGAAGAGGAAGCAAGGTGACGTCCTAGATATCAACCAAATCGAAACACCGGCCTAAGTAAGAAATTTATCAAAGGTAACATACGATCTCTCATGGCCTCAGGGTGGTCTTATGACATGGGATGTAACGTAGGCTGGGGTAATAAGGTGAAAGAAATGAAGGGAAACTTAGCTCAAATACCCAATGATCAAACCCATACCCTCGTGTATAAGATGTGATGCATAGAGAAATATCATGAGTCCATGGACTTAAAAGTAACGAAAAATACGATGGTGAAAAGAGAGGAAATGACAAATGGTCGAGTGTGTCTGATGTTTGAAAAGGATAAGGGTAGGAACAAAACAAAACAAAAGTGGAAAGATGTGATGAGAAAGCGAATGAAACGGTGAGAAGAAATGCAAAATGAATGATGATCAACACGAATCGAGTACAAATAAAGAAAAGATCATATCACCCGATGGTAGAGATGGTAAGAAAACAAATGATCAGAAAACCACTAGTAAAGGTTACTTCACTCTCATATCCGATACATATCAGTCATGATCCAAGGAATAAAAGATCTCAAAGAACTCTCACATAACTCATCTCTCATAAAAAATCTCATTCAAACCCCACTGATGAACCCAACAACAAAAAATTGATGGAGTAAGATATGAGACACAAACATATCTTTGCACTTTTTTTCTTTCTTTTTTTTTTTGTTTTTTTTTTTTTTGTTTTTTTGTTTTTTTGTTTTTTTTTTTGAATGAAAGTGCACACTCCAATCATCAATAAATCAAACTCCAATGGGAAAGTCATAAGAAATAAATAAAACTCTCCTCAATCCTTTGGATAAACTACGAATCCTCACCCATAAGGTAAACTCAAGCTAAAATCTACGAGATCAATGTCAAATGATGGAATGAAAAAAGGGAGTGATATGACTATCCTCTATGTACGAAAAAATCTGCGAAGGATCATCACTCAGTAAGGAAAAGAAGAATGAAATAAATAATGGTGAAAATAAAGAAAGATGAAAATGAGATGATAGTGAAATATAATAGAATGAGGTGATGTAGTGACAATAACAGGGATAAAGAAGACAGGTCTAAAAGTCCAAAGCTCATGATACTTTCTTATCAGCGCCATATACCCAAGGGGCCTATAGGTGTAAAAAATGTAAGCAAGGTTACAAGAAATAAAAAGGCTATAATGCACATGCGAGGCTCGATGAGCTATCAACGGTCTAGAAATCAATGCTAGATTACTAAAGGTATATAGCTTCGCCAAAATGATGGCCACCCATCCCTCGACCATGGTCTCAAACGTAATACTTTTGCGATCTACATTAGTCGGCTCGAGGCGATTTCCGTCAAATCACATCAGCCATCTTTGCTCCCTCTACGGGTCCAACTCTATGATGATGTATGGTCCACTCCAAGTCGGCCTGAACTTCCCTCTAGGGTCTCCTGCTAATCCTCTGAGAATCCTCAAAACCAGATCTCCTCTCTGTAGTGGCCTAGGTTTGACCCGCTTCTTGAAAGCACGAGCCATCTTCCTTTGATAGGCCTGAACATGGTCAGTCGCTCTCAATCTCCTCTCATCTAGGAGACTAAGCTGATCAAAACGTGACTGGACCCCCTCTGTCTCCGATATCTGCTGCTCTAGTGTTACTCTCAAAGATCCCATCTCTATCTCTATTTGGTAGCCTTGCCTCCGTACCATATCTTAGAGAATAAGAGTGGCTCTGTGGGGTGCGAAAAGAGTGTGAGTAAGCCTGATGCAAAAGGAGCTTTTCGACCAATCCTGAGAAGTCTCGATCATCTTTCTCAAAATCCACTTAATATTCTTATTTGCTACCTCTGCTCCATTAGTGCGGCACATGCCTTGGGCGACTATGTCTTGAATGCAGTATCTACGTAACAAAGTGGAGCCTACTTGCTACGAAATGTAACCCTCGCTAAATCCAACTCATGAGGACTCATATGCGCAAATGATGTGTGACCTAATGAAACTAGATACCTTGGCGATGTTAATCTAGCATACGAAGCGCCTCACCAGCAGTGAAGTAATCAATGGCGGCGAAGATGAATTCATATCCACTAGGGTGTTTGGTGAAATTGCGATGAGATATCAATGCCCATGCGAAAATGGCCCACGGTGAAGTCAATGCATGTAACTCAGAGGAACAGTGCGTGAATGAGATCGCCATGCATCGACACTCTAAACATCTCAGACAATGGCCGGTCTGTCTCCATGGTCGACAAGTAGCCAGTCCTCGTAATCTTGCGTGCTAACATATGTCCTCCATGTGGTCGCCAGGCTCCATGGATCTCTCATCCACTCTATCGTGAAATGCAGTCAAACATAAAAGTAACATGCCTGGCGGAATGGCGCCTATACAAGGTCTCCCCCTGAAATCACGAATCTAATAGCCAAGCTTGTCTCAGCTTTCTCCCATCCTTATTTGTGCGGCCTCACAATATGTCAAGTCGGCTGGTAAATGTCATGATACTTGAGAGCAAACCATCCACAGATCTGCTTCATCAATCAAACAACTTGATGGCAGGTACAGTCCTCGACTCTATAATCAATGGACGAGTAACAACATCAGTGGAAATGTCGATCATAGAAGCTAGAGTAGCTAAGGCATCGGCAAATTGGTTATGTGCTCTCGGTAGATGAACAAATCTCATATCATCAAACCTCCTGACCAGTAACTCTAAATAAGCATGATATATTTCGCTTCATCCCTAGTCTTCGATCTCCCTGTCAATACGAAATGCCCCGGGTTAGAGTCTCCAAGCGCTCTCTATCATCGGCTCAACTCGAAATTTGTCTCTAATCCCAATATGCAAGCCTCATACTCTACGATATTGTTCGTAGCGGGATATCATGCAGAAAATGCGAGACGAGACCGGATCTTTCGGAATATGATCTCTCCATGAGGGATATGACAATACTCACATCCATATCGAAATGGTTGGTTGCACCATCAGTACATCTTGACACGGTAAGCAGGTCAGCGTAGCTATCTCCTCATCCGGGAAATCATCATCTATCGCTTTATCATCCGAAACTGGCAATGAAGCTAAGTGATCTGTAACAATGCTCCCTCTGATGGACTTCTGAGTAACATAGTGAATGTCAAACTCCGTCAGAAGCACAAACCATTTCATAAGTCGACCAATCAATGCAGACCTATCGAATAAATATCTCAGAGGATCAAGACGGGATACCAAATGTACTGAGTACTCTGTCATATAATGCCTCAATCTCCGGGTAGCCCTGCAGCTACATGATGGCAGCTCGATCACGATATATCTAGTCGTACTCAAGCATCCTCTTACTCGAGATAGTAAATAGCTTGCTCCTTGCCCAAATCATCAAATTTGAGCTAACATACATCCCAATGCTATGTAAAGTTGATAAATATAAGAGCAAGGGCGGCTGGTGGAGGTACCAAAAGCGGGAGAATCGCAGGAATGCTCCTTGATCCTCTCGAATGCCTCCGACGCGATCGTGATACCGGCGATGCGACTCTTCCTCTCCGAGAGTGCGACGACTCGGAATATCACGTGTTAAACGGCTGAATCTCGATATCTTTTACAAATCCCCGAAAAACTCAGCATCTTTCACTGATTCTGCGGTGGAACGTGTGATTGGTGCCCAAAGTGCTCTTTTGACCTATAGTGATGGTTTGGTGCTTTTGTTAATATGTTGCATTATCACGGTGAAGTGTTATAGTCTGGCGCGCCATGCATTTAAATTTGGTTTGTTTTGTAGGCTTACGCTTTGGAGTTCAATTCAATACAAGGATGAATCGTGGGGTGGATTTAGTCTGGTAATGGCCAAGCCAAAAGTCCATTGCGAAACTTCAAGGCAAAGTGAAATTGATCTTTGGTTGAAGTGAGGATGAAGAAACGGTGAAGGATCAACAACCGAGATTTTATTAAACCTGAAGATTTTATGAAGATATGAAAAATTATGTTTTTGATAATTTGACGACTAGCGAAAATGCCCGAAGAAATTAACTAGACTATCCAGTTTATTCAGTATGGTGTATAGCGAGAAGTTAGTTAAAAACTATACAAGACACCGTGGCTGAAATTTAACCTTCAGCGTGCACATAGCGAATTCTTGTTTTCAATAGGTGACCAGTTTGATGAACCAGTGAGAATTCTTGACTAACGAAATTGATCACCTAGTCATGTTTGTTTGTTGATTAATACCGAAACCGCCTCGACTTGGTGTATAAATGCTCTGTCAACTTAGCCAATTTCATGGTTTTTTGGTATTTTCAGTGTAGATTTGAAACTCTCTTAAGCCATAATTTTATAAACACAAGTAAACTGAGTTCAAAAACATGTTGGGAGAAGATAATTTTGTAAGGTTTCATTTTATTAAATAGTCTTTGTTTTTAATTGGGTTTTTCAAACTTTCCTCTCTTCCTCTATCATAACCTGCCCACTTCTGGTGCCAAACACCTGTTGGGGATGACAGCTCAGAGATGTGTGAACCTCCTTTCTGAGGAGAGTGAACCCAGTGGTGGGGCATATGCATGTTGTCCTCTTGTACTGAAAGCTATAGGTAGTGTATTTATGGCCCTTATATTCTCAAAACATGGTTGCATAACATTGAATGTCATTAATTTGGCCAATACTCTCCATGCTTTAGGATCCAGTGCATATTCAGGTGAGAGAAGCATTGTGATTCTTTAGATGGTCTTCTGAGCCTCTAAAATGATATTTATATGTTAGGTTTCTCAAATTAAGGTTGCATAGCATTTAATGTTATTGATTGTAATACTCTCCATGCTTTAGAATATTTGTGATTCTTTAGATGGTCTTTCCCGAGCCTGCGAGATGATATTAAATGTTAGGGTTTAAACATTAAAGGGGCCATAATTGCATGTTACCTATATTAACTCAAATAGGAGTTGTTTCAAGGGTGAGGTTTGCTAGTTAAGCATAGATCCGGTTATGCCAGGGACTATAGGTTGCTTATCATCTTGAGGATAAAACAGGGACACTTGTTTGCCGTAACTTGCCAAGTTAGTGACCTAATTCTTCGAAGTTATCTTTTTTCACCTTTTACTTTGATTTTAAAATTCTCGGTTTCAAACCATTCCCACTATTTTTTGAAACACAATTCAAAGTCGAATAAAGCCTTACCTTCATGCTGATGCAAACCATTTTTTTTTTTTTTTTTTTTTTTAGGATGAAAACCCATCCACAGTGTTTGACCCTAGACCACTATCTGCGGTAGCTTGACTACGGCGGTAGTAAGGAGGCTTTGGAGTGTATATAAATTTTGTTGATTTTGGCTCAGCCCTCTTGTAGCCTGAATCAAAATGGCGCCGTTGCCGGGGATGGTGCCAAACTACAAATGGTAAGTTGAAGAGTACTTGTGATCCACATCACAAGTGAAGGTAACCTTTTTACCTCTTTTTTTGCCCACTCGATTGTAAAGGCGCGAGTTTTTAGCAGTGCGATCAGCACCTTGTTTTCGAGTTTTGATTGATTTCAGTTTTTCATTCAGTCAGTTTTATTGATTTTAGTTAATTTTAATCTTTTTGCAAGTTGTTTGTTGCTCTTTGTTGTCTCTATAATTGTGTAACAACTGTTTATGCAACAGTGGGATAGAGACACATCAGGTAGACTGAATAGGATAAGTACACAACTTGACCTAGCTAGTGAAGTCAGTGTACATACTGATACCATGGATCCATACACGAGGAACAACGAGAATTGACGGGGACCCCCGTGAATCCAGTGCTTTATAGAACCATGAGGGATCACATCCACCCTCCAGAGTGGTGCCCGTCACGCATCATACCTCCTGGCGAAGATGTACTTGGTGAGGCCTTATTTAGTACCCCTACTCCCCCTATCATGGTATGGAAGTAAAAATCCATACACTCATATTAGGAGATTTTGAGGGGGTTTACTACAGTGAGGAGTATGATTGACGTAAGTTGCTGAAGCTAAGGCATTTCATTGACCATAGGACAAAGGCCAGATAGCAAACTCAACTCATTGAGGGCCTAGAACCATTAGAAATGGTGACCTGTTGAATTCTGAAGAAGTTTTTCGATTATACGCCAAGACCAATAATTTGAAAAGACAAATTTACCTTTACGGCTCGGGATGGTAGTTTTCCCGGTGTTAGGAGGATTTATGAAACCATCGGTGCATGCCCACATCATGGGTTTTGACAGACAGATGTTGGTGAACCACTTCTATGGTGGTATGTCTCCTGCCATATGAGGCAACTTTTGGAAACTATGTGTGGGGAGACTTTCTAAGTAAGCATCGGATGAAGCCATGGATTTTTAAATTACGTGGCTAAGAGCTTCTAGGGTTGGATGAACCTAACCCTAGAGAGGTGGATAGGATGAGACCACCAGTCCAGCCTAAGGGTGGGATGTATGCAACTGCCCGGAAGAAATAGAGATGAGAGCTAGGATTTCAGCCCTAGCAAGAGGAAAGTGGAGGAGCTTGAAAGCAAACGGCTCAAGAGGTGCATGCGTGGCCCGAAAATCACATGCGGTCAATCCCTTGCACCAATTTCTAATCCCCTGTGCACCCAGTAGAACCATGTCCTATGGCCCCTGCAGTGAAGGATTTGATGTCAGAATGTGCAAACAACGCCAGGACAATACAAGCCACAGCAATCCAGCTGCTCCATATGGTAATACCTACAATTCAATTGGAGGAATCACCTAACCTTGCATGGAGGCCCTGCCCCTTATGTACCCCAGTGCGAGCCTTAGTTTGGTTCCCCCTCCTGACACTACAACCACTGTCTCATCTCTTGTGGAGCAAGCCATTTAATTTGAGTAAGGTGGTAGGCAACTGTTAGGGAACAAAAAGGAATCAATGTGCAGAGCGCTGCAAGAATTGATCTTGTAGAGAATGCATTGAGCGAAAGAATGAATGGGCAGGAAGCGATCTCGACCGAAAATTGATAACCTACAGTATTCAATCACCAAGATCAACAAGTTGCTAGAGGTACAAGAAAGAGGGAGGTTTCCCTCTCAAACACTTCCAAATCCCAAGGGAATTCATGAGGTAGGGTCATCCAACAATTCGGGAATGGATGAAGTTAAGGCCATAATCACCACTGAAATTGGAAAGAGTTGATCGGCTTTATGCCAAAGTCATTGAAGAACTTTGGGCGGGGAGAAAAATTGCATTCGAGCATATTCTCCTAGAGGGAGGATTGATGAAATACCATACCACCTCTCCATTTCCACAAGCGCTTAGAGGTAAGAAGAAGGCAACTCAACAAGCAGGCATTCTAGAGGTTTTAAGGCAAGTGAAGGTTAACATACCTTTACTGGACCTAATCAAACAGGTCCCTGCTTATGCAAAATTTTTGAAAGATCTTTGCACAATTAAAAAGGGATTAGGCATTGAAGAAAGCATTTCCTCCTTGAACATGTGGTCTTGTAATCAAGCAAATACTGTCAAATACAAGGATCCAGGATCTCCCACAATTTCAGTCACTATTGGTGGGAATTGCATAGAAAAGTCCTTGCTCGATTTAGGAGCCAGTGTGAACCTAATCATAGGTATTCGGGGTATACAAGCGATTAGGTCTAGGTGAACTTAAACCTACCAACATCTGCACTCTCGACTGGCCGATAGATCGTTAGAAAATCCCTAAGGGGATAGTTGAGGATGTCTTAGTGAAGATAGACAAATTCCTCACCTAGTAGATTTTGTGGTACTTGACTTGAACCAATTGCTAGTGAACCCCTGATCATATACCAGTCATGCTTAGGAAGACCATTTCGCCCATTGCGATGCAATAATAAATTGCCGGAATGGAGTCATGCAATTAACTTTTGGTAACATGACCATGGAGTTGAACATCTTTCATTTGAACAATAAACATGAGTTGCTAGAAATTGAAAATCAAATTTACGGTAAGTTGTTTCAATTATTCGGTGTGCGAGAAAACCTGGTGTCGAGGGGAAATCGAGAATTATTACCATGGAGATGAAGATATATTGGTCTTGCAAGTAACACCACTGCAAACTATTGCTCAATTCAACGTAGATCGAGAATGAGATCAACAATTAGACACATCCAAAACCATGAAATTAGCCCGATTTGCGGGGGTTGAGGAGATTATCCTCCTTGACCCTCATGAGTAATTTTGGTATATTGGTAGTTTTGGTGTTCACCAAAACCAAATTGTAGTTCAACAATTTTACATTTTTATTTTAATTTAGTCAATTTCCATTTTAGCTATTTTTAGTATGTCTCTTAATTTGCGACTTTCCATTTTTAGCAAGTTGGTAAGTATTTTATATTATCTTATATTAAATTGTATATATATTCTATTTCTTAATTTTAATTTAATTTTACTTTTAGTAATATATTAATTTATATTCTAATCTTTGAAAATTCGAATTGTAGGTAATTAATGCTTAGGTGTGAGCCAAATTAAGCTAAAAATAGCGAAAATTAGCGAGAGGGATGATACTCCAGCTGCCGTTACAAGCTTATATAAACGGGGAGGGTTGGTTTAGAATGCCACTTCACATTCTCCTATCCCATTTGAGAGGGGGAGGGGGCAGTGTCTGAGAGGCTCCCGGCGAAGCCACTGAGTCCCAGATCCTGCCGCCCATGTAGAAGCCCATCACTTGTCGCCCGACCTGCTGCCTCACGAGCTCTCTTTGCCCAAAATTCGTGTCAGGCAAGGCGAGCCGCCAGCCCACTGCACGGGCTTTGCACGGCGAGTTTCTAGTATAGCCATCCTCGGTCACGCACGCACGGTAATACTGGCCAGGAGCCAGTGAGCCACTGGTTCAGTTTGCTTGCTTCAGGGTGGTTCGGTAGCCTCGGAAGAGCTGCGGTTGTTTCTAAGGTCAGTTATATTTTCGGTAAAATTAAGGCCCTTTTCGGTATTTTATTTTGATATCAGCATGGTTCGTACTCGGGGTGGGTCCCGTCTTCGGCCTCGGGTGAGATTGACACGCTGAAGTGGCCCGGCTCCGGTCCCGGCTCACATGCCGTCGCGGTCGGAGCGTATCGAGGCCTCGGGGATTCCGGCGTTATCGGACAAAGATGGGACCCGAGGGCTGAAATCACGTACCTCGGAGGAGTTAGGAGGGTCGGGGCCACTCAAAGCGGGCTCGCACATTGGGACGAGGCCGAAGTCGTCTTCCGCGGGCTCCCCTGCGTCTCCGGTTCGCCGGCTGCGGAGCGCTTCATCACCTCGGTATCGCCGGTATCGAGGATCAGGAGGCCCATGTTCGTAGGGAACCCCATTCCGGGGAATGTACGACTCCACCGCAGAGAGTTTCATCAGGAGTCATTTTATAACGTCCCGCGTGTTGACCCAGATACCGGGAGTCTTTGAGATTGATCGGGTATTCCACTCCTACCCTTCATGACTCATGACCGGTTTGTGCAGAGTGAGATGCTGCAGGTTCTCTGCTCCATGACATCGAGAGACAGAGCGGTCCACTAGAATTCGATTCGATATAGATGACGCCTGGTATTACTTTCGGACGACGTCTTCAACATTGAGATTCTGCGCATACCGCCCGCGCCTTCGAGGAGGGTTCTGAGCTTGGGCCCTTGCCGCCGCGGGGAGATGGTCAGAGCGCGGCCGAGGAACACCCGCTCCTGGTTGATGTTTTTTCTGAGGCGGCTCCAGCCTCGGATCGCTCGCCGACCATCTTCTACGTGCCCGGCTTGTTGCTGCTGGCATTATGTGGAGGAAATTCTGTTGAATCTCTTTGGGATCTAAAGTTTTGGTTGTTTGGCCCGAGCTAGTGATGATGACCTCTACATTTGCGGTTTGAGGAGAAGGTCCATCGGAAGGACTGGCGGCGGAGAGCATCCGGCTGCGATCGAGACTCCTCGGTATGTTCGCAAAGCGGATCGGATTCCCGAAGGCCAATTTAGAGATGAGAGTAGATGCCTACATGTAGTGTCGATGGTGGGCCGGGTTGCCGGCTATGCCGGAGTCTCATTCCATATGCGACCACGAGGACCGGGAGGAGTCTCTGCCGGTCGGGAGCATGGACCACCGTGAATGATATCACCTTTGCTGGGCCAGTGCAATGAGGACTCCCATTTCAGATCGTTCCTCCATCTCCTCCCCCTTTTCACCTTCGCGAGATGCGGCAGATACTCCGGGCCTTCCTATTGACACATCATTCAGATCACAGTCATGTCGGCGAGGAAGTCATTGGTCTGGTGGATACTATCTATTCCCTAGCATTCTGCGAGGCGGCGGGGATCGGAGGTTGGCTAGTGCCATTCCATCTTGACCACAGTTATGACCCACAGGTCTTCCTCGTGTTCACGATCGGAGGAGCCCGCGGTGATCGGCTTCATTGGATGTTACAGGCTGCTGGCTTGGCCTTGATTCAGACCATCACCACCTGGCCCGGTGAGGTGGTTTAAGGTTTCTTTTACAATTTTTGCATATTTACCGACATCAACTACTACTAATTTTGTTTAGGATTTATGTATTAGCCATAGTGACGGTGATACTTTGCGTTTAGCTTTGTATTCATGTATTAGCCACTTGCGTATATCAAAAAAGCTATTCGATATATATATCTGAGGAACTTTGCATATCATGTTTTGTGCTTTGCCATGTGTAAATGTTTTTCTTTTCAATTGGACAATTGAATTGCTACAATTGGACAATTGAATTGCTTTTGTTGGATAATTGAATCATTGTTTGTCACTTACATGCTAGGACAAATTCCATGCTTGAATTAAATTTATGGTCAGTTGAAGTTCCTGCATGCTCAACTTGAAATTTCCCCCTGTATGCTAATTCTGCACTCAGTTGTTTCCAATAAATTTGTAAAGTATGCCTTCTTTCGCTTTGCAAAAGCCGGCCTTAGGTATGTTGGCCGATCTAGGATAGGTTTGTGTTACCCGTACTTGAGAGCGATGTTGTCTTCGAAAAGAAAAAGAAAGAAAAGCAAAGAAAAAGAAAAAAGAAAAGAAGAAAAAGAAAATAAAAGTCATGAAGCTTTGTCTTGAAACCCGAGCACGGTCAGGGGTATATGGTAAAGCCTTTGAGAAGCCCGATGCCACACAAGCCTTAATTGGTTGAAGTCATCGATTTAGTGTTCGATTACATGGGTGGATAGGTGAAGTTTAATGACTTGTAGGTCTTAATTTTCGAAGTCATTGGTCAGGTGAAGCCTTTGGAGTTAGTGGTCAAAGTGATCCTTTTGAGCGATGCCTAAAGCCTTAATTGGTTGGGGTCATCGGTGGATACACGTTACCACGGACTTTGGTGAAGTCGGTTTAAGCATTGCACCCTACGATGTAGATGAATAAAGAAAGAAGAGAGTGTAACTAACCCTATCTAGGTTGTTCCGTGACTTAAAGGCCATGTCAGTGCTAGGTTGGGGGGAGAGAGCAAATTTTGCAATTTATTGGCTTAATCTGGTTACAAAAAGAACCATTAGACTTAGGTGGAAATTCAAGTTGAGAATTATGGATCCAATATTGGCCTAGAATTGTTCTTGTATGGTTTTGATTCTTTCATATCGGTTTACAACTTTGATTTCAATTTCTCAATTTAAGGTATTGTTTATATGTACATATACCTTTTTGAATCCATAACCTTTTGAAAATCACCACATGCATCTTTCTTTTTGTTTTGCATTGCTAAAGGTTAGCAGCGTTTAGGTTGGGGGTGTGATTAGTGCCCAGTGCTATTTTGAACCACATATTAGATAGGTTTGAGTGCTTTTCTTTGTTAATCATGTCATTTATACCAATTGAAGTGTTCTAGTCTTCTTAGTAACACTTATGCTAGGGTATTTTTGGTTGTTTTGTAGGCTTTTGCACACTTTTGGAGTTCAATTTCAATACAAAGGATGAATCATGAAGTTGGAATTCAAGTCTCGGCCATCGGCTCCGGCCAAAGAATCAATGAAAACAAAGGCAAAGTGAAGAAAATTCGATGCGGAGTTGAAGGCAAGATGGCTTGATGAAGGATCAGCAATGCGGGAATTTTAGCTAAGCTGCGAAAATTTTCTCCTAAGATTGCGAAAATTTCGCAACCTTGGCGAAAGGCTGCGACCTAGCAAAATGCAAATTTATTCTTGTTCCTTAAGCGAAAATAATTGATTCGCTTCTGCAAAATTTCGCTAGCTTAGCGAAATTTAGCTAATAAGCAAAGTGCCCACCCTTAGCGAAATTTCTTGTTTTCGCTAGACCTGTTGATTTCGCTAATTAGCGAAATTCTTCAGCCTAGCGAAAATTGATGCCTCATCATGCTTTGTAATTAATGCCAAACCGCCTCCAAACTTGGTGTATTACTTAATTGTCCTATATAGCCAATTTCATAGGGTTTTTGGTATTTTCATACCTTGAGGAGGCCTATATAAGCCCCTCTTGTTTTGTAACCAAAAAAAGAATAAGAAGCAACAATTTGGGGGAGAGAAGATATTTTGTAAGTTTTCATTTTTGTAAATAAAGTCTTTTATTTTTATTTAGGTTTTGCTTTCCTCTCTTCTCTCTCCTCTTTCTCTTACTTTCTCGGCTGCCAAACACCCCTCTTGAGGATGACAACTCAAGAGATGCTTGGCTAAGCCTCCTTTCTTTGAAGAGGAAGGAAGCTAGCTTGGTGGTGGGGCATATGCATGTTGTCCTCTTGTACTAAAAGCTACAGGTAGTATATTTATGGCCCTTATATTCTCAAAACATGGTTGCATAACATTGAATGTCATTAATTTGGCCAATACTCTCCATGCTTTAGGATCCAGTGCATATTCAGTGAGAGAGGTACTGTGATTCTTTAGATGGTCTTTACAAGCCTCTAAAATGATATTTATATGTTAGGTTTCTCAAGTCTTGCATAGCATTTAATGTTATTGATTTGGATACTCTCCATGCTTTAGGACTGTGATTCTTTAGATGGTCTTTACGAGCCTCTGAGATGATATTAAATGTTAGGGTTTTAAACATTAAAGGGGCCATAACTGCATGTTACCTATATTAACTCAAATAGGAGTTGTTTTGAGGGTGGTTTGCTAGTTAAACATAGATCCGGTTATGCCGGGGTATAGGTTGCTTGTCATAGCAGAGGATAAAACCCAGAGGACACTTGTTTTGCCCCTAACTTGCCAAGTTAGTGACCTAATTCTTCGAAGTTATCTTTTTTCACCTTTGACTTTCGAGTTTTTTAAATTCTCGGTTTCCAAACCATTCCCAGTTTTGAAATACAATTCCGAAAGAGTCCCAAATAAAAGCCTTACCTTCATGCGATGCAAACCATTTTTAGGATGAAAGCCACATCCGTGTTCGACCCTAGACCACTATACTGCAGTAGCTTGACTACGGCAGTAGTAGGAACTTAAGTGTATATAAATTTTGTTGATTTTAGCTCAGCCTACTGTGGCACGAATCAGCATGTCAAGAATGGCTCTGATCTTGTCAGGATCGACCTCTATACCTCGCTCGCTAACCATGTGTCTTAGTAATTTCCCGGAAGTCACCCTAAATGTGCACTTCTTGGGGTTCGACCTCCATCACGAGCGCTGATCCACAAATAAAAGAACCTCCGTAATCTTTGCTAAAAGTGATCACCGCCTATTCCGAGACTACAATCATATCATCCACATATACCTCGACATCTACATGCATCATATCATGAAACAAAGTAAGTAGCATCTCTTTGGTAAATGCTTTTTGCGTTCTTCAGCCCAAATGGCATGACCTGTAACAATAAGTGCCCGCTCCATTGATGAAGCGATCTTCTCCATATCCTCAGAGGCCATCAAAATTTTATTATACCCAGAGAACCCATCCATAAATGAATGACATAGGGTGGCACAGTGATCATCGACAGCAAGTCCATATGTGGGAAGGAAAATCATCTTTAGGGTGGCCTTGTTGAGATCTGAAAATCAACACAAACTCTCACCTTACCGTCCTTTTTAAGGCAAGGACGACATTGGCCGGCTTTTCAGGGGTACTCAACCAGCGATAGAAACCCACAACGGTATACGGATCTCCTCTTTCACCTTGAGACTCCATTTAGGGTCTGTCGTCTCAATTTCTACTTGACGGTCCTAACACTGAGGCCAGAAATTGGCAAGCGATCTTTGAATATGGAGGGGTCAAGGCACGGCGTATCCTCCATATGACCATGCGAAAACATCCAAATATGATCCGAGCAACTGTATAAATCTCTCTCGCTCATCGGCGGATAAATGCGACCAGGCCGGCTCTTGGGGGGTGATCGTAGTGCCAAAATCCACGATCTCGGTATCTCTACGGTAGGTGAAACTTTAGGCTGTGGGACATGATCGGGAATGGAGAGGTGTCCTCGTCTAAATCATATTGCATGAACTCACCATCTATGTCATACATGTGATGTGGGTGGCGGCTTGTAAACGAAGGAACATAAATCAACGAGAGACAGGAAAAATACTTCAAAAGACTCATATCCATATGAAGAGTAGAGTACATCACCGGCCACGAGGAGACAAATCCGAAGCACATCAAAAAGAAGGGTGAGTCCTGGTCGGACACTACCACTTGGATTGGGCTAACGGCAGCCCTCGAAACATGAAAGCATCGGCAGGCAACATCCACATGGGAAATCTCGGAGTGGAATCGATCCCGAACAACATCGAGACCCCAGCGGGTGTCTCATCAAAATGCAGCAACGAATGCGGTGATAGTATCGATCATCGACTCGAGGCTCATCATAGCTATCTAAATCACAGTAATCATCCCGAGCTGAAAACTCCATCAAACACACCCATAAATAGAAGCGATGGCTCATGGCTGCCTATCTCCTCAGGGAAGTAAAGTGTCATCATACTAGCACGATCCGGAGATGGTGGAGCAACCAACACAGAAGTAGGAACACTAGCAGACTCATCAGCCAATTGCAATTGTCGAAAAAGCTCCTCGATCACAGCGCCATCCTCGGATCCCGGGACTAATATCAATCCTCGAAAGGCACCCGAGCTCTCGCAAAATAATCAGTCATGATCATCTGATATGGTCGAACTGGGTAATCAAAAGGGATATGGAGTGCTTGAGCCCTAAACTCTCACAGCGTATAATGCCTCTGGTTGAGTCGGCCTCTGTGGGTGTATAACCCCGAAACCAAATGGCACATCATGGCTCCACCGGTAAGTATGAACTCAGCGATGCCTGGCGGCTGTCGACCAATCGAAGCGGGGAGATAAAGGCACATGCCCCTCATCATATCAAAACAAGAAAGTACCAGCGGCTTGTCCGAATGGTAAAAGGGCTTTTGATCGTAGGACTCCTCAATGACCACAATCTGAACATCATCAAATGTGAAGCCTGTCAAAAACAAATCATCATCATCATGACTAATCTTTAAGACTGGCTCAGAAGATGAGTATATGTCCCCGCTATACTGTATAGAAATAACTCTGCCCTCGTATATGAACTTCACTTCCACATTGAAGGGGAAGATGGGTATGCTTTCAGCTCGATGAGATCCATGGCACATGACAACGGGTTGAAGGATGTGGGTATCCTCAAGACCTGAAACAGAGTGGAGAATACAAGCGGGTCAATCATGACTCAGTGTCAGGTGTGAGAACCTCTCTCCGGTACTATCGGTAATGCTCACGATGGTTGCGTAGATGGCGGTCAGATGGGCGAAACCAAGCGCCCTTGTTAGCGAGGACACACGTTCAGGGCGGAGCCATTGTCCAATAGGACAGTGGGAACTCGATGCCCTGAACAACCAACTGTGATATAAAGTGGCATGGTGTGATGAGCCTCTAACGGGTAAGTCATGTTGAAAACACAATCGCAGTAGCTCTGTCTACGGTCGACATATGAATCGAACCATCGGGTGATATAGCGGACTCAACTCTAATACGACTCGGTGATCTAATAGAATTGCATCCACGTATGCGGTAGAGGAAGCTAACAAGCTCCAAATAGAAATGCGAGTCTGCGTATTCTGCAATTGTCCCATGATCTCATCATCCTCTCGTATCACATCATCCCTAGAGCCTGTGCCCTCCAATGGTCGAGTCTCTGGCTGAACTACCCGCCCACTCCGGGTAACTATGTGTACATCTCGATCATCAAACCCAACAGTATCCTCTGGCATCAGAACAAAAGTTGTAGGTACATCATGCCCAGCAACCAAATCATGAGAATAAGACAACTGAAAAGGAGGTGCATGCGGAATCGGTAGGCGTGGCTGGTTGTGTACTCGAGCAAACCATCTGACCTCACGAATCCTCAGCCTAGCATTATAGGCTCTGGTGCATGGTCATCCCAACTCATCATGTGTATAAAATCATCTGTACCATCAAAATCAATGAAGTGAATACCCCCAGCCGGTGGTGGCACTGCGTGCGTAGAGTGTGCTGGCAAAGGGTTAGTGGTGACACTTTCATTTGTCCCCAGTTCACCAAACCTGGTCTATCAAGTCACGGATGGCATATCGCCAAGCGGTTCATCTATCCACAGCTATCATGTCACGGACCTTTGGTGATACAAACAATGAAGATCTACTCTGAACTGTGGCGAAAGAAACTGAGGTGATGGTCGAGGAGCCAACGGTGTCAACAATCCTGCATCAACGAGCTTCCTAAAGGCCTGGCCCAATGACATCCCTAACTGAGAAAACTGTCGTTGTGGTCTAGGGGCAGGAACAGTGGGAGCCTGCGGTGCCCTAGGCCTGGCATAGATACCTGGAGGCCTATCAAAAGCTTTGAAGCGGTATAGCATGGAGTGCGGCAAAGTAAAGATGAAGATAGGAGTCGATCATAGAGTCTGTGGTGGGCGGTGACAGGCGTCTTGAAGATGCGCCATAAGAGACGGGCCCTAAAGATTGCTAAACCTTGACTCTTGTCTGACTGTGATATGTCTGCTGATATTTGGGAGGTCTCGGTCTATAAGTAGAAATAGCACCTACATCATATCGTGGTCCTCTTAAAGGTCTCTTCCCCTTAGGGTCAAAAAGGGAAGACTCTACCCAAAGGCCTCGTGAAATACCCTCCTCAATGTCATAAGGCACGAAGCAATGTCCAGTAATTATTTCTAGATCTATCAAGTGTCACAGCAAAAGCGGGGCTCGCCAGCTCCTCACGAAACATAGTGATCTGATCTCTCGGATGAATTACATCAATGATCTGCAAGATCTTCTCCCTCCAGCGGGAGATAAATGATGTAACTGTCTCATCAGGCCTCTGCCTCAAAGCCTCCAACTCCCTCTGTGAAACATCAATGACAGTATTAAAGGAAAATTGTCGTAAAAATTCTTGTGTGAGGTCATCCCATGTGCGTCTGCGAGAAATATCTAGCGAAACATACCATTTATGTGCTATGCCACTCAGAGACATGGGGAAAAGCATAATCATCTGACTCTCGTCCAAGCTATGAGCTCTCATGAGCGTGCTATACACCTTCAGATGAATACAAGGGCAACCTACACCTGAGTACCTCTCCATCTCGGTATCCACGAACTTAGGTGGGGAGACCCCGGTTGTAGGAGTCACCATCAAAATCATCCCGTCTGCTTCAATCCACTCAAGAGTCCTCCAGGCGACGCATCTGTTTGCTCAAGCTTCCATGCGAGCACAGTGTCGTCGGTCAAGGTAGGCACTATGGCAAGAGGTGGAGCAACCTCTATCTGACTGTGGAGAACAAACGGAACAGGTGGTGGAGTAAACTGGCTAATGGGAGGTGGTGGTGGTGGGGGTTCTGGGTCAAACTGAGCATCCTCCTGAGTGGGTGCCTGTCGGGCCTGCTGCCCATCTATCCTTTGTCCCAAATTAGCTATAGCTTCTGAGCCCGGATCTTTATAAATTTGAAGCTAACGATCAAGGCAAGTGACCAAGCTGTGAATCCGTGTCTCTACGATCTGACCTTTCGAACCGATCTGCCGTCCAGCTCTAGTGCATGAAGATGAACCCGGACTGAAAGGAAGAACTACCTGCCATACTAGGAAAAGATTTGGACAGATACAACACGAGAGGAAAAAAATTCGCCCAGCTAAGGATAAACAACCAAACATTACAAGTCTAGCGCTTTCACAGAGCCTGAAACTTAAACGAAACCTCTTATTACTCCCAAAAAGAAGACTAAGAGAGGGAGGACTAGATCAAGCATGACTAAGTTTTGCCTTAAAAGCTCCTGAATGCCCGGAAGTGGGAATTAGTACGCTATTTTGATCCACAAAGGTGGTCTCAAACTGTATAACGGTGAATCTAAAAAGGTATGGCAGAAGCAGGCTAAGGTGGAGTCAGAGTTGAACCCAAAAGAATGCTACTATAATGAAATTGAAATAAGCAATCTGTCACTATGTACAAAACTACCCCACTAAAACTCAATACTCTGATCAATCTCTGTATACCCTCGAGAGGAAACCACAATGGAGAAATTTGGATCCATATCATGATAAGCCCAGAGCTGAAGGCTCACAGATGCTTAACGATGACTTAAAGTCATCTCTTTTTAGTCCATTTTTACATTTTTGATTTTCGGTTAAAATTGAATATTTAATATCTGAGGTATGAAGAAACTCACCAATTTGTCATTAAGCGAGGAAGGAAGCAAGAAAGATGGAAAATGCAGCAATAAGTGGATAAAAATGCGGTCGAGATGCGGAAGCGAAATGGAAACAGCCCCGGTTGAGTCATTGATGCGGTTATTGGGTCTACCACCAGTCGATTCGAGAAGTCGCGATATCGGGAAGATTAAAAGGAGTTGATGCGGTCGCGACGGAAACCTGAGTTTAGGCGAATTTGAAGAAGGAGCGAGAAATTAAAGAGTGATGTCGCGGCCGGGAAGTGCGAAGTCGCGACATCGCAAACAACGGTGCAACTTCGGCCCAGCATCAGAGGCGATGTCGCGACGAGGCGTGTCGCGACGCAAGTACAACCCGGTATTCCGTGAATTATGGATGAAGTCTCAGACATCACAAGAGAACATCTGAAGACTTTGAAACCGCGGACGATGTCCGCATCGGTAAATCCTTCGAAAGCGATACGGGAGCTGATGGCGACAAGATATTGATGTCGCGACGCCGGGACAAACTAAAAGGACTGCGAGGAGACTTGAGCCCATGTCCACGACAACATCTGATGTCGACATCGAACAGCCGTGAAGACTGCAAGGACTAGAAAGAATGTGGCGACAAGGCCGTGGCGTGTCGCGACATCACGGCGTCAAAGAGCCTGCGAGGGACGCCAGTTGGTGTCATTGCTGAGCGACCCGGTTCAAAGGATCGCAGAACTTTGCAAGTCAATATCCGCGACATGAATTCGATGTCGCGTTTCTAAAGAAGCGAGGTCTAAGCCCCGGAAGCGATAACTTGGGCTGGCTACTCACGAAATCCCGCGGCAAAGTCCATTCTGGGTTTAGGGCCCAGGCGAAACCACATAAATAGAGAGCTTCTGGTCAGCGCCGTCGAGCATCGAAGAGATCGGTAGCCACAAACTTCACCTATTTTCTTTTCTTTTCTTTTCTTTTTCTTTTATTTTCTTTTCGTCATTTTAGAGCAGTTGTTTCTCGTATTTTTCTTTTTGTTTGGATCTGAATGTTATCGTTGGCGAGTGAATCTTGAAATCAATTTCTTTTCAAATTACTACGGAGCGTATGGAATTCCGGACAAAGTCACGCAATTCGATTGTTCGATTTCCATTCACGGTCGTTCTATTGATGGAGTGGAATGTTGCGAGTGTGTAATTCGATGGTCAAGGAACTTCGACCTCCATTTAGAAGGCGTTTTAGTTAGAATTGATCTTTCTGTAGTATTTTCCGATTATCTTGTTCATTTCAATTTATGAATTTACTTGATTATGGGTTTATTGACTTTGGATCTGAATATCAGTTTCTTATACCCGTTAAAATTGCGTCCCATTACACGATTTCCAGGGAAGTCCTCTAGGTGACACGGGAGAAGACAATCCTGGGAATGTGCGTGGTTCTTTGAAGGGTATCTTGGCACGCTAGTAAGGGATCCCCTTTGCGCTTTCAAGTTCACTTAGATAAATCCTCTTCTCCACTTGAAGTCAAGAGCAGGTTGAACGACTTATCTATTTAACAAGCGATTTCACCTGTTCGGATAGTGAGGCCCGATCGAGTGTTAGGCGAGATCCTAATCAAGGAAAGGTTGATCTATTCTAATTTCGAGAAGGAGTAATTTGGAAGTTGTATATCAGCCACGCCCCGACCGATAACTTGGAGGCTAAGATTATGCAGTCCATAAAATGGGTATGAAGTATTGCAAAGAAAAATGCCCGGATTCGGGAAGTTCTTGTTAAAAGTAGTTATCTAAATCCACATGGTCGAGAGAATCGGAAAAATGAATAACGAAATGTGGAGTGTGGAGAAATCCGAGAATTTGCACTACGTTTGCCTTGAATGATTTTGAAATTGGAGATAATCAAGAATTTCAATCAATACTCACTACGAGGGTGATCGTTCACTAATTTGTTTCTCTTTATGTGTCTCTTTTATGATGGTATTCGATATTCACTTCTCGTTGCTGGGAACTTAGTCTTATTTTCATTCATTTTATTCAGTTATTTCCTAGCACTGTTTCTTGCGATGAGTTTAATTCCCAGCTTTTACGCTGAACACCGTTATCAATTGATGGTCCAAATAGTATGAATCTCAAGTAGTCCGGGTAGTTGATGAAAAATTCTTGAGATCTCTGTGGGATCGATATCTGGACTTAAATCCATTTTATTACTTGTCAAGCTGTATGCGCCTGCGGTGTATCTTCTTAGAAACCAAAATTGGAAATGATCGTATAGGAGATCCTTGGGTCTCCAACAAGTTTTATGGCGAAGTTGCCGGGGTTAGACAATGAACTCCTCACAGTGCTCTTGACATACAAATTTGTAAAGGTGATTCGGTGAGTCGACACTTGCGCGTGTAGGATGGGTCACAATCGGTAGGATCTAGAAACTCGGCTGAGGGTCAATGGTGGCTATAAAAAGACAGGGTAGGTAGTCTTTTAAGGGTCCCTAGCGAGGAGCGGGTTGTGCCCTCCGGTGGTACCACGACCTCCCTACACGTCTTGAGAGATGGGCGCTTCCATGCGAGGTGGCCATCACCTCCACACATGCACTTCCTCGGCGTCCAGGCGCCTATGGTGAAGGCTCTACATTCTCGGCCTCGGGGATAAACTAAGTGTATAATTGAATATGTGGGTGCATCCGAAAAACTTAATAAATCTAACACAAAGAAGAGCACACTGGCCATACAAATATCCTGAAATCTAGCTCTGGGCTATACAAGACTTCAAAGATCGGACTCCTCAGCATTAATATGTCGGCCACCTCCAAAATGCTCACAAGAACATGGATATAGCCCATCACTAGACCTTGCTCCTAGTCACTAGCTCGGTCGAAGAGCAAACAAGAACAACAAGTCTCAATCAAATATCCAATCACAATAACAAAGACAACACATAGTCGTAGAGACTAGGGAGTTGGAGATAAGGGGATAAATGTGTGTCCCACATAGACAAGCAACATGCAGTCAAGCAAGAGATGGGTAGTCATGCAACAGTCAATCATGCAAAGCACAAGTATATCATCCATATCTACACACAATCTAAGCAGAAATATAAGATGGACAAGATGAATATATAAAGAACCATGAGAAACAAGTGACATAACTAGATTAACAGAAGAATCAACCAAGGATGTCAACCAACCAATATTAATGGTACAACAACCAAGCATGTGAAAGGTACAATCAGTAAATCAAAACTCTCAAATGTGCCACCAATAATCAAGTATACACAAAAACACAAAAAATAGGTATCTATCAATTAGCTAATCAAAAGCCACATTTTCCCAATTTGTGAAGTAGGCTTGACCCTCACAATCCAGCCAGATGCATCATTTGTGGACCCGCTCTTTTCAGCGTCGTCCCAGCTCGATGGCGAGACTCGCTTTTTATTATTAAACCATTTAAAAAAAGCGGTTTAAGGTCGCGCTTATTTTTGTTTTATTTTAAAGGAAAAACAAAATAAGAAAGAAAAACCACTAAATATGACTCCTTATAAGAAAAAGACAAGTGCAGGAGAAACAAGGAATCTGTGTTCGGTCGGGTTATCTATCGGGAAGGTACGGTAGTGAGCCGTAGCACCTTTAAGCCCGTATAAAAAACGGTCTCTATTAAACAAATTTAGGGAAAATACGACTTTTTACTAATCGATCAGTGGATACCAAAAACAAGTAATAACAACATAATAACATACTAGGCATATAGAAATGAATAGACAAATAAATAAATATATGAATAAGCGAAATTAGATGAGAAAAATGCGTACCTGGGTGATATATCCAAAGCGATACTAATTAGAGACAATGTTAGTGTAATAACAAATATGAAATATTCACATTTAATTGGAAATTGGTTACAGATTAGAAGTCAAATTATTTGTTAAAAGGATACATGAGATGTTAGGCCCCACCCAAGCCCATTTATATGTCACACAAATTAACTCCACAAGATCTCATTTTATAGGAACTATAGAATTAATCTTGTGTTTGGAAATTTTGAAAACGGATTTGAAATTGAAATTTTGAAGTTTGTAGTTTGAAATATTGGAAATTAAAGTCGAAATATCGTTTGACTTAAAAATTTTGAATTGAGATTTTGAAATTGGAGCTCAGTTTTATAGAATTTGAGATTTGAGATTTTAAATTTGAAATTAGAAATTGGGATATTCGAATTTTGAAATTGTGACACTTTGAATTTTGAAATTGGGAAATTGTAAATGTGAAATTGAAAACTAAAAAAAATGAAATTGAAAAATGAGGCAATTGAATTTTAAAATTGAAAACTTGAAAAAGAAAGAAAAACAAAATAAAGTAAAATAAAATAAATAAATAAATAAATAAAAAAATACACACGAAATTGACTTTTGAAATTAGATATCTTGAATTTTAAGAAATTAGAAAAATATTATTTTGAAATTAAAAACTAAAAAAATGAAATTGAAAATTAGGAAAAAAAAATTGAAAATTTAGAAATTGATTTTTTTTTTTTATAAGACTTTGTTTTCTTTTTGTTTTCTTTTTTTTTTTAGAAAATGATAAATTGTGAATAAATTAAGAACAATTGATAAAAATTTAAGAGTGATCGAATAAACAACAAGGGGCTTGAGTCGAATGACCCTAAATTCGATAAATTAACCTAAGGGGTTGGGGATATTATGTTGGGCTTACAAATGTGGAACCCAATTTAATAAGTGGGCCTAATTGGATGAGCATCCAAGTATAGAATGTGCCTAAGTGGGTTGGGCATAAACTAATGTATTGGGCCTAAATGGATGGAGCTTTGAGTGGATCCCCAGTGGATGAGTTTCTAAATATGGGATGGGCCTAAGTTAATGGGCCTAAGGTAAATGGGTTGGACATAGGAAGTGGGCTTGGTCCTAATAGGTTGGGTTGGGCCTAAGGTAAATGGGTTATCTGCACTTTGAGAGTGGGTTTAGTCTTTAATAGGTTGGGTTGGGCTAAGGTAGATGGAGTTGGACCCTAGGTAGTGGGTTTGGTCCTAATTTAATGGGCTTTAATTTGATGGACTTAAATTAATGAGTTTAGGCAAAAAAATTTGATAGGCTTCAAGGTATGAGGTTGAGCCTAATTGTGAGCTAAACTAATAGATAAGTTAAACTGTCGTGAAGTCTATAACTCTAAATTACTAATCAATATATGTAAGACCAAATTTATAAATTTTAATAACAAACAAAAAATTATAACAATTAAGCAGCCCAATTTAAATATTTGGTAATTTAACTCTAATTCAAAATAAAATTATAACATTTAAATACTTGATTATGTCAGTGCTTGATTCCAAAAGTGATAACTTAGTATGAATTCAAATATTACAAAATTTAATTTTCTTAACACCAATTTCACACATTAAAGTCTAAATTACATCTAAAAAAAAACTTATAATTTAATATTTGACAACCTGCAAATTTTTTTTTTTTTTTAAGTTGTCTATTAACACACAAAAACACAATGGCACATAAATAATACAAAATTAAACCTGAATACTATTAAAAAAAAATCAGAATCCGGGAGAACTATAATCCATATTGAATTGAGGAACCCAGATTTGTACAATAACTAAACCCTATGAGACAACTAGATTCAAACCTAAGACAGCAACTAAAACCTGGCAAAAATAAATAAATGAATAAGCCCAGACTACACAAAACAATTGGATTTAATCCTGAAATGGCAACCTAAATTTGGCCAAGAGAGTAGTAATTAAACTCGAAGCAGAGACTAAAATTAAATAAAGAAAATAATAACTAAATCCATATTAGAAACAACTAGATTAACCCAAAAGCTTAAAGCAGCGAGAGAATAAAAATAATCCATCAAGACCCAGCACAAAATAGAAACTCTAAAGGGAACCACTTCTCAAAGCAATAAAAACAGCTACTAAAGCCAAGTTAGATGGCATGGGGATGTGGCCGAAACCACCCCCAATTAAGGATGAAACAAGCGGGGAGAAGGCTGAAATTAATCGATAATTATATAAATAAAGTGCAAATATCCATCAACAAAAGGGACATGTCTTCATAAACCCATTTCTCTGTACCAGTTTTCTTCACAACACATTTGCTTTAAAAATTTCCTTCTTCCGTTTTTCAAGATCTCAGAAACCCAGCTGCATGATTTCAAAATCCATATATATATATATATATCTATATATATATATATATATATATATATATATGTATGTATGTATATAAATTTTTCTTTTCTGTACATTTTCAACAATTAAAGAAACTCATCTTGTTTCGAATTCCTGCAATGTTTTATGAGTTTGAAACAAAATCAATACAAGAAAAAAACTCGGAACTATTTTTAATATACCAAAGATAAAAATTAAAAATTCTAGAAATAAACTAAAAACCTACCAATTTCTAGGAAAGCAAACATAAAGAAAAATCAATTATGAATTAAAAAAAAATTACCTAGAAGAACACAGCACCCAGGGACTTTGCCTCCCAAATCTTCCTTTTTTTTTTTTCTCCCTTCCTTCTCTCTCTGCCCTCTGCCTTTTTTTTTTCTATACATTTTCAACAATTAAAAAGCTCATCTTGTTTAAGGAATTCTGCAATGTTTTATGAGTTTGGAAACAAAAATCAAGCCACACAGAAAAAAACTCGGAACTATTTTAATATATACCAAAGATAAAAATTAAGAAATTCTAGAAATAAACTAAAACCTACCAATTTCTAGGAAAGCAAACAGAAAGAAAAATCAAATATGAATTAAAAAAAAAAATTACCTAGAAGAACACACCCAGGGACTTTGCCTCCCAAATCTTCCTTTTTTTTTTCTCCTTCCTTCACTCTCTACCTCTTCTTCTTTTTTTTTTTTTCTCTGTTTTCTCCCCCTTTTCTTCCTTCTCCGAATCTTCTTCTTATCTCCCCTCTTCTTCCTCCTCCTCTCCGTTTTTGGCTCCCCCTTTTTCTGACTTTTTATTTTATTTCAGTTTTTATCTTAACAATCTCCACCAAAATTAAAATAATAATTATTTAAAAATAAAAAAAAAAATAAAATAAAATTTTGATTTTGTCAAACAAATATTCTCTTCTTCCTCCCTTCTTTTTCTTTTTTTCTGTTTTTCTACTCCTTCCACTTCTTCCCTCTCTCCGTTTTTGGCTCCCCCACTTTTTGACTTTTTATTTTATTTTATTTTGTTTATTTTGTTTTTATTTATTTTTATTTTGCTCATCTCTAACTTAAAAAAAACACAATAAAAAAACAATAAATTAATAATAAAATAATATAATAATATAATAAAATAATAAAATTTAAAAAAAAATACTGCTTTTTAGGGTCTACAATGGGGTTGTAGAGGTGTCCTCGGGTTATTTCCTCGCATTAGGGCAAATGACATATAGTCATTTCCAAAACCGGATCTTTGTTTAACTTTAAAAACCAACCCTTAGTAACATTCCTATTTGAACCATAGCATTTACTAAGCATTTAATGTTCCTGCAGTTGAAAATAAAGCATTTAACCTACTTTCAGTGGCTCGTAAATGACATCTAATGGATGTCAGTGTATCTAGCAATAGAATACTTGAACCCTAAAGCATCTAAGTATTGACAAAGAAAATACATTAAATAGCATTTAAACCTAGATTTGATAGTTTGAAACACAAATGCGCGATGTCACCTTCATGAAAGCAGGAGAACACCTGAGCCCATCAACCAACCCTAGCAACCCTCATGCTTCCAAAGTTTTGGGGCTTAGCTAGAGACATGTTTTGAGTTGTCATGTAAAGGGGTGTGTTTGACCCCAGAAAATGAGGGGAAAGAGGAGAGAAGAGGGAAAAATGGGAATGGCCGTAAATGAAGCTGGCGTTAAATAAATAGTTTGGTACAAAATATTCATAACATAAAACTATATAGCCCCTGCAGACATGCGAAAATACCAAACTAACCTAAATAATATGATGATTACATTGAGGTAAAGGAATTAATCAAAGCGGTCGTTTGGATCACAATACAATGTAGAAAGTTCGCTATGCACGTTTCACTATATATAGAGAATTTCAACCTATAAGCGAAAATTTCGCTATGCCTGAAAATTTCGCTATATAAGCGAAATTTAGCTATCATAAGCGAATTTCGCTATGTAACAATTGCATCTGCGCGAGAATTCAGCTATGTGCGGAATTTCAACATATAGCGAAAATTTCGCTATGATTGCAAAATTTTCACTATGATTGCGAAATTGCCTCTCTCCTCCTGCTTGCTTCACAGTTTCCTCGCTTTGCATTATGCATCTTCCGGCTAGCTGTTCTTACTTTGAGGCTTGATGAAATTGCCAACAAACCATACGAACTCGGCATATATCCGCTCAATTTCGATGCCAAGCTTGAAATGATGGTAAAGGTTTACGAAACCTGCAAAACTACCAAAAACAACCTCGAAACAAAATCAGTAGTACTAAAGGACCTACACATGTCAATCGGCTTAAATAATATGATTAGTATGCAAAAAGCACTCAAAACCTATCTTAAATAGGACTCAAAAATAGCACTTTTTGGGTACTAATCACACCCCCCAACCGACACATTGCTAGTCCCTTAGCAATGCTAAAAATAATAAAGAAAGGGTATGCGGGATAATTAGCACTGCAAAAGAGTGATACATTAAAAAAAGAAATGTGTCTGAGTGAAGTTTGCAGCCAGTGTGAAAAATTTGTCACTCTGTGCAAGAAGCCATCCATGTGAAGAACAATTGCCATATAGGAGCAAGTTTCGGGGCAGCATCAATTAGGAAGTCAAACTTTGAACTTCCACCAAAATCTAAGTGTTTTTAGGTAACCGGTTTGAACGATAAGGTTAAGTATTCCACCACCCCCAACCCGAGCTACCGCCGGGACCTTAAAGCGATGACCAACTAAATAGATTCGATTACACTCTCGTTTCTTACTTGGTGTATTATAGGGTGCAATGCTGAAAACTCAACTTCACCAAAGTCAGTATGAGGTCCATAGATGACTCCCAACCAATTAAGGTTTAGGGCATCAGAGTAAAGGATCATCGAGTGCTTGCTCTTCGAGCTTCACCGGACTTGAATGATTTCGAGAATCGGCTACCACAACCAGCTAAGCTCCACCCATGTAGCGGAACACTAGAGTCGGTGACTCCCAACCAGTTGGCAGAGACACTTAGGGCAAAACTTCGCCATATACCCCTCGGAGCGTAATTCTGGGTTTCAAAATGCATTATCACGGCACTCCATTCTCTTTTCTTCTTTCTTTTTTTCCTTTGCTTTTCTTTTTCATTTGGAAGACTTCATTGGTCTTCTTTGTGAGTAACATAAACCTATTATGGGTCGATCAACGAATCTAAGGCCGGTTTGCAAGTAAAGAGGTATCGCGACTTCTCAACCTATTGATGGCCCGTGTGCCTTTGTGTGTGATTAGCTAAGGTGGAAGAAAAATGTTGAATACTTTAGAATCTCAACCAACCAAAAACTTAATCATGCATGGAACTATTCTAACATTATGGTAGCATCTGATGCTTCAATTTTTCAACTCAAGGTAAGGAAATGAAACACAAAGTAGGAAGGCAAAAATAGTTTGCAAAAGTGAAAAAAATCATCTTGCTATAAAGCCTTTGATATAACTTAAGTGGCTAGTACAAGCAACATAGCTAAACCTGATACATACTAATCACAACAAAAGATCCTTTGCCTACTATTGGCTAATACATACATCCTAAACAATCCTATACAAAAAGTAGGCAGTTAATAAAGCTAAAACAAAACAAAATATGATAGATGACACTTCCAACTCTAACTTTTCCCCTAACCAAAGTATAATCATGTCTCCATTGGGTAGGGATCGGAAAGCTAGAGAAGAGAGTGCGACCACCTCAGTCTCGTGGTGGTGTAGGCAGCCGGTGGATGAAGGCGCTCGTGGTGCCGGCCACATCGGGAGGCTGCGACGGATCGACGGGCGATCACGGAGTGAGTGGGGTTGTGTGGGGCTCACGTCACGGCGGCGGCGGGAGGCAGGGTGGCTCACAAATCACGAAGAAGCATGGGGCGTGATTCTGGCGCGGGGAATGACCTCGGCTCGGGCCATCGTACGGTCGATGCTATGGCGCGCTCCAAAGCTGACCAAGAAATCCACCCCAGGTACGGGGATGTGCTGGTGGCTCTACAGCGATGTGGAGGATGAGCCGGCGGTCTCGGGAAGGAGTGACTAGACCAAAACACATGTCTGAGAGTTTATCATTTTCAATATTGGTTTGGCCTAATATCTTTGCAAGTGCAATTCGACAAGTAATAAATTGGATTTAAGTCAGGATATCGATCCCACGAGAGATCTCAAGAATTCCTAAGATCAACTACCACGACTACTCAGGCTCCATACTATTTGGACTATAACATGACATTGTGTTTTGACAGAAGAATTGTAAAATATACCAGTATATAAAAAAATGAACAATCAAATAAAAATTTGAAATCTAAAAGAATAATGAATAAAGAATAGTTAAGAACATAAATCTCAGGAAATGAATAATCATCGTTTAGGTACACATTGAATCAATGCTATTGTAGTATCAATTCACATCGTTAACACTTTGTTAATTTTACTTGTGTATTTGATTTTTAAATACATCCAAGGCGTTTGGTAGTATAGGCTGGATCTCTCCACTCCATTTCATTATCTAATTCTTCCTGATTCTCTCGAATACGAGGATGAGATAACTACTTTTAAAGGACTTCTAAATCTGGGTATTTTCTTTTATGATACTTCATACACCCATTTTACGAATTTGTAAACCTTTACTCCCAAGTTATCAGTCAAACAAGGATATCTCTTCAGGTTACTCTTCCTCAAAATTAGAATAGATCACCCTCTCCTTGATTAGATCTCAGCTAACAAGGGATTGGCCTCACTATCCGAATTGAGGTGAACTCTTTGCTTGTTTAAATTGATAACTCGTTCAACTCATTCTTGATTTCAAGTGAGGAAGAGGATTTATCAAATGACTTACAAAGCTCATTAGATCTCCTAATAGCGAGTTAATATACCTTCAAAAGAAATGTTCATAACTCCCGGGAATGTCTTCTCTGCATTGTCACTGGAGGACCTCCTTGAAATCGAGCAATGAAACAATTCTTGTGGGTATAAGCGTATTCAGATCAAAAAACATTATAACCATATAGAAAGTAAATTCATGGCTTGAAATTCACAATTTGATGGAAACAACAGGAAAGATAATTTCGACAATAGCATTCACTTAATGGAAGAATTTGGATTCCTCAATTCTTTGAATTACACACTCACAGTATTCCTCGATCATAAGAATAAGCGCAAATTGAAAGCTGGAAAATTCAATTCAGAGAGTATGCGAACTTGAACATTCCAATTGGTAATTTGAAAGAATTAGTGCATTGACACGCACCAGAAAGCGAAAACATCCAATTCGGAAAAGAAAGCGAAAACTAAAGCGGTAAATCTAATCTAATCTCCTAACTATCAAAATAAACGAAGAAAAGAAAAGAAAAGAAAAGAAAATAAAGATGAGCCTTATTTTACCGGACCTCTCGTGCATTAATCGCCATGAAATTTGTCTTTATGAGGTGAGTGGCTAGCGTATTTATAGGGTTTCTCGAGTTGGGCCTAATCCCGATCGCGGTCTTTGTGGATTTCAAGTGGGCGCCCATGTTATTGAATTCGCGACTTCAAATCCCTTGTCGCGACATCGATCTCACGTCGCGACATCAGCTCATGTCTTCTGTAGCCTTCAACTGGTGTTCCTGATGTCGCGACATCGATCCCTTGTCGAGACATCACTTCATGCCTTTGCAGTTTTCAACTGATGATTCCTGATGTCGCGACATCGATATCTTGTCGCGACCTCAGCTCAAGTTTTCTGCAGCCTTCAACTGATCGCTCATGTTGTCGCGACATCAATCTTTTGTCGCGACAACAGCTCATGTTCTTGTAACTTTCAACTGAGTTTTCTGATGTTGCGACAACAGCCTATTGTCGTGACATCAACTGATCACTGCATGCTTCAATCTTATGTATAACTGTATCTTTCAATGGTTGCTCTTGGTGTCGCGACATCTGTTCTTTGTCCGCGACAACATCTCGTGTGTTCTGACCCCTTCAAGCGTAGCGCTCATATTTAGCCAGCGACATCAATCTCTTGTCGCGACATCGGCAGGAACACAAGCTTCCAGTTGCTCTTGGTGTCCACGTATCAATCTCTTGTCAGCGACATCGAAGCTTATGGCTCTGGGTTGTCACTTGATGAAAAGTTTCTGTTGTCGCGACATCAAATCCTTGTCAGCGACATCGCCTCCTATGACTCACGAGGTCTCAGCCCATTCGTTCTGATGTACCAACATCAATCTCTTGTCGCGACATCACTTTATGAAGCTGCAGCTTTGAACTGGTCCTTCTTAGTGTCGCGACCTTCGATCTCTGTCGTTATATCCTCTTAAGGGCCCATGGCCTTCAAGCCGAGCAAGTCTGCATTATCGCGACCTCGATCTCATGTCGCGACATCACTTCATGTCTCTGGAGGCTTCAACTGTTGCTTTTGGTGTCGCGACGTCAGTCCTCTGTCGCGACAATCAGTTCAAGTCATAACAGTTTCATCTTTTCAAACCTGTCATAGCGTCAAGGCGCTTCTCTTGTCGCGACCTCCATCCACTATTGCGACATGACCCTTGTCGCGACATCCACTGATGTTAATCGCGACATCCGCGATGTTAATCGCGACATCATTTCTTAAGTTTTACACTCAATCCTCATTTGCCTATCTTGTGATCCACATGGCTGTATCAACTTTCCTTCAATTTTCACGATGCTCCAGCGACCTCATATTGGGTTGTACAAACTCCAAAGCGCAACATTTAGTTAACCGGTTGCTTTCATTTACACTCTGCTATTTTACTGCATTTACTCATGATTCTTGCATTTTCCAACGCATTTCTTCTTTCTTTTATACTCCACACCAAATAACAAATTTGGTGAGTTTCTTCATATTTACGCATCTTAATTATTCCTTTTTACATTAAAATCAAACGAGAAAAATGGATTTAAAAATAGATGACTTTTAAGCTCATGTCAGGTAGAGGCGAGGAGGAGGAGGTGGAGCTGGAGGAGATAAATGCAGGCCGAGGTCCTCTCCACACCTCCCATACACTTCTCTGGAGCAGTGCTCGCCCCTCGGCAAGTCCTCTGCAATATCATCCACGGCCTCCTCCTTCTGCTGTAGAAGAAAGGAGAGTGGCATATATAAAGACCGCTCGATGGATAAAATCTGAGGACAACTCAGCCACCGCTCTATGCGTGGCTCCTCTGGGAACCCTAGATGCTCTAAGACCTGGCACAACAACCTCGGCATCAACAAGGGAATAGCCTCTGCCCGAGCCAGGTCCTTACGGTGGACCTTCTCCTCGAAGTGTAGCAATGCGGTCATGATGAGCTCGGAGGGATGGGCCGGGAATCCCTCGGATGCTCCGGTCTGAGCCTCAGTATGAAGCTCCACACGTTGTACATAATCTTTGAAGTGGGAACCGGGTGGTCAGTACGTGGGCGAGGGCATCTGCGGGGAAAGCTGTTGGCGGAAGAGTATAGGCCCGACCGTGGTATCTCGAGCGAGAGAGCGAACCATCTCTCTAGGTGATGGTAGGGCCTCGGCCCGATAAGGTTGTGGTCGCGAACCAGCACAGCGAGGCCCAAGCGGCTGTAATATCTGCTTGACTCGGTACCCCAGGGCGGCCATCGATACTGAAACGGATCTCCATCTGACTAGGCGCTCCCCGGGATGTCATAGTATGATAAAACTCAAGCACCACCCGGGGATAGAAAAACTACATCGGAGTCATGAATGGTTGCAATGAATATCGTTGGATCAACCACATCGAATCTCTGAATTGCTAGTCCGCTGTCAATGCCGGTATGTCATAGTATGACTCTCCATGGAAGTCCCTGGCACGAAGATTGACGTTCCATGGAATCGGATCGCAGCTAAACATCGGGTGCACGATCCTCTCGAAGCCCCAGGATAACTAGGGCGGCCAATCGTCCCGGTGGAGGCCAGCGGCTCGGGCTGAACCTCGAAGACTTCGCCCCGGGCGGATCCCGGGCTCGCTTGGAAGGCGAGGCCCTCCGGCGTGGTCTCGGATGCACAAGAGGGTCGAGGAGTCCACCGGATCCCAGTGTCGCTGGATGGGAGCTCGAAGCACAGAGCCTCCTACGGAAAATAACAGGATAGGACCCTACATCGCCGCATGACGAGGGAGTCCCGATATAAGGCGCCTGTACCTTGAGGCGGAGAGTGGGCGGCGGCGGTATTTGGATGTGCCCGACACCATCTCTGCTCCAGTGCGAGGCCCGGACCACAGATTACGTAACGATGGAGGCTTCAGTGCGAACCATGATGGAAGCTCAAGCGCGCAGCAGGGGCGAACTGTCAGGTGCGGCAGGGGTAGCTCAGGCTCACTGCAGGGCTTGGTGGAGTGCAGGGCTGGCGCGACAGTAGACGCCGCGGCGTAGAGAGGAAGTGGGGTAGCGGGCTGCTGCGCCGCGGCGGCTCAGCGAGGGGAGAGGCTCGGGCGTGCCTTGCTGGGAGTGGGAGGCGCGCGGCTCGGGCCTGAGGCTCTGAGGGACAAAGGAGCGGGGAGGAAGGGACGGGGGAAGCTCGGGCGGCACGGGGGGGGTGTGATTGGTGCCCGAAAAGTGCTATTTGAGACCACTATTTATTATAGGTTTTGAGTGCTTTTGTGTCTTGTGCGTGTTAACCCGATTGCACATTAAAGGTCCTACTATTCTAATGATCGCATTTTATGGCAAATTTTGCGAGTTTTAGGAGCTAATTACGCCAAAATTGTTAGTCGATCCAAGCACGAGAAGAATTCAAGTCAAGCCTTCGGCGTACGGATCAAAGATCGGGAGGAAAGAATAGCGAGCGAAGAAATTAAGCGACAGGGATGCTTTCCTGCTTGGCTCTTGTTCCTACCTGCAGCGCCTTTGTTCCACCTCTATTTTGTTTTCCTGCTTGATTGCGCTTTGTTGTTTTATTCTGAGTTTTTGGTTTTTCCTATTTTAACCCTTATAAGCCAACTTTGTTTTGGTTTTTAGCACCCCTTGCTTGAGCATACATATAAGCCTCGATCTGTAATCAACTCACTTCGCTCACGTCGATAGACGAGGCGACCGTTTCGCATTTACTTCCTCCTTTCTCCCATTTTCTTTCATTTTCTTTCCCTTTTCTCGGCTGCCAAACACTCCTCTGAGGATGACAACTCAGAGGATGGTTGGCTAGACCTCTTCCTCTTTGAAGAGGAGGGCTACTGGGCAACGGTGTGGAGGTAACTCACGGTTCCCCTATTTTTAACGCACGCATTTATGGTTGTTTACGTTCATGCTTTTCACAATAGGTTAAAATCTCTTAGGCATGCTCTCCCTAACGTGTATTTGGCAAGATTTTTGGGTTCAGTGGATACTTTCACTAGATCCACTGAGGCCCAGTTAGTTGTCTCCTATTAGTTATCGTAGGGTAGTGTTTTTGAGATGTGTTTTTCAGCACTTCAGGACATTTATGCCTAATCAAATGCCATCTTTCAAAAGGAAAACTCTTAGGGTCTAGGTTTTAAAGCCAAATGAAAATCAGGTTTGGGAAATGACTATATGTCATCCTCCCCAACGCCAGGAAAAAGACCCGGGGACATGTTGGTTGCCTTAAAACCTAAACCCAGGTGGCGGAGCACTTGAGGGTTCTATTTTACTTTTTTTCTTATTTTTGGTTTCAGCCTATGAGCAACCCGATCCCTGTTTTTTATGAACCCCAAAATCCAAATTGAAATTCACCATTTTTGAGCTTAACGATAAATCATTTGTGCAAAGAAAACCATCTGTGTTCGGCAATACAGAGTACTATCTGCCGTGGCTTTGCTACGGTAGGAGAATTTAGGTTTATAAATATTGTTGATTAGACACCCCTGCGTAGCCTGGCCGAATCAAAATATAAACGCCGTTAATCGGGGTTAGTGCCTAAGTGTATTTGACAAGCTGTGAAACACTTGTGATCCTCATCACAAGTTCTGGTGAATTTTCCTTTTATCATTTCTTTACATCCAATTTTTAGTTTCTATTTCTAGAAAAGTGCATGTTCGGTGGGTAAGTCGAGAAACTCATGAATCCTGAAACATAGATCAAATGGAATACTGGGGAGGCGTGTAGTCGATACGTGGAAGAAACCACAGAGCATACATGTCCATGAGGGACTACAAAAATCCTCCATGGGTGAGTGCACCCTCCTGCATGGTGCCTCCACAGTGTGCACCTCCTCCACGTCCACAGTATGCTGATTAGTGCCCAAAAAGTGCAATTTTGAACCTTATTCAGGATAGGTTTTGGGTGCTTTTTGCGCACTAATCATATCAATTAAGCCAATTGATGTGTGCAGGTCCACTTAGTTCCACTAATGCCGTTTCGAGATTGTTTTGGTTAGTTTTGCAGGTTTTTGAGAACTTCAAACAGCAAGCTTGGTGTTGAATGCGAGATTCCTCGATGATTTCACCGAGCCGAGGCGATGAAATATTAAGATTCAATGAAGAAATGAAGGAAATAGTGATGAGCAAAGGAGATGCTGATAGGATCTGTGACAATTCATTTCGCTATGATTACGAGAATTTATTTGGGATTCTTGAAAATTCCTGTCCATAGCGAAAATTTCGCAATCCTAAGCGAAATTGAGGAAATTTAAGCTAGCTAGCGAAATCAGCATGCCTAGCGAAATTAACCAGATTTGCTTTATCTCACATAATTTAGCTGAGCTAGCAAAATTTAAGCTAGCTAAGCGAAATTCCTTTGTTGATAAGCGAAATTTTCAATTTCGCTATCTCTGTAAATTTCGCTAGGCTAAGCGAGAATTTCGCTTAGGCTAGCGAGCTAAACTATGCTAGCGATTATCCTCCATAGCGAAAATCATTTGCCACGTGATTTTGTGTAGTGTATAACGTGCGTTTTGGTGTATTACCACCTTGTCCCTTTTGTAAGCCAATATGTTAGGTATTTGTGTATTTTCACGCTTTTGGGTGGACTATATAAACCCCATAGTTTGCCCTCGCGATTTTGCGAGACCCGGCTTTCATTTTATAAAATTCCCGCGGCTTTCATTTTAGGGTTTCATTTGCTCTCTTCTCTCTCACTCTTTCTTTCATTTTCTAAGAACACTTGAACACTCCCCCTTGAGGATGACAGCTCGAGGATGTGAAGCTAAGCCTCCATATTATGTGAAGAGGGTTGCCCCAACGGTTTAGGGAGAGACTCTTGCAGAGTTGTCCTCATCTTGTAAATGTTCAGTCTTTGCATTTATGGTTCTCAACTTTCCAAACTAGGGTTTAATGCCATTTAATGTTGTTCCTTTGGTCAATACTTGCAATGCTTTAGGGTTTAGTGCATGCTTAATGCTAGATGCACTGATATCCTTTAGATGCCATTTACGAGCCACTAAAATGAGGTTGAATGATAGGGTTTTAAAACTGAATGGGACTTTGAATGCTTAGTACTTGGTTTGACTCAAATAGGAGTGGTTCTAGGGTTAGGTTTTATAGTTAAACAAAGATCCGGTTTTGGCGTTGACTATAGGTCATTTGCCCTAATGAGAGGATATAACCCGAGGACACTTTAATAACCCATGTTATCAAGCTAGTGACCCGAGCCTTCAAGGTTACCATTTCACACTTCACTTTAAGCCATTAGTTAGTGGTAAACAAACAAACCTCATTTGTTTGAAACAAATCCACGAATCGAGCAAAGCCTCACCGTTTTCCAAACAACGTCTGAAATCATTCATAGGATTAGAAAACCCATCCCGTGTTCGACCCTAGACGCTATGCTGCAGTAGCTTGACTACCGCGATGGGGAGAACTAGGATACAAATATTATTGATTACGAATCACCTACTAGTGGCACGAATCAAATGGCAAATTCATAGGGATGGTGCCAAACTACGTATGATGAGTTGAAGTGTACTTGTAATCCTCATTACAAGTGTAGGTGACCTTTTAGACCCTTTTGAATTAAGTGTGCGAGGCTTTGCAGAAGTTTTCTCACTTAGCGATTCACTTGCCTGATTTTGTTTTTTACGGTCGATTTTGTTTTAGCTAACACGACTTCTTTAGCATAAGCTTTGTTTGTGTTCTTTGTTGTATCTCATTTTGTGTAACAGGTGTTTATGCGTCTTTAGGAATGAGAGGGACATCGGTGGAAGTGCAAAGTGAGTGCACCCAGTGAAAAAGGTTGTGAAATCGGTGTGCACCGGTGACCAAATGGATCCTCTACGAGGAACGAAGAAGCAAAGTCAAACCAACACCCCTATGAATCCAGCGGCATCTGGTCGATGGGGGAACACATACACCCTCAAGAGTTAATTGCCCTCATCATACCTCCTGCTTGAAGATGCTACTTGATGAGACCCTACCTAGTACCCTCTTCCACTTTTCATGGTATGGAGCACTTGAAAATCCATATTCACACATACGGGATTTTGAGGAGGTATGCACTACCTTCAAGGAAGAATTATAGCCGAAACATGGATTTGCTCAAAGTGAAAGCATTCCACTGACACTCAAGGACAAAGAGCCAAGATTTGGCTCAGCTCCGCAGAGGCCCAGGAAACGATTAGAAGTTGAGAGGCGAGATCTTCATTAATTTTGAAGAAATTCTTGATTGCCCTTGAACCCGACCGGTTTGAAGAGGCAGATCTACACTTACTCGGCCTATGACAATGAGAAATTCTACCAATGCTTGGAGAGATTCATGGATACGGCCATGGATTTCTTGAGTTATGTGGCTGAAACTTCCAAGGGTTGGCATGAGCCAAACCAGGGGATGGAGAAATACGACCTCGTACACGAAAGGGGAGGAATTTTACGCACTTTCGAAGGAGGGACATGGAAATGAAGTAAAAATCTCAACCTAACTAGGAAGGTGATAGAGGAGTTAAGAGGAAAGAGAGGCTCCATGAAGTGCATCGGTGTTGAAAACCTTGCCTGCAGGCCAACCAATGACAATTATCATTGCTTGTCCATCCAGGAGAAAACTATCCGAGTGTCCCATCAGTGAAGGATTTGATGTCAGAACATGCCAATGCCGTAGGTCATTAAGTCACAACCCTATTACTTGTCTGATAACACATACAATTCTTCAGAGAATCACCTAACCTCTCACGGAAACCTAACCCCACACTTTATGTGCCCCAGGGTACCAAACCACGGTTTGGTTCCCTGCATCCTGAAACCACAACCACCATCATCCACTTCTCCAGTTGAACAAGCGATACTGAATTTGAGCAAGGTGGTGGGCAACTTTGTGGAAGAACAAAAAGGGATCAATGCCACAGAGGTGTAGCCTGAAGGATTGATCTTGTAGAAACTGCTTGAGCAAGAGATAGATGGGCTTGAGAGCAATCTTAATCAGAAAATAGACAACTTGCAGTATTCAATCACAAAGATCAACAATATTATGGAGGTACAGGAGAGAGGAAGGTTCCCTTCCCAAACATTGCCAAATCAGGTGCATGAGGTGGGGTTCATCCCAGTCGGGGAATGGATGAGGTCGAGGCTATAATCACCCTTAGGAGTGGAAAGGTTGATCAGCCAGTACCCAAGCCAGTTGAGGAAACCAAAAAGGAAGAATTGGAGCCATAACACATTTTCCTGAAGGAGGACTCAATGAAGCCTTGCATGTCACCTCATTCCCCGAGGGCACTAGAAGCGAAGAAGGCATCAATGGCGAGGCATCTAGAAGTCTAAGAGCTTGTAAGGTAAACATACCCCTTTTGGACATCATCAAACAAATTTTCTGCACCTATGCAAAGTTTTTGGAAGGATCTTTGTACAATCAAGAAGGGTTGGGCATTGAAAAAAGGCATTTTTAATGAGCAAGTCGGTGCCATAATCCAAAGTAAGAACCCGAGTCAAATACGAGGATCGAGGATCTCCTGATTTCGATTAGTAACAATGGTGGGACTTGCATAGATAAGCTCCTTGCTAGATTTAGGAGCAGTGTAAACCTGCGCCATACTACGTGTATAAGCAGTTAGGTTTGGCAGAGCTTAAACCTACCAACATCACTCTATCATTGGCCGATCTATTGGTAAAGATTCCTAAGGGAATAGTTGAGGATGTGTTGGTGAAGGTAGACAAATTCTACTACCCAGTAGACTTTGTAGTGCTTGACACTGAGCCATTAGCAAATGGGCCCAATCATGTGCCGATTATCCTGGGAAGACCATTTCTGGCCACTGCTAATGCGATCATCAATTGCCGAAATGGAGTCATGCAGCTCACATTTGGCAACATGACATTGGAGCTGAATATCTTTCACTTGAGTCACAAGCACAAATCATTGGAAGGTGAAATGGAAGGAAACAATGAAATTACGCTTTCAGGTTGATCGAGAATGCGGGGAAGAATTTGAAGGCCCAGAATTGCGGAAATAGCCAACCAAGGTGACGGTGTTTTGTTATGACCAGTGTCCGAGTAGCCAACTATGAAGAACTTAGTCAGCCCGGAATTTAATCGGTGAAACAAAGTCAACAATGGGAAATCAAACATTAAGGCATCAGCTCCGGCCAGCTACTTAGGGGGTTTAGGAGATCCTCCTCTTGACCCTCCATAGTAAATACGTGACTTTAAATTTGGTTTGGTGTTCTCAAAGACAAATTGCGGCTCAAAATTTTCTTTCTATTTTAATTTGGTCCAATTTCCATAATTTTGGCTATTTTAGTAAGTTTCTGATTTAGTAGCTTTCCTTTTAAGCAATTTTTGTAATTATTTTATTTTATCTTATATTAAATTTTTGAATATATGTTAATATGATAATTTTATTTTAATATTATTTATATTTTAATGCGGAAAATGCGAATGGCAATTGAAAGCGGTTACAGCTCGATTTCGCTATAACGTGAAATGGTGACTCTTAATTTCGCCTTTTAGGCTTTATAAAGGGAGAAAGGGGAGGGACCATCCGCATTCACATTAGTTCTCTTCTCCCTCCCTAGCGAATACTGGTTTTGCCCGGCTGCCGCGGTAGGCGCTGCACACTCTTTAGCATCGCCAGAGCCTTGAGCCACCGCCGCCCGTGCTTTGAGCCTTGTCGCGCAGCTTCCCTCCGCTCCGGCTGACGCGCCTTTGCTGAGACCAGCATCCTTGATCCAGAGCCTTGGTTTGCCCGGCTCGCAGACCACTTGCCGCTACCACATTCGTGCCACTGAGCCATCACTTGCCCGCAGCATAGCAAGACCACTGGTCCCACTGCTCCAGGAGCCTGGTTGGGTCGATTGTCGGGGTTCCTACTCTGATGTGCCTCGTTACGTCGTGATGAGCCCGGTTCGGTTCGAGGCGTGCATTGCCTGCCTGCCTCTGAGTCTTCGATTACGACCATGGTCCCACCAGAGGTGGGGTGCGCTAAGACCTCGAGTCAGGGTTCGGTGCTCCCGAGCAGGAGCGGCCCAGTTGATTCGGCTGGATCCAGCCCGGTGCCGGCTCCGGTCAAGGCGGTCACGAGGGCCTCGGGGATTCAAGAGGATACCCCGGACACGGATGGGACCCACAGGAGCCGCTTCAACAGTGCCACGGAGGAGATCTAGGGGCGGCCCTCAGCGGGCCCGTGCTACGGGCCAAGATTGAGTCATCATCATCGGACCAGGAGGCCATCACGGAAATCGGCCAGCGAGAGGCTACCTCCTTCGCCCCGAGTTATTCCTGCTCGGATCGGGAGACCGCGTGCGTCGGGCATCACATCCGTGGAATGTCGGACTACGAGGATTTTCATGGGGAGTCGTATTCACGGATTCCGACCGGTGACTCAGTTCGAGGGGATTCTATGTGAAATTTGATCAGGCATTACTCATTGCTGCCCAGTTCATGGCCTTGGCGGTTCTATTACCCCGAGTGGTTCCTCTGGTTCTATCGTTATGCTCCGAGTGACGCCGAGTCACATTGGGCTCCGATTGATATCGATGATCGTCATGGAGTTCTCAGGCGGCGGATATTTGGCTGTTGGGCTGCCGCGGTGCGGGCCAGTGGAAGGTGTCAGAGGCTTGGCGCCGGCCGACCCATAGGAGATAGTCCGTGATCTTGCTCGAGACACCGCTATTTGGACCATACTGTGTCGGGAGCGACTTCCGCCTCGGATGCTTCTCGTCGATCACTGCTGGACTGACCTCTTCCGCCGGCACTATGTCCAACGTAAGGGTGCCATCCTAGAGGCTTTGTACCGGATCTCGGAGGGGTTCTGGTTCAGTCCCTCTGAGTTGGTGATGACCGCATTACTACATTTCGAAGATAAGGTTCACCGCAAGGGCCTGGCTCGAGCAGAGAGTTTACCCTTATTGATGCCACGACTGCTGAGCCATGTCCTGGAGCACTTAGGCTTTCCAGAGGAGCCCCGGATTGAGAGGAGGATCAGATGCCCTCAGGTCCTGACTTTGGAGCGAGCTATGGTGATCTGGAGTTTCTTTCTCCTCCAGCGGCCGGGACCCGGGAGGAGGTGGGACGGGGGGGGCGGAGGACTCCTGAAGGAGATGTGCATGCTCACGAGGTCGAGATGGAAGCGATCGATGCGAATATATCTCCTCCATCTCCTCCTCTCCCTACTTCAGCCCACGGCCCTGGCGACACTCCCGGCCCATCATATACGGCCTGGCTCGAGATGCGTTCATGTCGGTACGGGGAGCTAGCGGGTGTCATGGATCACTTATATGTTCATTGGCGCTACCGGGCGGCCTGAGACCCGGAGGTTGGCTCGGCAGAGGTACCCCAGAGTCCTTTGTCACTCCATGCTCCGGCCGGATCATGAGTGCCTGGGTCTCCCATGATCTGCCCGGAGAGATGGCAGGCCACGGCGGCGCGGCCTCCGGAGCATGTTGGCGTGGCCAGCTGACATCCTGAGATCCACAACCACCACGAGATTGAGGTGGTCACACTCCTGTATCTAGCTTTCCTACCCCTATGACATGTTTACATTTTGACTGGGAGGAAAAGTTAGAGTTAGGAGTGTTTTCTTTTATGTTTTTTGTATAGTTTTCAGCATTATCAACTGCCTACTAATTTTGTGTAGGAATCATGTATTAGCCATAGTAGGCAGTGATACTTTTGTATGTTATTCTCTAGTAAGCATGTACTAGCCATTTGGTTATATCAAAAAGCTTTACAGTATTATTTCCAGTTTATTACACTTTTGCATATCACTTTTGTGCCTCCACTTTGTGTATCTACTTTTGTCTTCAATTGAACAATTGAATTGCCTTTAATTGGAAAATTGAAACCCTGTATGCTACCTTAATGCTAGAACAATTCCATGTATGATTCAGTTTTTGGTTAATTGAAGTTTCAGCATATTCAGCAGAGCGTTTCCCCGCTTGAGCTAATTCACACCTTGCACGGATTACCTGATAGGTTGTGAAATTTTGTACCTCTTTTAGCCTTTACCATGGAAGCCTTAGCGACATGTTGGCGACCTATAATAGGTTAGTGTTACCCTTATATGAAGACCAATGTAGTCTTGGGGAAAAGGAAAACGAAAAGAAAAAGAAAGGAAAAAGAAGAAGATAGAGCAGGTAGGCTTTGCCTTGAAACCAGAACCGCGGTCACGAGGGTATATGGCGAAAGCCTTTAAAGCCCGATGCCCTAAGCTATGGTGGTTGGGAGTCATCGACTTAGTGTTCGTTACGGGTGGATGGGTAGAGTTTAACGTGTTGTAGTTAGCAATTCTCGAAATGTTCAGTCAGGGGTGGATCACGCGAGTTTGTGGTCAAGTGATCCTTTTGGCTTGATGCCCTAAACCTTAATTGGTTGGGAGTCATCGGTGGACCCCGTTACACGGACTTTGGTGAAGTCGAGTTTTTAGCATTGCACCCTGTGTAGTAAATAAAGAAATAAGTGTATGGCCAGTCTACCTTAGTTCGACGGCTTAAGGCCATGCCCACTTAGCTAGGTTGGGGAGGAATAGTTTTTGCACTTTATTGGCTTAATACGGTTATTAAGACAATTAGATTTTAATTGGAAATTCGAGTTGACATTCTTGGAACCGATGTTGTCTTAAAACTTGTTGCCCATATGGTTTTGTTCTCTCATGGTTTGAGCCGGTGTAAATTGTTCATTTTAAAGGTAATGCTTATGCGTATATACACCTTTTTGAACGTATACACTTTTGTAAAATCAACGCATGCATGTCCTTATTATTTTAGCATTGCTAAAGGGACTAGCAAACGTGTGGACTCAGAGTGTGATTAATTGCTAAAAGTGACACAAACCCTCAGCGGGATAGGTTTGGGACCTTTTGCTGCTAATCATCAATTAAGCCAATTGATGTGCGGGTGCCAGTTTCCGCTAATGCCATTTCGAGATTGTTTTGGTTAGTTTTGCAGGTTTTTGAGGACTTTTAAACGGCAAGCAGCCGTATTGGTGTTGAATGCGAGATTCACCGATGATTTCACCGGCGGCGATGAAATATAAGATTCAATGAAGAAATGAAGACAAAGTGATGAACAAAGAGTGCCGATGGGGATACGTGTGCAAAAACGGGATGCAGGCTTGATTCGAAATTTCGCTATGATTACGAAAATTTAAAACAGGATTCTTAAAAATTTATTCCGCAACCATGAAATTTGCGTCCTGGCCAAAGTAGGAAATTCGATAATTCAGAAATTTAAGCTAGTTAGCCTGAAAATCCTTGTGCCTAGCGAAATTAACCAATTTCGCTGTCTCATAAATTTAAGCTGGGCTAGCGGGAATTTCGTAGCTACGAAGTCCCAGCTGTTGATAAGCGAAATTTTCCAATTTAATATCTCTTGTGGGAATTTGGCTAGACATGAAATTTAACAAAGCTAAATTTTCGCTATGCTAGCGAAATTATCCTCCATAGCGAAAATGGCTGCCCTGTGATTTTTGTGTAATTAATGCCAAACGACTGCGTTTTGGTGTATTACCACCTTGTCCCTTTTGTAAGCCAATATGTTAGGTATTTGTGTATTTTCACACTTTTGGGTGGACTATATAAACCCCCATAATTTTGTAACCCTAAGCAATTTTTGCAGCAGCTTTTCATTTTTATAAAATTCCTGGCTTTCTGTTTTAAGTTCATTTGCTCTCTTCTCTCACTCTTTCTTTCATTTTCTAGGCTGCCAAACCTCCCCTTGAGGATGACAGCTCAGGGATGCACATTAAACCTCATGTATGAAGGAGGTTGCTAGCTTGGTTTGGGACTCTTTGCGGGTTGTCCTCATCTTTGTAAATGTTCAGTGCTTTGCATTTATGGTTCTCAACTTTCCAAACTAGGGTTTAATGCCGTTTAATGTTGTTATTTGAGGTGATACTTACTTGAATCTTTTAGGGTTCGATGCATGTAATCACTAGATACTGCTTGATATCGCTAGATACCATTCGAGCCACTAAAATGAGGTTGAATGATAGGGTTTTAAAGCCCAGATGGACTTTGAATGCTTAGTACTTGGTTTGACTCAAATAGGAGTGGATTTTCTAGGGTTAGGTTTTATAGTTAAACAAAGATCCGGTTTGGCGTTGACTATGGAGTCATTGCCTAATCTTTGAGGATATAACCCAGGGACACTTTAATACCCCATGTTATCAAGCTAGTGACCCAAGCCTTCAAGGTTACCATTTCACACTTCACTTTAAGCCATTACAGTTAGTCAGTAAACAAACAAACCTCACTGTTTTGAAACAAATCCACAAATCCAAACAAAAGCCTCACCATTTTCCAAACAACGTGCAAATGTTACATGGGATGAAAACTTATTAAAGTGTTGGAAGGCCTAGACCGCTATCTTGTTAGCTTGACTCACGGCGGTAGGGAGAACTAAGGATGCAAATGGCGACTGGATTCAGAATCCACTTCCCTCCGTGTGTAGAATCCTTATGCCTCTTCCGTCTCAGCCTCAGCCACCACAGCCAATCTCCCCCGGTTGAGGCAAACAATTCTAGACCTTACCAAGCTAGTGGGTGACTTTTATTTGAAGAAATACGAAGACATTCAATGCAAAATAAGCCAAAAGAGATTTATCGCATGTGGAGAACTCCCTGGACCAGAAATTAGATAGGATTCAAAGTGGAATTGATCATAAAATTGACAACTTGCAGACATCAATTTCAAGGCTTGCCCAGCTACATGTTCATCAAGAGGAGGAGAATTTGGAGGAGGAGTGTATTTTGGGTGAGCATTGTGCTCAAATCTCTGACCTCGGGGGAATTGATGCAGGAACCATTATAGGCTCCTGAGGAACTACCAACAAAGGGACGGGAAGAGCACAAGAGGCTTACCCTTTGTCACATCCCACTTTTATAGGCGCTGGCCGGCGCTAGGGATGGAGCTGAGCAAGACCACCAGCTCCGTATAAGCCTAGAATCCCGTAATTTTCTTGAGAATTCGGCGAGACCTGTCGTTTCTATAACAAATGACAGTTACGATATTCGCAATATCAATCTAAAATCACTATGTTAGCTCAAATCTCATATGTGATATTTATCTCAAATAACATAACAAATAGACCTCCGCGGTCATCCACTAACAAAACGACCTCAACGGTCTCATCAAAAATATCGATAAGGTTTCATCCAGCAAAATTTATCCAGCCTTCTATTCAAAATTTATCGATTTAACCAAATAATTAACCCAATAGCAAGTTAATTCACCATGGAGTATACAGGAAACTTAGACTCTCATTCACCAAATAAACAAAATAATAATCATTATGTGTTTCAAATAGAATCCAGTGGTCAATGCTGGATTCTCCTTTCTCTGTCTACCCTGAAAAGGAGGAAATCAACGGGGGTGAGATAACTCTGTGAGTAAAAATATATCACCATACTTGTGAGGCTAGGTACTCAAGGCTAGCTCACAAGGATGGTTATGCTCAATCAATCAATCACCGTACATAGGTTATCACAGCCAAAATAAGCGATATAGACAACAATATCGAAAAGAGATTTAGAGGTTTTGAAACGAAATATAGTTTACCATTCAGGAATCCGTACATTCCTTTTTACCTTTATACTGGAATCCGTACATTCCTTTTTACCTTTATCTTGGAATCGCATTGCATTTCCTTTTACCTTTATCACGGAATCCGTACATTTCAGCGAATCAGTAGAGCAGTGGGTTCTCTTCAGAGTTTCACCTCTCTAGGAAGGCCCTTTGGCTTGCCCACTTTTTGAAGGGCTACCATGTGCACATAGCTTGATGACCTCCCCATCAGTTAGGCTTTTTGTGATTCATACCATCAAATGACATTAACGATTTACAAGTTATATTGGCCAGTACACTCAACATCTGACAGAGATAACACCAAATACAATAAGAGTTAGTGGCCGGGTGCTCAGCATGAATATTCATCAGGACACGTGACTTGTGGCATATGAAAAATTCAATTCAATGAATGCTCAAGAATAAGGGTCTTAATCATAGTCAATTACTACGATCAAGTCAAACAATGAAAACACCGCTATACATTTGAAGGTGCGAAGTACGATGATATAAATTTACTCACCTCCTATTAGTCGAGGCTCGGCTAGGCTATTCACCACGAGCGTGTGAGCCTTCCCAAGCAATTTGCTCTACCAGTATTCATGCAAGAAAGAAATATAAAGAATAACGTCAAAATCATGATAACGAGCCATACCTTGACTATTCACCACTCAGTGCAGGCATTACCGTTTCTATTTAATCGCTTCTTGAGCTTTTTAAATAATTTTTTTTAAAATCCCTTTTACTTTCCTTACCTTCAACATTCTGCCTTTTAACATCTAAATACCGAAATTGTATAATTTTAATATTTCAATTTCACAACTAATTTCTTATATCTAATGTTTAATCACTAAACTCGTTTTTTTTTGGATTAACGCATCAGTTAGTATTTTGCCTATATCTTCTCTACCGACATGAAAGACCTTAAGAAGCCAGTGGAAAAATTTCTAACATCCCATATCTTTCCAATGATGTCAAATTGGCTATAAAATTAGTCATTTTTCCTCCTATGATTCTTGTCAAGTCGACCTTCAAACAAAAATTCACATTCACTCGATTCAACCCTTAATTCCATAATTACCACCTCAATTCATTCTAAATACACATTTTTCCCAAATTTTAAACATACAGACTAATTCATGCCTCTTAGGTCACATTATAGATTCAAAATGCAATTGCAACCTAGCATATTAGAACAATTAATTCATTCCAAACAGCCCTAAATGACCATCAAACAACAACCATTTATCAATTCAGCCCCTTTCCTCCAATACAGACCATGCAAAACCAAAATTAAAAACCATAGCTTCTAATATACCTTTGATCTCCCACCATGAAAAAATCACAGGTTTATTCAAAGGGAATTATTTCTATAAAAATTTTCTTCTTGTGATTCGTATGAATGGAGAATCTAGGGTTCTTCAATTTTTTTCTTTTGTTTCTGCTCGTTTTCTGAGCCTAATACTGCAAAATTAATTCAATATTTCACTTAAGTCTCTACGGTTTTCTTGAATTTTTATGGCCCTGGGAATTTTTAAAATGTCTCTTTGGCCCATGGTCAACAAAATCTGCTGACTTTTCCTACCGGTTCACTGTTCACGTATTTTTATTATTTTATTTACTCCATGTATTTTCATTAATTTTATTTTTATAACATATATTTGGACCTTAATTTTCTTCATAAAATTCCATAATTTATTTCATTATTTAGGTATTTTAAAAATTCTATTTCTATCAAGCCTCGAGGTGACCTTCTTGAGTATATTTTCCCTAAAATTCCATTTAATTGAGAAATAATTCCTAAAAATTATTATAAATTCATGATGGACCTTAAAACACCTAAAACTTAAATTCCATGAAAAAAAATCATTTAAAAAAAATGTTTGGGGTGTTACACCCTTCAATCAATCCCCATAAATTTGGATCCTAATGCCATTGCCAAACCTAAAAATAGTCCACACCGCGATTACACATCTTGCCTTCCTGCTGACCGCAATCACACCAAACACCTACCACAAAGGCCACCCAATTTACAACACTTTTTTTTTTTTTTTTTTTTTTTTTTTTTTGCCCTACAAAACCTTAGGAAGTTAGTGGCCACAGTCCAAACTTTTGCCACTACATCAAAAACATTAGCGGCCCGCTCCACATTGCATGGCATAGTGGATGGATTTCGGGTGTGGAGTTGATTTATGGAGCACCCAAACCTCATTTTAAAAGCTCCACTAGTTCCCCTGACCTCAAAGGGTTGAAAAACTAGTTTGGGAAACTCAGTCTCCCCCGCCTTTATTTCATTTCTCTTGCCTTATTTTTTAGTTTATTTTATTTTGATTTCTTCATTTTCTTCTTAGATTTTCCCTATTTTAGGTTAATATTTGTTTTTAGCTTAATTTTCAACTTTATGCATTTTCTTAATTTTGTGTGTGTTTTATTTTGGGTTTCTAGTTAAAGTGGAGTAGAAGAAAAAATCTGAATTTTGTAACCTGAATTTGTAGATTCTTGATTTTTAGCGTGCAGGAAAATTCGCGCTGTAACGATGATTTTCTTTTGAGGCGCTATTTTGTCATTTTGTGATATATATTTTTATTATTTTTATTATTATTGTTATTATTTATTTTATAAAAAAAAATTTGTTTTTTATATTTTATTTTCCAAAAAAAAAAAAAATTCGCAAACCTGCCCCTGTTTTGCCTCCTGATTTTGTTTTGTTCATAACTTTTTCATCCGAACTCCGTTTTAGGTGTTTTTGGTACCGTTGGAAAGCTTAGACAGTGTAGAATCCAAATATAGCTGAAGAATACTTTTGGAAATTATTTTTTTAAGTGTAATTATCAAAATGATCCAACTGGTCACATTTTCCTCTCTTTCTTCTTTGCTTACATTTATTTGAAGCCCCAACAGTGAATAAAGTTATCGATGGAAAGCTTCGCGATCTCCTATCAAAAAGCGAGAACATATCATCAAGGAAATAACGCTAGCCTACAACTTTCAATCCAGACCCATTGCGGACAATGTGACATTTGGTTGGGGAAAGTTAAGCAGAAGAAATGGCATTTATTTTGTTTTTATATTGAGCAAGCCCGTTTGTGATGTTCGGTGGCTTCTTGGTTGTTCTTTTGTTTGATACTTTTATACAACTTTCTTTTCTATGAAAATTGCACCCCATTTTGGTGGTTTTTAACTTTTAGTTGAAAAAATTGAAACTTTCTCTAATCCTGTTGATGTTAGAGTGATGCCATGCCTAGTTGAGTTGATTATTAGTTGAATTCTTGTTGTATTTAACCTTTTTCTTCCACCTTTAGCTAACAACACACCGAGCACATTAGGTTTCAATGATATGCTGAAAAACTGCGCAACCTCCTTTATTTTACTACAACCTACCTAACCGTTGACCACCTTTAATAATAGGTTAGGACCTATGGAAGAAGGCCAATGTGCCTTCCAAAAGAAATAAAAAAGAAAAACTAAAAGAAAAGAAAAAAAACAAAAGAAAAGAAAATTGCAACATTTGCTTGAGCAGGAAACACGGTCAGAAATTTATCACGGCGAAAGCCTTTAAAGCACAGTGCCCTAAACCAGGCGGTTGGGAGTCACGGAACTTTGTGTTCACTACACGAATTGGATGGAATTGAAGTTTGCAGCGAGTTGTAGGTGCTGGGTTTGAATTCGTGGTCAGGGTGAAACTGAAGAGTTAGTGGTCGAAAGACCCTTATGACTTGATGCCCTAAGCCTTAGTGGTTGAGTCATCGGTGGACCCCCGTTACATGGACTTTGGTGAGGTCGATTCCTCGGCGTGCACCTACAACACAAAAAGAGTTGTGGAATAAGGTGGGTCCTAATCTATTTAGGTTGGGTAGTGTGTCTAGTGTAGGCAGTAGCTTGGTTGGGGGGAGAGTGCAGTTTGGCAGTTTATTGTTGAGAGCTGATCAAACAAACACTTAGATTTTGGTAGAAGTATTTGGTTGATTCACCGAGATGGAGGCTCTTTTGATACTCAATTTTGTATGGCATTCACTCTCTCGAGATAGTTATTAGACTAAGTTTCGGTAATTCTCATTGAGGGTTAGGCATTACTTCTTCACAACCTTTTTGAACTGCAACCTTTTTGTAACATAATTTTGTTATCGTTTTGTATGCTCTCTCTTTCTTTCTTTCTTTCATTGCTAAGGGACTAGCAATGTGTAGGTTGGGGGGTGGTATGATTAGTGCCCAAAAGTGCTATTTTGAATCCTATTTATTATAGGGTTTTGAGGTGCTTTTTATGTGTAATCATTACAATTAACCGATTTGCACATTAAGGTCCCTACTATTCTAATGATCGCATTTTGTGGTAAATTTTGCAGTTTTTACGAGCTAATTATGCCAAAATTGTTGAGTCGATCCAATCACGAAGAATTCAAGACAAACTCAACATTGCAGATCAAAGATCAGAGGAAAGAATAGCGGCTTGAAGAAATTGGGCATTACGGGAATGCTTTTCTGCGAAACCTTTGATTCACCTCCCGGCGCCTTTGTTCCACACACAGCACTATTTTCCCTGCCCGATTACACGCTTTTGTTGTTTTGTTACAGTTTTTGGTTTTTTTCATTTTTTAACCCTTGTACTCACTTCACTTCACGTTGGCAATAGACAAGAGCGGCCGTTTCGCCGCTACTTCCTCCTTTCTCCCATTTTCTTTCATTTTCTTTCCCTTTTCTCGGCTGCCAAACACTCCTCCCGAGGATAATGACTGAGAGGATGGTTAGTGATCTTCCTCTTTGAAGAGGAGGGCTATTGGGCAACGATGTGGAGGTAACTCACGGCTCCCCTGTTTTTAACGCATGCATTTATGGTTGTTTACGTTCATGCTTTTCACAATAGGTTAAAATCTCTTAGGCATGCTCTCCCTAACGTGTATTTGGCAAGCTTTTTGGGTTCAGTGGATACTTTCACTAGATCATTTGAGGAGGCGGGTTAGTTGTCTCTATTAGTTATCATAGGGTAGTGTTTTGAGATGTGTTTTTCCTTTGCTAGGGACATTTATGCCTAATCAAATCTGCATCTTTCAAAGGAAAACTCTTAGAGATTACAGGTTTTAAAGCCAAATGAAGATCGGGTTGAAATGACTATATGTCATCTCAGCCTTGAGAAAAGACTCGGGGACATGTTGGTTGCCTTAAAACCCTAAACCAGTGGACCAACACTTCAAGGGGTTCTATTTTACATTTTTTTTTCTTCTTATTTTAGTTTTAGCTTATGAACAACCAATCCCCTGTTTTTACCAAACCCCAAAATCCAAATTGAAATTCACCATTTTTGAGCTTAACGGTAAATCATTTTGTCTGAAAACACATCCACGTGTTTACGACCTTAGAGCCATCTTTACTTGATAGCTTTGCTACGGCAGTAGGAGGAAATTTAGGTTTATAAATATTGTTGATTCCGACACCTACTGTGGCACGAATCAAAATGGCGTCGTTGCCGGGGATGGTGCCTAAGTGCATTTGACAAGCTGTGAAACGAAACGTGCATGAGGAGTGAGTGAGTCGGTCGGGACTCAGGTTATGGGCATGAGGAGTCTCATCTCATGCATGACACGAAACGTACCACATAGGATTGCATTATTTATATGGAATATGATTTGATGTTTTATGTATGTCATTGCATGTACATTTTAAGCGGGGAGTAACCCTTGTAGGAAAAATTTTATAGTATGCATTACTGTGATGCCCCAAATCCCGGGGGTTCGTTGACAACCTGTCAACCTGCGGAAGATTCGTGGATGTTGGGTAACCTGATACCACACCATTAAGTCCTCTTTTCCCAGGACCCAGGATTTAACGAAAATCTGGCAGAGTCTCCTTTGTACGAGGAGCTCTACCTAAAATACAACCTGTGCAATTTCAGCAGCTTTGTCCCCCCCAACATTATACATGACCACAGGGTCCACACGAGAGTAAAAATAGCCCACGTGAGGCCCATTTATCCATACTCAAACATATAAGTACATGACTATAAAACCATAGTCCATAAGAGTTTAAATTTACATCACTCTTATATAAAATATATATCAAAATTAAGAATTCTAATACATGCTTTACAAAATATAAATCAAAGCCACAATCCGGCTTTCTTCTCAATATCGGCCTCTAGTGAGCGTCATCTCCCTACACATTCCCTATACCTGTAATGGGGGTCCCACAACTAGGTGAGCTAATGCCTAATAGAGATAAGTCCTACCAGGGCTATTCCCCACCTAAATGCACATGAATGGTCAAACAACCAAGCACAGAATCCTACATGTCATGAATGAGATGCTACTCCTCATGATCCCTGTACCAAGTCCTCACTGACTTCTCTCAACATGCAATATGCCATGTATGAAAAGTGTTTCCCAAAACAAAAGGTTTTTGTTTTGTAATTCAAAAAACTATTGGACATATTCCGGCCAAATAGTTTTATTAATGGCTATTGGACAATCCGATAAGTCACTTTATACTAAAGTATTGGACAATCTCAGATAACTACTTTATTAAGTATTGGACGATCTAGATAAAATTCATTGGGCTGACCACTTCTTGTGTGGATAACCCTCCGATAAATTCATGTGGACAACCCTCCGATATATTCATTGGACAACCCTTCGATAAAAGTCGTTGGACAACCCTCCGATAAATTCATTTGACCTTTTAGGACTTTGTCCCTAGACCGAAACCAACATCAACACCAAACACAATGCTGATATTTCCATGCACTCTCACCCATTTCATGCGATGCTCTAGTGCACAAATGCAATGCAATATGCCATTTCCCATTACCATGCTACATATATAAAGAATTCTATATGTGCATGCCTACTCATGCATTTCAACCCATGCATCAATTGGAAAGTTATATCAATGAACACATAAATTCCAATTAATTCATGCAATTCATGTCAACATATCAATACACGCACACATCGACATCATAAGTCATTACCACTCGAGTAACGACATACTTTATCCTCTAGGCCTAATTATGACATATCGAGTCCACAAGTAGCCTAAAACAAGCCATGCAATGGCCTCAATTATACACAAACTCATGCATTTCCCCAAGCCTTATGGATAATTATATCACATGCATATGATTACAGAAACAGCGTCTACTTAATTTCAATGTGATATAGGCGCACACATCATCACAACGACAATTTGCACACTTTGTGCTACAGTCAAATTTTCCAGAAATGCGTGGGTACCAAATGTCATTCATAGGCATATAACTAGATTTTTAGACTCCAGGTTTTCCGTAGAGTCGAAGCTGAGCAGGGTTCGGATGAGAAAAGTTCGATTGGATTCGAGTTGGGCCGAGCATGAACAGTGACTGACGTATAAAACCGGCAGGGGGCCTACTGTTCTTCGTTATTTTCGGACATAATATGAGCTCAAATTATATTAAGCTATATATTGATGGATTCTATACTCAAAGGGATTTCCATAGAATCCAAAAACACCTAAAACGAAGTTCGGACGAGAAAGTTATAGTGCGTCGAAGTTGGAACCTCATAAAAATAGTGCGGAATTTTGGAGCAGCTGGCGTGGAACCCATGCAATTGCGTTACCGGCTCCTTTAAGCTCATTACATGCTATTTTCCTACCCAAACTCATCCGGAAACAACCCTTTCTGACAACAAACCCGCCTCAATCGAGTCCACAGTTAGGCCATAAACATGGCATAAAGCCGATCCCGAGCTCAGCCCAGAGAATCGAAAGCTTAACAAAAACGCTGGAAATCGGCCAAAATACGATTTTGTGTTGGGAACACAAATGCAAACAACCCTTAGGGCCCAACCAAGACCAAAACAGTATTTAGATAAGAAATAACCCGAGTAGGAAGGTTCCCTACCTCTTGGACCAAAGACGAAACTTTTTGGAGTCCCCAAGATCAGACCACGGCTTTGAACTTTCGCTCGAATCTTGACCAAAATTCTTGATTCGGTGTCCATAGCGTTGCCCTTGGCGGAGTGCCGACTTTAAGTCTTGGCCGTAATCGGAGTCGTCGATCGGCTGTAAATCTTAGAAGAGTGAGGCTTCTCTCTCTAGCTTTTCTCCTCCAAACCCAAAATTTTCGATAAAACTGCGTGTTTTCGATACCCACGCTTAGCCCTCGTTGAGTAGATGAACTTTAAATCTTGACTCAACGGATTCCGACCACCCGATCTCCATAGATCGTAGAGAGAAGGAGGAACACTCCTTTCTCTCTCACTCACTCTCATCCAGCCCTCCCTGCCCCTTTGTCAGAATGGGGAGAAAAATCCCTTTCTCCTCTTTTCTTTGTTTGTTTTTTCTTTCTTTTATTCTTTCTTTCCTTTCTTTTTTGATGTGTGAAGTTATGGGGCCCACTTCTTGGAAGATCCGTTTCTATCGGGTTCACTTCCACCCGAACAATTTAGTTTGTTTTCTTTTCATTTTACTTTAATTAAACTAACTTATGTTTTTCCCTAACTCTCGAGATTTTCAAGAAAATCTCGTTCATAGGGTTATTGGATACCTAACTTCAAAATTCATAAGAATTCCTGGCCTAGATTCGGTGAAACTTTGCACCTGAGTTACTCGTTTCGTGTAGAGACGGACTCAACGGCGCGATCCGTTTCGTCGTCGAAACTCTAGAAATTTTCTAGGCTTCCCTAAGCCATTTCGGTAATTTATTATTTAATTTTATATTTTTAGAAAATTTTAAATTTTCTGGGGTTTTACAATTCCTCACCCCGTCGTGGGACCCCTTTTCAAGTATAGGTTAGGTGTAGGCGGCTGACCCGCATTCGGGACCGCACATATGAAGAAAGTCGGATGTGGCTTTGGACCATATTTTGTATAGGTATATTAGACCAATCAGTTTTAATATATCATTTTGTATAAGAGTGTATAATTGAACTCTTGTAAACATATCACTACATAGTTGCATGTATAGTATTCAGGGTATGGTTGAATGGGGCCAAGCGGTCTCTATGACTCATGAATAACCCACTGTGGTATATTGAGCCCAGATGGGTCAAGTGATGTATTGTTATGCAGATTGTATTTTGGATAGACCTTCCCGTACAAATGAGACTCTGTCCAATTTTTTGTTAAATTATGGATCCCGATAAATGGGACATGATGGTGTGGCGTCAGGTTACACGAGACCCACCGGTTTCCACAGGTTGACATGTTGTCAATGGGACCCAGTTTGGGGGCTGCACGGCTTCCACTATTTTAAGTAGATTTGTGACGGATAAGCTATTAAAAAAATTCATTTTAATATTTGAAATTAATTGTATTATATACTTTTTCAAAATATTAAAAAATCAATAAATATTAAAAAAAAAACTATTAAGGAGGACAAGATTGATTCAACAACTTATAGGAATAGTTCGTGCTTTAATGAACATAATCGAGTAAATTTCGAATGTGTAGTTTAATAAGTTGCTTCAATTAGCTATGCACCAATGGTGGCTAAAATAAAAATTTATTTTCAAATATCACAAATTTTTATCATGTCAAATACTGTAACATCGTAGCATTATATATATTATTTATTTTGATTTTTTTTTTTGTTTTACTATGTAGCAGTGCAAAATTATATATCCAATTTAAAATATTGAAATATCACAAATTTTAAAAATTTTAAAAAATTAGACAATATTGCAATATATAAATGTAATACAAAATTTCAAATAGTTTATAATATTTTCAAGTAGAATATTTTGAAATAGTGTCTAATACAAATTAAAATATAAAAATGAATTTTTTTTTTAAATATATCTACCACAAATTGTCACAAATCAGTCACAAAATTGTGATAGAATTGTCTTTCCATCACTATTTTGTGACGGAATGATAATTCCGTCCTGGAAATTTGTGACAGTTTAGAATTCTATCCTTTATTTTACGAGAGCGATTTGTTACGATTTGTAGAGCAGTCTTTAAAAAAATTCATTTTATATTTTTAAATTAATTAATATATATACCTTTTTCAAAATATTCATAAATAAAAAAATATTCAAAAAAACTATTAAGGAGGCCAAGATTGATTCAACAACTTATAGGAATAGTTAGTGATTTAATGAACATAATCGATTCAATTTCGAATATATAGTTGAACAAGTTCCTTCAATTAGTTATGTCCCAATAGTGGCTAAAATAAAAATTTATTTTCAAATATAACAAATTTTTCTAATGTCAAATTTTGTAACATCGTAGCATGATATATATTATTTATTTTTTGATATTTATTATTTTTAATGACTATATGCAGTGCAAATTATATATACAATTTAAAATATTGAAATATCACAAATTAAAAAAATTAAAAAAAAATGCACAATATAGCACAATATATATTAATAATAAAATTTCAAATAGTTTATTATATTTTCAAATATTAGAGTGTATAATGAATTAAAATATAAAAATAAATTTTTTTTTTTCTGGATATTTGTCATAAATAGGTCACAAAATTGTAGCGGAATTGTTTTCATAACTATTTTGTGACCAGAATGAATTCGTCAAATTTTGATGGATTTAGAATTCCATCTTGTTTTATAACCTTAGGTATGGCTTGATAACTATTAAAAAAATCATTTTATATTTGAAAATAGAATATGAACCTTAAATTTACAGTTTCCATGAATAGTAAATTTCGTTTTCAATCGGTTATGTATTTGACTGGAAACAGTAAAATGAATAGTAATTTTTGAAAAATAAGCCCCGAAAATAAAAAATGTTCATAATAATGTATTGAGTCTAAAGAAGTTGAAATAGATTAAAACGAAATTATATTAAGGGATGAAAATGCAATTTTTCTGAAAAATGGCAAAACGGTAATTTGCCACGGAAAAATCTGAAATTTTTCTAGATCTCGGATGATGAAACGGACTTTACCGTTGAATTTGTCTCTTGAAATCTAGTTACCCAGTCGAATTTCGTTGAATTTCGAAACAGTCGAATTTTCACGAAATTCAAGGCGACGGGCGTCGAGTGGACCCCGAAAATGAGATTTTTAGAAAAATCCCGAAAAATGTTAAATGTTTAAAGAATGTCCATTTAAGATAAATGGGACTGAAAGTGGGACAAAATAAATTGTTTCGGAGCAGCGGAGCCAGAAGAAGTATAACACGTGGTCTGGCGTGGCCACGTGTCCCACGTATAAATAGCGAAAAGATTGCTTATGGCCCAAAAGTGTCATTTTGATTCTCGACCCGAACCAGAGAGAGAGAGAGAGAGAGAGAGAGAGAGAGAGAAAGAGAGAGAGAAGCAAGCTTATCTCTTGATTGAGTTTCATCGGTCGAGATTTCGGCGATCAGAAATTAAAGTTGATCCTAGCGGCGAGAGACTCTGGCGTGGCTACCAAAATCATAGGTCACCGAGGAGTCCGAGTTTGGGTTTCACGAAGAAGCGAAGGTGGTGTCACTGCGAAATCACGCCATTTGAGTGGGAGTTTGATGAGCTTAAAAAGTCATCCATTTCGGTCCATTTTTCGATTGATTTCTATCTAAAAAGGCGGTTATGCAATGTTGAATATCGCAACGGCTATGCGGGAAATTGAGGAGAAAGAGGATATTGCGGTAAGATGGCGGTGGCGGGAATGGCTTCTGGTAGCTGAATGATGTTACTAACGGGAGAAATGCGAGGAAGAAAGGACGCATTGTAGAGCGAGCGGTGATGAAGAATCACGTAAATTGCGACCCGCAAACTCGATGGCGACGTAAGAGGCGGTGAAGGCGAGCGTGCAGGTCGCCTTGAAACTCGAATTCGGCAACCATAAATTGTGAAGAGCAAAGATATGATGTGGCAACCGCGATTTCGAGGTGTGACGAAATTGAATGCCCGGCGATGGGCAGCGGAGTGCCGTGACGCGAATAGAAGTCGTGACATCTAGAAGTGGTCGCGACATCAGTTGCAAAGAACTAAGGTCGCGACGTCATTCAGTGGTCGCGGCATCAGTTACAAGGAATTAAAGGAGTGCGACGTCATTGATCGTCTTGACAACATCGATTGTTAAGCCAAGTCGCGGCGTCATTTGCGATCGCGACATCGATTCTGAGGAAAGGAGGTCGCGACATCATTTAGCGATCGCGACATCGAGATCGAGGATCTTTAAGGCAAGTCGCGACCAAATAAAAACCTGCGGCGTCGTGAGACAAGCGAGGTCGCGACGAAGAATCGAGTTCGCGGCATTTAAAAACCAAATGGGCGGTTAATGCAGAATCCTGAGGAGGTGCATCGAAGTTAGGAGGGCCCGACGGAACCTATAAATCACGAAATTGCCCTCACGAAGGAAGCGACTCGTGGCTTCAGAGATGCGGGTAAGTTGGAAGGCTCTTGTATTTAATTTTCTTTTCTTTGTTTTGTTTTTATTTTAGATTAGTTTGTTCGTTCGAATTTGGATACGGGCGTTGGCTGGTAAAGTAGAAATTTGAATGTAGAATATTTCTTTCAAATTCTTGCTGGATTGTCGAATTTCAGACAAATTTTTGGTCCCGGATTTCCAGTTTCCGATTTACAGTGATTTTCTTGATCAGTAAGCCATTGTAGGGTGTAATCTAGTGATTTAGAAACCCAGCTTCCATTGAATAGACTATGTTGTCAGAAATTATCTTTCCTGCATAAATTTATTAGAAGCTATTGAACTATCAGTTTGTAAATCTACTTAACGGTTTGAGTATTACATAATTGATCGATGTGGCGTCTTATACCCATAATAGGATTGTCTCATTGCTCTGATTTCCAGGAGGCCCTCTGAGTGACCTGAGAAGGCAATCCTGAGAGTGATGAACAATTTCTGAAAGGTATGCGAATCTGATAATGGTGATCTAATGAGCTCTGTGAATTTAAATCGATAAATCCTCTTCTCACTTGAAATCGAGAATGAGTTGAATGACTTATCCATTTAAACAAGCAGAGAGTTCACCTCGATTCGAACAATACGTTCAATCCCGTGTTAGCAAGGATCTAATCAAAGGAAAGGATGGTATTCCAATTTGAAGGAAGAAACCGATGAGGCAAACCCATGCTATACATGTCTTAGAATTGGAGTTTCTGATCCGTATTCGAGGTATGAAAGTATGGAAAAAGAAAAATATCGAACAAGGCAGCCCGGATTAAAAGTAGTTGTCAATCCTCATCTTCGAAAGAATCGGGAAGATTAGATGATGAAAAGTGCAATAAGGAGATCCATTGCCTTACCTTATTCCTTAGACCAGGAGTTTTAAATATGTGGTTCATGAAGCAAAGTTACAGGTAGTCTGCGAGATTGATTGTTCACAATAGCGATATTTTTCAATGCTCCCTTTAATAGATAGTGATCGATGCGAATTTATTTATTTTAGATTTTCATTTTAATTCATTTTGTTATTAAGTCACTTTTCTTAGTTTTATTATTTTTAAGGTTTGCTAAGAATATTTCAAATTACTTTATCAGAAGTCGAATAGTATAAAGTTTGAGTAGTCAGGGTAGTTGATTGAGAATTCTTGAGATCTCTGTGGGATCGATATCTGGACTTAAATCCAATTTACTACTTGTTCGACCTGTACACTTGCAGCATCCTGGATCAAAACCAGAAAGAAATTGATTTACTCTTAAGGAAACCGCTTTTAATCAGTATAATAGATGAGAAACACAACAAACAAGTTTCATGGCATTATTGCTGGGGATTAGATAATAGTCAGCAGGTAATAACACTATAAATTTGTATAGGTATTTTGGTCAAATCAACGAAAAGAAATTGAACAAGTTTTTGTGGATTAGGGGATCGAAAAGAATTTGGTGTATCAATATTCGAGACCAAGAAATACTAGTTGGGTATAATTTATAAAGAAAATAGAAAATTTGCAAAAATATGATTCAACAGCAATAGTTTAGCAAGCTACTGAATTTTTGTAGAGCTTTTCATGTTAAATACAATTTTTGGTATCACTGACTCCATTTGATCTCAGTATATTATAATTTCAGGAATTAATTCATGCACAGGAAGTAGGGAGCTGATGTAACACCCCGAAATATACCCTAGCAGTTTTCGGACTTGTTTAGGGTATATTATAAGCTAAATATGAATTTTCGAAAATAAAATTTGAGACCGAAATGAATTAGAAACGAGTAAAGTGGTAATTTACCACTTGAGGACATAAGGCATAAAAGCATAAGATTATATGTAATTGTGGAATTTGAGCAAGATTAGGGGTCAAATGAGAAATGGGCATAAGTTGAATTTCAAAAAGGGAAGAATCAAAGGACCAAGATGCAATTATAAAAACTTAAAGCAAAAAAATGGGTTTTTGATGGCTAAACATGGCCTTAACAAACATGGATTTAAAAGACGAAATTGTGGTCTCATGTGTAAGGAAGACAAGCCGTGAAGAGAGGAAAAGAGAGAGAAGAGAGAAGGAAGAAGATGGAGGAGCCAAAAGGTATGGAACTTAGGATTTTTGTATGAAACAACCTTGATTATGGATTCTATGAGATTATGTATGAATTTCCATGCTTGGATTTGGTTAGTAGTTTGTCCCCTGAACATGGGGTTTGCTAGGGTTTCATCTTAACCCAGATTATGGAAAGTAAGATTGGGTAGATTCCCTTATAGCCTGAATGGTTATGGAATCCCTCTCTTTTAGGTTGGATTCATAGTTAATTGAGTCTTTGAGTTAGGGTTTAGAATAAACCAACTAAACATCAAATTTGGTTTGTGTATAGGTCTAACATTATTAGAATGATTTTTGGAGGAATTCATCACAGAATTTTGAAGAAAGATATGAAATTGAAAGAAAAAATTGAGTAGAAGAGATCATAAGATGAATTTGAAGTGGTCTTGAAGTGTTTATGAAGTATAGAGTTAATTTGGGTAGCGAAATGGAAAAAAAATGGAAAATACACATTAAAGACAAAATTTTGAAGGTGTACCGGTACATGAGCATTAGTGTACGGTACACCCCACCAGCAAAGTAATAGGTACACTTTGGGGGGTGTCTGATACACTACTGTTCTGGCACCTAGGTTTCGTAGGTTGCCGTATTTTGGCGCATAACTACTAATTTCTTATCTGATTTGAGTGATTCAAGTGGCTACGTAAAATAGACTTCAAGGAGAACCAAACTTAAAGAATATGCATCTCCAAATTCTGATCCTAAGTGGCCTAAAAATTCACTCAAAGTGAAATTGTATGCAAGCGGAGTGCAGTTCCAGCTTTGAACATAGAGTAGTCCGGGTTGTTTCGGACGTAACTTGAGTTTCGGTGCTCCGAATTGGGTGATTCCAGTTGGAATAGAACCCTTAGAACCTTATCTTTAAAAGAATACAATGAACTAGAGTCAAACATGAGTTAAGATCGGAAAAAATTAGTAATACGAACTGTTCTAGTGTAATCAGGAGTAAACCAACTGAATTGGCATAGAAATGCCATAACTTTAGTTTGGATGATCCGATTGGATTGATTCCAATTCCTAAGTAAAGTAGATTCATAGAGGAATAAAAATATATGAATTAGGTGTGATTCCATATACATCATACTTCACAAGAACAGGAAGTGCCATATGTAATAGGCATGAAACAAGGGAAAATGTAGAAAATGAAAATGTAAAAAAGTGTGTTCATGAAACATGAAAATGATTATGGAAATGAAAATGAAAACGAATTGAAACATGATTGTGAACATGAGAGGCAATATGTCATGAACACGTAATGTGGTTAAGTGATATATGATTATTATCACATATAACCAGAAAATGATAACAAATGATAGGAGTATACGTGAATGAGTATACGTAAATGAATTTATGAATGAGTATACATGAATGAGTATACATGAATGAATATGTGAATGAGTGTATGAATGAGTATACGTGAATAAGTATACGTAAATGAATTTATGAATGAGTATACATGAAGGAGTATACATGAATGAAGATTTATGAATGAGTGTATGAATGAGTATCGTGAATGAGTATCGTAAAGTAGATTTATGAATGAGCATATGAAATAAGCACATAGATTGAATTATATCTTTGAAAAGATAATACGAAGAAAGTGAAATTGGAAGCGAAATGTGATTTTGAGAAAATCGAATGAATATGAATGATGATAAAGGCGGAGATTCATTAAGCGAATCCGTCATGATGTGAGTAATTGATATATCGAATGAACCGCCTGTAGGGATGCACAAATCGGCATCCGTCATGAAGGCTGAAATTTTCAATGTCACTTGGCGGGATGCACTAATCGGCATCCGTCATGATGGGCGATATGGCATTGAAGAAATGTCCCACTTTGCGGGATGCACGATCGACTATCGGAGTCTTGATGGCGTATGGCATTTAATTGATACCACGTGTCGGGATGCACCAAACGGCATCCATTATGATGGGAGAACCGAGATAAGTGATACCGCGTGTCGGGATGCACTAAGCGGCATCGGAATCATTATGGGAGAACGAATAATTGATACGCGTGTCGGGATGCGCAAGCGGCATCCAGTCATGATGGGAGAAGCCAGAATAATTGATACCATGTGTCGGGATGCATAAACGGCATCCGTCATGATGGGGAGAGCCCAGAATAGAACCACGTGTCGGGATGCGAAGCGGCATCCGTCATGATGGAGGAACGAATAAGTGATGCGTGTCGGAAGGGATGCACCAAGCGGCATCGCCGTGATGGGGAGAGATAGAATCGTTAAGCGTATAAGCACATTCTTAGAATGATAATAAGGGTGGGATTCATCAAACGGAATCCGCCAGAAATTGTGAATCGAATAGTCAAGGTGAAATAGCCAACATTGGCGAGTGTAATGGGATTGTTATGAATATGCTTAAATCTCATGAATTGATTGTAGGAAATGAATTGTTGCAGTGAGAATGCATGATATGATATAGTAAATGGTTGTATATTGAAAGCATGTGAAAATGAATAGCATGATATATGTGGATACAAAGGCATTATTTGAAAATGCATGTTATTAAAGTGTGAATGTTATGGGTCTTTGACTTTGTAAATGGTCATGGGATTGCGAAAGAAGTGATTTCGGCTTAATTAAAAGGTCTAAAAATGAATACATAAACAACATGTTTGGAAAGATAAGCGAAAATGTCCGGGTAAACGGGGCTCCGGCTTGGATCCATGGCCAAAGGGTCAAGTCGGGGATTCAGGTTGCGACACTTTTGAAAACAACAATTTAATAAGACGAAATAAATGTTTTGATTGAAAGCATTAGGAATGCTTAGGGCTCGACTTGGATCCATGGCCGGTCAAGTAGAGGATTAGTCGCGACACTTTGAAAATGAAAATTTAATAAAACGAAAACTAAAAGGATTGCGGGCATCCCGGATCATGAAATATAATTTCTAAAGGGTGTTGATTAATGGCTTGACCGTGATAATGATAAGAGTCTATGTAATGGTATTAGTTTGATTTATTTCTGTATGAATTTAATATGACTTGATCATTGAATCGCCATTATACGTATAAGTTTACTTTGAATATGATTTGATCTATCTTACATGTAGTAGATATGAGTTACAACTGTAAGACATGACACGAGGGAAGTAATATGAGCAGATAATGATAAGGAATCTGAAAAGAATAAAATCTACATGTATAATATGAGATGAGTTAGAAGTCACATAAGAATAGGCCGTTATATGCATAAGTAAAGTAAATGTAAAAAGAGAGTGGCAATGATTTTGTTATTGGTCATTACTGTCTATTTGTTCCCACTAAGTGTAAAGCTTAGCACGGGTGTTGATCCGTGTAGGTGCGAAGGAGATAAAGGCGGGACATTCCCACAGCAGCGGTGCAGACCGTCTCGGATGCCAGCTGGTATGAGAGCTACTAACCCGAAGTTCGCTAAGAGTGTTAGAAGCCTAAAAAGACCAAGAACATTACTATTCTGAAGGGTGTGAAAAAAAAAGTTCCAACGTTGAAATTACAAATGAGAAATGAGGAGCGAACAATTTTAAAGAAGAAATCGAGAAAGATACCACGAGGATGAAGTTTGGGGAATCAATTAAAAAGTTGCAAGGAAAGAAAGGGCATCAGTTAAGTAAAAAAGGAGAAGAGTGGGTAATCTTAACCCTAAAGTTCCATCCATCCTACCCATGACCCAAGCGACATTACAAGCTGAAGACTGATTGGTCTTGAGAATTTGGAATTACTACATTAGTGGAGATCGATATAACGACAAGCAAGCATATGGAATTTGAAAAATCTTGAAAGGATCAAAGCGTGAAGGACCTTAGAGGGTTAAGCGGCTCACTAAGAAAGAGGAAGAAGACCAACCTACTTTCCCGAGGATCAGCGACTATCTTGTTTATAAAACAAATTCAACAATTTAGTTTTGTACACTGGATTGAGTAGTGATTAACCTTCATCTGGACTTGAAGCTAGATATGTCTGAGAAAATAATGCAATTCTAGTCTTTCAATTTAAATTGGTTGCAACTGCAAAACAATACAGAAAAATGTCCTTTTATTTGAGGACAAACAAATCTTTCTTTTCTTTGCTTAGGGACAGAAGCAAAATTTAAGTTTAGAGCGTTTGATGAGCTTAAAGTCATCAGATTTCAGTCATTTACGATTGATTTCTATCTAAAAAAGACGGTTATGTGCATAAATGTTGAATAACTCCGCAAAGCGCTATCACGGCGGGAAATTCAAAGAGAGAAGAGGATATTGCAATAAAGGTAAGTAGGCGGCGGGGAATGACACGTGGTGAATGATCATTACTTGACGAAGAAATGCCGCGAGGAAGAAAAGGACTTACATTGTAGCGACGCCTTGGCGGTGATGAAGAAGAATCACATCAAGGTCGCAACCACAAAACTCGGTCGCGACATAAGGGCGGCGAAGAGCCGAGCGGCAGTGTAGCAAAAACTCCAAGTCGAGCGACCATAAATTAATGAAGAAACGAAGATATGATGTCATGACACAATTTCGAAGTCGCGGCAATTGAAGCGAGAAGTAGACATGGAGGTCGTGACGCTGAATGAAATCGCGACATAAGATTTTTCCAGAGGCGAACATAGAGTCGTGACATCGGTTGCAGAACTAAGATCGCGGCGTCATTCGGTATGACATCGATTCTGAAGATTAAGGTCGGCGGCGTCATTGAGTCAGTCGCGACATCAGTTGCAAGAACTAAGGTCAGCGGCGTCCATTTAGCGATGCGACATCGGTTCGGAAAGAAGATTAGCGACATCATTTAAGCGATCGCGACATGGGATCAAAAGGGATTCTAAAGGCAAGTCGCGACCAAATAAAAACCTGCGACGTGTTTGGGAGACGGCGAGGTGGCGACGAAGAGATCGAGGTCGCGACGTGCCCAGCTAAATGGGCCGGTTAATGAAATCCACAAGGAGGTGCATCGAAGTTAGGGCCCAACTTCAGAACCCTATAAATACGCAGTTGCTACTGAAGGAAAGCAGCTCTCGGCGGCTCAAAAAGAGAGATCTGGGTAGCTGAAGGCTCTTGTATTTTAATTTTCTTTTCTTTGTTTTGTTTTTATTTTTAGATTAGTTTGTTATTTCGTTGAGTTGGATCGGACGTTAGGCTGTTAAAGTAGAAAATTTGAATACGAATTCTATTTCTTTCAAATTACTGCAGGATTGTCAAGATTCGAGACAAATTTTGAATCAGTTTCAGTTTCCGATTCTGATGGTTTTCTTGATCAGCAAGCCATTGTAGGGTGTAATCTAGTGATTTAGAAACCCAACTTCCATTGAATAGACTCTGTTGTCAGAAATTATCTTTCCTGCACAAATTTATTAGAAACTATTGAACTATCAGTTTGTAAATCTACTTGCTAGTTTTGAGTATTCTGTAATTGATCCCAATGTAAGCTTCTTATACCCATAATAGGATTGTCTCATTGCTCTGATTTCCAGGAGGCCCTCTGAGTGACACAGAGAAGGCAATCCTGAGAGTGATGAACAATTTCTGAAAGGTATGCAAATCTGATAATGGTGATCTAATGAGCTCTGTGAATTTAAATCGATAAATCCTCTTCTCACTTGAAATTGAGAATGAGTTGAATGACTTATCCGTTTAAACAAGCAGAGAGTTCACCTCGGTCGAGCGATGCGTTCGATCCGTGTTAAGCGAGGATACAATCGAGGAAAGGATGTTGTTCCAATTTGGAGGAAGAGAGCAATAAAGTGTAAACCCCATGCTATACCTATGTCTTAGGAGCTAAGGTTTACAATCCATGTTCAGGGTATGAAGTATTGAAAAAGAAAAATATCCAGAACAAGGCAATCCAGATTAAAAGTAGTTATCTAATCCTCTGTCTTCGAAAGAATCAGGGAAGATTAGATGATGAAAAGTCTTGATAAGGAGAGATCAATTTGCCTGTATTACCAGACCGGAGTTTTAAATACGTAGTTCATGAAGCAAATTCTGAAGTAGTACAGGAATTAGTTAATTCACAATAGCGGTATTTTCAATGCTCCCTTTAATAGATAGAAGCGATCGATCCCGGGTGTTATTTTAGATTTTCTTTTAATTCATTTGTTATTAAGTCACTTTTCTTAGTTTTTATTATTTTAAGGTTTGCTAAGAATATTTCAAATTGCTATCAAAGTCCAAATAGTATAGAGTTTGATGGTCGGGGTAGTTGATTGAGAATTCTTGAGATCTACGTAGGATGGATATACGGACTTAAATCCGATTTACTACTTGTTCGGCACGTACACTTGCAGCATCTGGATCGAAACCAGAGAAAGGGTGATTTACTCTTAAAAACACAGCTTTTAATCGGTACAATAGATGAGAAACACAACAAAAACCAAGTTTCATGGCATTATTGTGAGAGATTAGACAGTCCTTAGTTATGCTTGCTATAAATTTATATGGTATTTTGGTCCATCCTTTGAAAAGAATTGAAGCGAGTTTTTCTCCTACTCGGGTTAATTTCTGTCTAAGGGTATGTGTTTGTCTAAGAGAGATGTTATCCAATTTTTTTTCTCCAACCCCATGACTGTATTTTGGCCATAACTTGGCCATCACTCATCCGAATTGAGTGATTCCAATTTCTAAGTAAACTAGACTGATAGGAGAAAATTTCTCCTTGAATATCCAAATTCCGACCCATTTGGACTCACAAATGCATTCAAAGTGGAGCTATGTTCAGGCAGTTTTCCCTGTTCTATTTTGAGACCCCATGACTGTATTTTGGCCATAACTTGGCCATCACTCATCCGAATTGAATGATTGAGTGTGTGGATAAACTAGGCGATGGAGAACATATCTCAGTGAAATAGGTATATCAAATTCGACACTTTGGGACTCATCAGTTAATTCAAGTGCACCCGGCACACTAATTCCACTGGGGACACAATGGTCACTGACCTCGATTTAGGAAGGCCATAGCTGTAGTCCAGAACTCTGTTTTTGGGTGTTATTGGGCTACATGGAAAGCAAATTTGAGTAAAGATTCTATCAATATTCCTATAGAGGGCGGTGGATGAACAGAGCGTGGCGAAAATTTATGGTTGCACCAAGTGTGGGGATTCGCGAATTATATCGATGTGAATAGCCGGAGGTTTTGACATGACCATTTCATGGCATGTTGTGGGCTATTGTATGGGGTAGTAATTGCCATGATTTAGCATAAGAAAATCATGAGAAAAAAAGAGGTTGAGTTCAAGTGATTTTAATCAATTGGAAGTGATTATGTGACGCCCCAAAACCGGGGGTTCCGTTGATAACCCGTCAACCTGCGGAATACTCGTGGATGTCGGGTAACCCGACACCACTCACGAAAATCAGGCAGAGTCTCCTTTGTACGGGGAGCTCTACCCAAATACAGAACATGTCCCAAACAATTCACAATGACCACCTGGGGTCCACATGCAGTAAAATAATGACATAGATTTGCATTAATACCCACAAAATACATATCCCAACCAAATAAATTACATGGTTTAAGAGTTATTTAGTCACTCTTAATTCAAACATATATTAAGATTTACAATTTTAATACATGTTATACAAAAATTAACACCAAAGCCACACACCCGATTTTCTTCTAAACACGGCCTCTAGTGAGCGTCGTCCTCTGCCTCCTGTGCATGCAAATAGTGATCCTCGACAGGGGTGGGCAAAGCCCAGTGAGATAATTTCCTGCATGGGTTACTCCCAGCTAAGTGCACATGTTCACGTGAACAATCACGTTCAAGCCATTTCATGAACCTACTCGAATGTCTACATGCCTAAACCCATGTCTTGAGTCCTCACCGACTCCCTCACATATGCCTAAGCCAAATGCTAGTAAAATAATCAGTTTTCAAAACAAAATCTATTTGTTCTTGAAAACACACCACCGAGTTTCGGTAGGCGTGAACTGGAAACACCCTCCAGAATGAATCATTGGACAACCTCCTCCCGAAACAGTTCATGGAGCTTTCTGAAAGCGGTGTGGGACAATCTCTAACCACGATTCTCAGAAATCTTCCGTCGAAATTCCAACTCACAAACATTTTCATTTTGTTTCATTTCATGTCATGCACTCACACCTAATATTCTGAACTACCCCGGTGCATATGGAGATACAGTATACCAATTCAAATAATTTATGCTAATACAATTCCACATGCATATATTAACACCAATTTACTCACAACAATCCCATATTTATTCAATTTCCACATCAATAACACCAAGAATTAGCTCCACGCAGGCTAGTGGCAAACACAAGCAATTCCATTCGAATCACTTAAAAAACACATTTTCACACCAAGAAAATCACATCGCTATTCATGTAGTCGTGGGAAACCCTCATTATCTTTATTCACGAGCCACCAAATTTGGGATTTTCTCCACTTGGTTCAAAGGTTTTGAGACCGAATTTATGGCTAAATCAAGCCTCAGAATATCCCTCACCATAAACATGGCTCTTAGCCAAACAATAAACAAAGTAGGAAAAGATCCCTACCTCTTGGAGTTGTTGGAACTCCACCAAATCGGTGCCCACGTGTAGCCCTCGCCACGTAGAGCAACTTTACTTCTTGCTTCGTTAAGAACCGACGGTCCGGGTGGCTTTACCCCACCCCTACTATCGAGTGTGTCGGCCACTCCTGAAATCTGACCCGTTTCCTCGCGACTAGAAAATCCTGTGAAGCGAAGCCGTATTGCTTGCTTCAATCTCGTATAAAATTTTTTTTTCTTTTCTAAACTTATGATTTTATAAAATTTCGGCAGCATAACAGCTACATATAGGACATGTCCCAAATCCTGTATACACAATTTACACTATTTCAAATATGGCAACGACAACATTCTTTCATAAGAGCCTCGGCTCCACACATTTTCACAAAACCACCTTATGTACATACATATATTCCTTTATACAAATTCAAGTATTTCCTTACACCAAATGGTATTAATACATCACAAATACGATCGGGAGAATCTAAGCTGCTCCGGCGTCCGGCGTGCGTAGTTTTTAAAGCGGGAAAATAATAGGCTAAGCAGGCTCGGTGAGTGTATGCTTTATAAAATATATTTATTTTTTTCCAAAAAACATCTCAAAACTGTAAAACTTTCTTTTACAATTATTTTCCAGAAGCCTTGCTTGCTTACTTTAAAGTTTCTAACACTTTTTCATAATATCTTGCTTGCTTTAAAGTTTCTAAAACTTTAATACTTGCTTCTTTGCTGCTTTTTCTTTAAAGTTTTCAAACTTTTCATAATCTCTTGCTTGCTTTAAAAGTTTCCTCAAACTTTTAATGCTTGCTTGCTTTTCTTTGCTTTTCTTTAAAGTTTTCAAAACTTTTCATAATCTCTTAACTTGCTTTAAAGTTTGAAAACTTTTCATGCCTTACTTGTAGCTTTGCTTTTCTTTAAAAGCTTATAAAACTTTTCTCAATTCTCTTGCTTGCTTGCTTTACCTTGCTTGCTTTAAAAGTTTATAAAAACTTTTATAAACCTCTTGCTTTAAAAATGTATAAAACATTTCTCAAATCTCTTGTTTTAAAAAGTTTCCAAAACTTTTTATAAATACCTGAGCCTTGGCTCGACCGCATGCTTTGAAAATAACCACGGGAACTTTGGGCTCAATGAGTCGTTTGAAAAAGCGGGCACATTAACTCAACCGTTTACTTTTAAATCTCTACGGGAGCCTAGGGCTCAACCGTGCATCAAATCTCTACGAGAGCCTATGCTCAACCGTGCACCAATAGTTGATTTTCAAAGCTTTGTATGATCGTAGCTAAAACATCAACCCTTTGGGCGCTATGCTTGCTTCTTGGCTTTGTACCCTATGTGAACAGGGCCTCGGCATCGACCGTGCGGTGGAAGGACCTGTGTCCGCATCACCTTTTCCGATAAATATGGTGGAATTGACCTGGGTCGCCATCACCATAATTTAGCTAAAGCGTTAACCCTATATACTCCTGTACGTGCCACGGTCTCCTTTAAATGCCATGATGCATGACCTAAGTTTGCCGACCAGGCAAAACTAAATCATATGATATCCTAACACCGCGTGCGTCTGTCCTCGACCGGTATGCTTGCTTAGAACTAGGGATTTTAGTTAGGCCTGTTTTCACAAATATTCTTTTGCTTGCTTGCTTTCTTGCTCTTTGAAAAATGGCTTATAATTCAAAACCATTTACTTGCTTGCTCTTTGAAAAATGGTTTACAATTCAAAACCATTTGCTTGTTTTTCAATTATGGTTTAAATCAAGCCATTTTGCTTGCTTTTAAATTATGGTTTAAATCAAAACCATTTGCTCTTTAAATTATGGTTTTTCAATTTAAAACCATTGCTTTCTTCTTGCTTGAAACATGGTTTGAAACCATTTGCTTATTTTTCAAATATGGTTTAAATCAAAACCATTTGCTTGCTCTTGGAAATATGGTTTTACAACTCAAAACCATTAAATACCAGTGTAAAAAAGTTTATAATAATAATACACTAGTATTTGAAAAATGGGTTTAGAACACTCACCTCTTTGTTTCCCGAAACTTGAGCCTGACTCCTACTTTCCCGCCTTTGCTTTTAGCCTATAAACTCAGATAGCAGCGTATTAATCGCTGCGTATAGCGTAAAACTTAACGTACTTCACACGCAAGTCACTTTAGGGTCACACAACTTTCATATAAAGCCAAATTAACAATTTACCCTTGAGCACTAAGAAAAACCACTCATTTTGGTAAACCTTTTCCCAACAATACTCTCTGGACTTTATTACCCAAAAATTATTCAAACGGTCTTCAAAAATTATGAAACTCTCCAGATCAGTCCTTTATATATCCAATGACATATATTTAAATTTTCAATTAGAATTCCTTCTCTAAGGCCCTCAACCACACTAACACAAGTTACAACATGTTTTTGATGCCAATTTGGTTAACTCATTGAATCACCTACTGTTATCCTTGATTTATGAGATCTTAAATCAATAAATTGGAAATTGTTTCTTCACTCATTTGAAGCTATGGTTCTAAGGTTTCTTCGCCAATTGGAATCACCTAATTTGGATCGCCAAAACTCAAGTTATTGTATTTTATATCTAGATTACTCAAATTGGCATAACAGAATCTGCACATAGCTCCACTTGGAATTATTTCTGGGCACTCTAGGGTTGAAATTTGCTTGCATGTCCTTCAGATAACTTATTCCCCTAGAAGTCTAGTTTACCCATAAATTTGAATCACTCAATTTGGATGGTGAAACTCCACTTATGGCCAAAACACTACAACTATACCCAAAACAGAGCATAATCAGTGAGCTACACGAGCTCACCTTTCAGTCCGTATTTGGGAGCCTTAGAGCTACAATTTTCTCTTGGTCCCTTCTATAAAATTGTAGCCCTATCTCTTATGGTTCTTTACCAATTGGAATCAATTCATTTGGATAATTATACCTTAATCTATAGCCAAAACAAAAACAGGGTTTTACCAAATTTTAATGATTTCCTTTAAAACCCAACATTCTCTTTTTTTGTACAACCATTCCTCAAAACCGTAATACCTCAATAATCAACATAGAAAGTCATTTCAAAACATTGCATAACACTTGTATTGGTGGTTTGGAACCTGCAATACCACAAAACCCTAGGTGAAAATCCAGCTCATATGAATTTGCTTGAGGTCCACAATTCTTCTAGAACATAAAGAATATGTTGATTCCATGTTTATTTTACACCAATTGGGGGTTTTACCCATAACCTCAGAATTCAAGGTTTGAGTGATCTCTTCACAAAACCCTAGAAAAGGAGGAACAATCTCCATGGAAATTCATCACCCAAAAGCCTAGGCATCCAAAATACATTTGATTCCATACCTGAATTTTGGTCTTCTTCTTCTCCTCTTCCTTCTTCTTCCTCTTCTTCTCTCCTTTCTTTGCTTTCTTCTCCTCCTACGGGGTTTGCTAGGGCAAATTTGAGACCAAAATGTGAATTTTGGTTTTATCTCCCTCTTTTATATTTTCCACTTTCCCTTAATTGCAATTTAGTCCTCATCTCTTTAATATTGCAATTGTAAATTGTTTTATTTCTATTATGACCCATCTCTACTTTGATTTTAACCTTCATGTCCCATTTGGTCAATTACAATTGTACCCTTGCCCTAGTACCAAAATTCCAGGTTTACTAATTTTATCATTTCCTAATTTCATCTCCAAAATATTACAATGTGACACTTAGTGCTCATATGTGCCCCAACAGTTACATGTACTGTACATCCTCTCGGGACGGGGCGTTACACGAATGACCGGAAATCTAGAGAGAAGGCACACCTTCTCTCTCTAAAAACCATAAAATCCAGCCACTACCCCTTTTTTTGTGTTTTTGGAGAAGATGACACTATTTTCTTGTCTTATTCATTTTAACAATTTTAATAATTCTCATCATGTCCCTTTTTTTCACTATTTTCACACTTGGCACAATCTAGGCCGTCCATTTCCATCATCTCTCTAATCTTGCAACATGTGTCACAAGAGTACATATAGTGGGTGACTTTTGTCACATCACATGTCTCTCAAACCCGTTTTACGACACCCGATACCCGTTGCCTCGAAAAACGTGAAATTCCGACTGTCTTAGAATTTGACGAAATTCGACGTGTTAGCTAAATTTCACAAGACGATTCTAACGGTGAAATCCGTTTTGTCATCCGAGATCTAGAAAATTTTCAGATTTTTACCGAAATGACCGTTTTACCCTTTTTTAGAAAATTGGAATTTTCTCGGGTCTTACAGATTAAATACTTAAGGGTTCTTGGAAAGTATAGTATAGTTAATGGTTTAATTGAACATGATTAAGGTATGGATGTTATTGGATTTTCTGGATAATGTGACTTGTAGGAGGAAGGTGGTAAAGGACAAGGGTGAAGGTGGAAAGTTTTGTTTAAAGGAAGAAAAAGTAAAACTAAATAACTAGGTGAGGAAAATGTAAATGTTTATGAATATATATCTATATATATATATATATATATATATATATATATATATTAATGTTTACCAATGCATATGTTTTCATATCTATGTTATAAATGTTCAAATGAAAAAAAAAGAAATGTGGTTTTCTTGACTTTAAATAATGTTGAGAAAATATGAAATGATTATGGTTTCCATAGTTTTATAAAGAATGATTTATGGTTTCCATATGAAATGAAATGTTTATGAATATATATTTTATATATACATGTTTATATGAAAATGTTTGAATATATGGTTATCTATGTTACAAAGATAAAGTTTAAGAGAGAGTCGACTAAAGTACTTTACGTGCATGGTACATGGGAAAAGTTTAGGATTTTTTATAGAGGGAAGGAAGAGTGATGTATATTGTCATGCGTGAAAATCACGAAAAGTTTATAACGCATAATGTGATTTATTCCATGGTGTGGCATTTAAAGGTACGATTTCTCGGAGGTTCCTTTTTGGGCCATTAGTGTCGTAAAAATTTGTTTCCTCGTAGGTTCCTTTCATGGAGCGACGGTGGTTAACGGTAGGGCATGATTTCTCGGAGGTTCCTTTTTGGGCCATCGGTGATCCTAAGACTGTTTCCTTATAGGTTCTTTCATGGACCAATGATGGTTAACAATAGGCGGGTTCCATTGGATATGACGGATTCAAAAAGGAAAAGAAAGTAAATTGAAAATATATGTTGATACAATTGTTTTAAACATTGTATTTGATCTATATGGAAAAGAAAATAAAACAAATGTTTGTAAAGACAGAAATTCCAATTACACGGAAAAGGGCAAAATGGTATTCGATCAAAATCCGAATTTATTCTCTGATCTCGGATGACTAAGCGGAATTCATTGGAATCAATGCCAATCTAGTTATACGTCCCGGTGTCAGTGCGAGACGATCGGGTTATTACGTTTTGAGGCATGTTTGGTCTTTGTAAACGCGATATTCAATGCGACGAAAGTCACATATAACACATACTCATGTGCCATAAGTGGCATGTGAGTAGAAGGATGAAAATGGACCCGGCCCAGAAAGCTTGGTCTTGGGAAGTGTCAAAACTGGAAAAAGAAGGACATAGATGTCATTTTGGAATTGTTTAAGTTAGAAAAAGACAAAAGAGCAATAGTGATTGTCTTCTTCAAATTGGACCAAAGACCAAAACGTGGGGGAGGAGAAAATAGGATGCAGTGGCTATGGAGTTTTTGAGTTAGAGAGAGAAAGAGTGTACTTCTCTACAGATTTCTTGGTGTCGGTATTGAATTCAGGGACAAGAAATATATTTGCTCTACCTTGAAGAGGACAATGCGTAGGTCTGGGTTTTTCTTGTTTCGACAAACTCCCGAGTGAGGTGAGGGTTTCTTCCTACTTGGGTTTACACTTTGTTTAAGTGTATTTACAATGTTTGAGTTGAATGAGGCGTGAGGGCCGTTTGATTAATTCAGCTTGGAGCAGAGAGGTCATAATTTTGAGAAACCCTATGTGGGATCCTTCTTGTCAAATTTATTCTTTGGGTGCTAGTTGTGCAATTATGTGTTAATGCATGCTTTTGTGTATAAAGTAGGAATCAGTGGTGAAATTAGGTTCACAAAGTGAACACATGATGATTTGATAGGTGGGCCAGACGATGTAGGGTTTGCATTTCATCTCAATCGATGACACGAAACTAATTTTTGGTAATGGCTTAGGTATTCTTGTGTTGGAGTAATTCAAGTTGAATTGCCGTGTTTGATCATTGGCCAGTATGAGGCTCATTTTGATATGATGGATTGTGATTACATGACATGTTTGTGTGATTTTAAATTATGTGAATATATGCATGATTATATGTTATGTGTTATACAATTGTATTGGAATTGGCATCATGCATTTCATATCTTGTTGGGGCACCTAAGAGCGATAAAGTGAGTGCATGAGGTGATTCTCGAAGAATAGTTTTGGAGGGTTGACTAAATAATAATAGTGCTCGGAGGTAGTCCATGCATAAAATGTCAATGCGTCGGATCGGCCCAATTGATATATCTGGAGGGATAGTCTATAATATAACATCGAAGACAGTCCACTACTTCTATGTCGGAGGTAGTCATGAAATATTAACAAATATCTTTGTTAAAAATAATGTTTTCTCATCATTGGCTTACGCGAGTGTGTGAAGTCGGTGAGGACTGGGGGTATGAGTTGTTCGGTGAACATTAGTGAGGATCATGCATTTGCCCGAATCTGTGTTTTCTTTAGAGCATTGCATTTGCACTTAGGTGGAAGTAGCCCGTTTAGGGTGATTCCACTCAGGCATCCTTCCGCCTGTCGAGGATTATATTTTTCGAGTCTGGGGAGCGCTCGGGGCTCATCCACCAGAGACCGTTTTACAATTTGAAACTATTGGATATAGTTGATGTATTATGATGAATATTGTTTTTGGAGCCCGAGTGATTGTTATTATATATATTTTGGATTTTGATGTTGTTGGGACCCAGTTGTGTACGTATTGTATCTGTTGAGCTCCAGTAGAAAGAGACTGCCGATTTTAGTAATGTCGGGTCTGAGCATTTCACGAGAGAAATGTTCATGAGGTTGTGGTGATCACGGACCCGGAGTTTTAGAGGCGTCCTGATTTATGGAAATGATATGTTTATACAATTGTTTTACACATTATATTTGAACTATGTGGAAAAGAAAGTACAGTAAATGTTTATAGAAATAAGATCTCTATCTGATTGTTTACACGTTGTATTTGAATAGAAAGGAAAATAATACCAAACTAATGTTTATTAAAATTTATATCTCTGTAAATTGTTTTCACACCGTTCTGTATTTGAGGCTATATTTGGAAACATTATTTTCATAAGCGTACTCTCAGCGAGCTCCTTTAAGCTCCACCTTTTCAAATGTTTTATAAAAATGTTTTCAAGGCCCGAGAGACTAACGTGCGATTCGGGCATCCTCAGGGCTAGTGACACTTCGCCTCAACGTAATGACCACCTTTTTGAAAATGTATAGTTTTTGTTGTAAATAGCTAACGTGCACCTTTATTTTTGTAATGTATATAAGTTTAAAAGATTGTTTATATATATATATAGTTCGAAAATGATTTTAAAAGTTTGATTTGAAGGTGGTTGTGGTGGACTTGATATCCCATTATTGGATGTGGAGTAAATTAAATTGTTTATTACATGTATTGTAAATTGGGACATCTCAGAAAAACAAAACTACTGATTATACATAAAGGTTAATGTTTAAAAAGAAAAAAAGTGAAAATCACCATGTTTCATAAGATTTTAATGGAAACGTAATTGTATGAAATGGGTTAGCTCAGCAGTTCAATTTTAAAAGGTTTAAAAATAGAAAGGTTTTTATTTCGAGATAAAATGAAGTCTTGAGAGGTCCCGAGTTAGGAAAGAGCTTCGGATTGGGTCCCTTCATTAATTGTATTATATATTTTTTTTAAATATTCATAAATAAAAAAATATTCAAAAAAACTATTAAGGAGGTCAAAATCGATTCAACAACTTAAAGGAATAGTTCATGTTTTAATGAACATAATCGAGTCAATTTCGAATATATAGTTTAACAAGTTGCTTTAATTAGCTTTGCCCTAATGGTGGCTAAAATAAAATTTTATTTTCAAGTATCACAAATTTTTATATTGTCAAATTTTGTAACATTGTAGCACGATATATATTATTTATTTTGATATTTATTATTTTTATGATTATGTAGCGGTACAAGGTATTTGTACAATTTAAAATATTGAAATATCTGAAATTTTCAAAATTAAAAAAATTGCACAATATAGCCTGATATATATTAATAATAAAATTTCCAAATAGTTTATAAAATTTTACGTAGCGATCTGAGAGGTTGTACTAGTGCGGGTGCTTGAAGTAAGGGGTATGAGCACTAAAGTGTCCTTTGTAATTTTTGGAAGAAATTGTGAAATGATAATTTATGGGCTCGGAATGTTGTAATAGAGCAAGGGTAAAATAAGTAATTTGATCAAATGAGATATGAAAACCGTAATCAAAAAGAGAAGAAATTTATAATAAGAAATAATAAAGTTGAAGTGCGAATGTTTAAAGAGATGGAGGAACAATTACGATTAGGCATAAAATGATAATATAAAGGAGGGGAGAGACCGAGCCACAAAATTCATTTTGGTCTCCTTTTTGCTAGGGCAAAACGTGGAGAAGGTTGGAGAAGAGAGAAGAAGAGGAAGAGGAGGAAGAAGATGAAGGAGGAGGAGAGGAAGAATTTCAGGTATGGAATCCTTTAATTTGGGTTTTTGATATGAATTCTAAGGTTTCTATGGATGAGTAGTTGCTCCTTTCCTAGGGTTTTGTTAGGAGATAAGATTATCCTAATCCTAGAAATTCTTGAATTTGTGGGTAAAACCTTAGTGGTATATAATAAACATGGAATCCATCAAGAATTTTATGGGTTGTATGAATTGGTGGACTTGATGAAGTTCTTGGATTTTCACCTAGGGTTTGTTGTAGAAGTTCTAAACCACCAATACAAATTGTGGTGGAGTTGTTTTGGAGTAAATTCATGTTAGTTTTTGAGGAATGGTTGTAAAAAAAGAAAGTGTTGGGTTTTTTTAAGAAATCTTTGTCTCAAGTCATAAAATAATTTTGTTTTTATTTATAGATTAAGTTATAATCATCCAAATGAATTTATTCAATTAGTAGAACCATGGAATAGGGCTACAAATTTACTCAAGGGACCAAGAGCAAATTGTAACTCTAAGGCTCCCAAATCTTTGACTAAGGTAGAGCTCGTGTAGCTCACTTGATTATCTCTGTTTTGGGTATTGTTGTAGTCATTTTGTATAAGTGGAGTTTCATCATCAAATTGGTGTTCAGTATGGGGTAAATAGACTTCTGGGAATAAGTTATCTGAAGGAAGTGCACACAAAATGTAACCCCAAAGTGCCCAGAAAGTTTGGTGTAAACGAAACATGCTGCAGATTCTCATACGCCAAATCGAAGAATATGTGATGTAACACAATAACTTGAGTTTGGTGATCCAAATCGGGTGATTCAAATTGGTGAAGAAAACCTTAGAACCATACCAAACGAGTGAAGAAAAAAATTTCCAATTTATGGAGTTAAGACCCTAGAAATCAAGGCGATAACAAGAGTTTTCGATTCAAATGAGCCTAACCACCTGGGCATAAAAAAATCCTCAGAATCATAAGTATGCTACTGGCGGCCTTAGAGAAGGAATTTTAAATCAAATTTAGCAGACGTCATCGATATAGCAAATGAATGATCTGGAGAGTTTATGGCACTTTCAAGACCGTTTGAATAATTTTTACTAAAGTCCGCAAAGATTATTGAAAAAGCGCTACCAAAATAAGCCGCTTTTTGTTAGGGGCTTTTGGTGCTCGCGGTATTTGTTTTATCTTGCTTTTATATGATCGCCAGACCCTAAAGTGACTTTTGCGCAGCGGCGTCGTTAAGGTTTATGCTGTACGTAGGCGACAATGCTTTCGCCGTGACTGGTTGAGTGTAGGCTAAAAGCAAAGGCGGGAAAGTTGTGGAGTCGTGCTTAAGTTTTGAGAAACAAAAAGCGTGAGTGTTCTAAACCTATTTTCAAATACTAGCAGATTATTATAAACTATTTTACAATGGTATTTAATGGTTTCGATTGTAAACCATGTTTAAAGCAAGCAATGAGATTTAAAGAAGCAAACAACGGTTCAATTATCAAACCATATTTATATTAAAATGAATTGGCTTTTGGAAATAGAAACCATATTTCAAAGAGCAAGCAAGCAAGCAAACAAAAGAATATTTTCGAAAAACAGCCTAACTAAAAATCCCTAGTTTTGGCAAGCATACCGGCCGAGCGTTCGCATACGCACGGTGGTGTTAGGATATCATTCATGCATTTTAGATTTGCCTGGTCGGCAAACTTAGGTCATGCATCATGGCATTTAAAGGAGACCGTGGCACGTACTAGAGTATATAGGGTTAACGCGTTAACTAAATTATGGTGATGGAGACCCAGGTCAATTCCACCATATTTACCGGAAAAAGGGGAATTTAGCCAAGGCTCTTCCACCTAGGTGACGCGGACCCATGTCCAGCCACCTAAGACCGCCGATGCCCGTGCTCTCGCGGTTCACTAGGCATGCCATAAGAAGGCCCCAAAGGGTTGATGATTTATAAGCATGTTTATACAGATTTGAAAAATCAACCACTGGTAATATTACCTGCTGAGCCTGCGCTCCCGCTTTTTATTTCAAGAACGGTTGAGCCAGTTCTTGCTTTATTTTAAAGCATATGGTCGAGCCTGCATCTCGTGTTTATAAAAAGTTTTATAAACTTTTAAAGTAAAAAGATTGGTAAAAGTTTTATAAACTTTAAAAGAAAGCAAGGTAAAGCGGCAAGGTGATTTGAGAAAAGTTTTATAAACTTTTAAAGCAAAGCAAGCAAGTAAGTATGAAAGTTTTATAAACTTTTAAAAGCAAGCAAGTATAGAAAGTTTTAGAAACTTTAAAGTAAGCAAGCAAGACTTCTAGAGCCATCCTCAGAAAATAGAGTTTTACGCTGAGATGTTTTAAAGTAAACATTTTGAGTAAAAGATACACTCACTCGAGAGCTCAAGTAGCTCATTATTTTCCTATTTTAAAACTATTTTCCGTGCACAAAGACCCGAACGCCGGGAGCGCATTAGATTCTCCGACTTTTGTATAAGTGTCAGAATTAACACCCGAATAAATACTTACCTTTATATCGAGTATATGCATGTACTTAGTGTAGTTTTGTGAAAATGTGCTGAGCCTCGAGGCTCCGTGAAAGAATGTCATTTGGCTGCCATATTTGGAAATGTGTAAATCTTGTGTATACATGATTCGGGACATGTCCTATACGCAAATTATGTCAAATTTTATAAAAATCACAAGTTTAGAAAAGAAAATTTTTATATCGAAGCTAGAAGCAATACGCCTTCGCTTCAATAGATTTTTCTAAATAAGCATAAAACTACCAGATTGGTGGAGCTTCACACACTCGCCACAAGAGTAATGGGTGTGACATTTTCAACTATTAGAATATTTTGAAATATTGTCTAATACAAATTAAAATATAAAAATGAATTTTTTTTTATAGATATCTTTCACAAATTGATTCGTTGAACGGTCACAAAATAGTGACGAAATTGTTTTTCCATTACTATTTTATGACGGAATGAGAATTCTGCCACAAATTTGTGACGGAATGAGATTTCCGTCAGAAATTTGTGACGAATTTAGAATTCCATCACTATTTTCTGACCAATTTGTGACAGGTAGCTATTAAAAAATATTTGAAATTAATTGTATTATATTATTTTTCAACATATTCATAAATTAAAAAAAATATTAAAAAAAAACACTTAAGGAGGCCAAGATTGATTCAACAACTTATAGGAAGAGTCCGTACTTTAATGAACATAATCGAGTCAATTTTGAATATTTAGTTTAATAAGTTACTTCAATTAACTATGCCCCAATGGTGGCTAAAATAAAATTTTAATTTCAAATATCACAAATTTTTGTAATGTCAAATTTTGTAACATCGTAGCATGATATATATTATTTATTTTGATATTTATTATTTTTATGACTATATAACAATGCAAAATTATATATACAAATTTTTAAAATATCAAATATCACAAATTTAAAAATTAAAAAAATTCAAAGGCCAATATATAGCACATATATTAAGCCAATAAAATTTCAAATAGTTTATAATATTTTTTAAAATATTGTAAACATTTTGAAATAGTGTTCAATACAAATTAAAATATGCGATTTTCTTTAATGTGACATTCGTTTACAATTTATCGAAATTTTGATAGAAATTGTTTTTCCATCACTATTTTGTGAGTGAGAATTCTGTCACAAATTTGTTATGAATTTAGAATTTTGTCACATTTCTCAGGATCGATGAAAATGATTTGTGATGTATAGCTATTAAAAAATTCTCATTTTTATATTTGAAATTTAATTATATTATATATTTTTTTCAAAATATTGAATTTAAATAAAAATATTCTAAAAACTATTAAAGTATGCAAGCATTGATTCGACAACTTATAAAGAATAGTTCGTGGCTTAATGAACACACCCCAGTCAATTTCGAATATATAGTTTTAACAAGTTGTTTCCAATTAGCTATGCCCCAATGGTGGCTAAAATAAAAATTTATTTTCAAGTATTACAAATTTTTATAATGTCAAATTTGTAACATCAAATCATGATATATTATTTATTTTATTATTTTTCTTTTTATGACTATGTAGCAAAGGCAAAATTATATACATAATTAAAATATTGTAATACCAATAAATTTAAAAAATTTTAAAAAAATTGCAATAATATAGCACAACATATATATTAACACATCAGTACTCAATAGTTTATAATATTTTCAATATTAGGAATATTTTGAAATAGTGTCTAATACAAATTAAAATACATAGAAATGAATTTTTAATAGATCTATGTCACAATTGTCACAACCTACCCAAAGCTGTATGAATTGTGTTTTCGCCACTACGCGACCTGAACGAGAATTCCATCACAAATTTGCGACTGATTTAGAATTCTCACAAATATTTTAATCGACGGTGATTGTGTACTATTAAAAATCACTTTATATTTTAATTAATTGTATTATATACTTTTTCAAAATATTCATAAATCGAAAAATATTCAAAAACTATTATGAGGTCAAGATTGATTCAACAACTTATACGTAATAGTTCTGCTTTAATGAACAAGAATTTCGGAGTCAATTCCTCGACATATAGTTTAACAAGTTGCTTCACTGAATATGCTCCAAATGATTGCTATAATATAAATTTATTTTTCAACATCACAAATTTTTATAATATCAACCTTGTAACATCGTAAAGATGATATATATTATTTATTTTGATATTTATTATGCCTTTATGACTATGTAGCAAAGCAAAATTTTATTTATAATTTAAAATATTTAAATATCCCAAATTTAAAAAAATTCTTAAAATTGCACAATATAGCACAACATATATTAATAATAAAATTTCAATTAGTTTATAATATTTCCAATATGTGGAATATTTTGAAATAGTGTCTAATACAATTAAATATGTGTACGATTTATTTGACTAGATATCTCGTTACAAATTGTCATTAAACCGTCACAAACGACGAATTAGTTTTTTCCATCACTATTTTGTGACGGGACTTATTCGCCACAAAATAGCACTGACGAAATTCTCAGAAATCATTTCGTGACCGATTTATGATAGATAGCTATTAAAAAAAATCATTTTTATATTTTTGAAATTAATTGTATTATATACTTTTTCAAATTATTGATAAATAAAAAAATATTCTAAAAAACTATTCAGGAGGCCAAGGTTGATTCAACAACTTATAGGAATAGTTCGTGCTTGCAATGAACATAATCGAGTCAATTCGAATATATAGTTTAACAATGTCATTTCACTCATTTATGCCTTAAATGCGGCTAAAATAAAAATTTATTTTCAAATATCACAAATTTTTATAATGTCAAATTTTGTAACATCGTAGCATGATATGACACACCCCCACCCCTACTAGCAGGGCGGAGCAACAAGAACCCTGGCGTAACTCTCACTCGATACTTCCAACGACTAGAGAATCCTCAAAGCTGCCGTGTTAAGTCAAAACCCAGATAAATTTTTTTTCTTTTTCTAAACTTGTGATTTTATAAAATTTCGGCAGCATAACAGCTACATATAGGACATGTCCCAAAACCTGTAAATACAATTTACACTTCTAAAATATGACAACCAACAACACTTCTTCAAAAGAGCCTCAAGCTCATCACATCAAAACTATGTACATACATATGCACAACTATACAAGTTCAAAGTGTTTTCTAACAAAAGTTAGTTACATTTTGTTTACAAATATATACAATAGTGAGGAAATATAGCACATATATCTAGAAGTCAGGAGGACTCTGATATGTCCTAGTGTCTGGTGTACCTATACCTGGAAGATAATTTTTAAAAATAGGAAAATAATGAGCTAAAAGAGCTCAATGAGTGTATGCTTTATAAAATGCTTGCTTTTTCTGAAAATGTCTCAAAACTATAAAAACGATCTTTTACAAAACACTTTCGTAAAACTCGCTTGCTTTGCTATAAAAGTTTTTAAACTTTAAAAATGTCGTTGCTTCGCTTATTAGCTATCGATTTTAAGATGGCGTAAATGCTTATAAATATAATGATTAACCATTGGAAGCCTTTCTTGCTTGTTGTACCCTAGTAAACACGGGAAACCTGTGTCTCTACCGTACCGGTGGAAGGATCTCGTGTCCACATCACCTATTCCGGTAAATATGGTGGAATGCTCCAAAACCACATAATAAGCTAGTGCACTAACCCTATATACTCCAAAGACGCGCACGATCCTCCTCTATCATGCCATAATGCATTTGTGCTTAAGTTTGTCGACTGTGCAAATATAAATGAAATGCAATTATGTCTTAACTTCCACAGACGTACATAACACCTTCGACCTGGTGAATGCTTGTTAAGATTGTGGATTTAAGGCCTAGCTTATAAAACATAAGTTTGCTTGCTTGCTTAATAAATCATAGTGCTTACTTGCTTTGTCACAACCCCACTTACTAGCCAGCAGGTGTGCCACCACTTACGTAAACCCTCACCAAGTACTTCCAAACGCACTAAAGAACTTGCTAAAGTGAAGTCGTGTTTGTAAGACCCGAGAAATTCCAATTTCTCGAAAAGGCAAAATCGTAATTTCGACATAAAATTATTTCGGTTAAAATATGGAATTTATTCTCTATATCTCGGATTTACGAAACGGATTTCACTGGGAATCGCCTCGCAAATCTAGCTAGCACGCCAAATTTTTGGCTGAATTCGAGACAATGGAGTAGGCACGCTGAGGCATCGCGTTCGGGAGCCGTGAAAACAATTTTCGGCGACGAAAGTCACATATAACACGTACTCATGTGCCATGGGCGGTATGAGTAGAAAATTACCCAAGAGTGGATCGCCGAGATAGTGCGCCGAATGTCAAATCAAGAGGGACATAACGGGTGGCCACTGGAATTGTTTAAGTCATAAAAAGACAAAATAGCCAATAGGACTTGTCTTTCTCCAATTGGTCTCAAGAGCAAAACGGAATCGGGGAGGGAGGATGCAAAAGAGACGAATGAGTTCTTTTTAGAGCGAAAGGTCTAGCTTTCTAAAATATCGCGAGATCCCGACCGTCTGCTCTCTGACAAGAAGGAAAAAGCCGCTCTACGGAGAGAGCTTCAAGGTGGCAACGGATTTAGGGAGTTTCCTCAAACTCCGAGAGGTAGGGGTTTTCTCCTACTTGCTTTATTCCTTCTTAAGTACTTTGTCGATGTTTGAGTCGGGTTGAGGCCGTAGGTTACGATCGGTCCTAAAACTGGGACCGAATTGATATATTTTTGAAACCTGAATGGTGCGCCGACTGTCCAATGACTGGCGGTTGTTAAATGGTGCAATTATGTTTTTTAATGCATGGGATGGTTTGTCTGAGGGTCGGAAATGGCCGTGGAAATGCGGGTTTCACGGGCGAACCGATGATTGTGTGACGGTCTGAATAGTAACCGAGGGTTTCACTATTCCCGAGAATAGTGTTCACAAAATATATTTTGTGTGAAAATGTGTTTGGTCGAGTGATTCAAGTCGAATTGCTCGTGTTTGATCAAGCAGTCTTTTTCATCGGAGCTTAATTTTTGATGTAATGAAATGAGAATTTACATGATACATCAGGTGAATTGAATTCTAGGTAAATATATGCATGTCGATATATTTGCATATGATATGGGATCGTAATGGAAATGGCATCATGCACCGATATGCAATCGGGAGCAACCCTAAGATGATGGAGTGAGGCATGAGGAGAGTCTAGAGAAAAAATGAATCGAGGTTGTTTCAAAACTAATAATGATCTGAGGGTAGTCGATACTAAAAATATCAATCGTCGGAGACGGTCCAATTGATATACATCGGAGGGTAGTCCACATATAATATCAATCATCGGAGACGGCCCGATTGATATACATCGGAGGGTAGTCCACTAAATGTAACATCGGAGACGGTCCACTACTTATACGTCGGAGGGTTGTCCTTAAATAAAACTTAAAATTCTCATACGAGGCTTAAAGTGAAAGGGTGAGTCTAGCGGTGACTCTGCACGAGATGATCGCTAGGACATTCGGCATAGATCATGCATTTACTTGAATGTGTGTTTATTTTGGAGCATTGTATCACACTTAGGTGGAGAGAGCCCACTTAGGGTGATTTCAATTAATGAGCATTAGCTCACCCCGGCCGAGGAACATATTTCGTGCACAGGAGCGCACGAGATGGCTCATCCTAGAGGCTGAGTTTAGAAGAAAAGCCGGATTGTGACTTTGGTTTATGATGTATGACATGTATTAGAATTCTCTAATTTCAATATATGTGTTGTATAAGGGTAAAATTTGATCTCTTGTAACTATTGGATATAGTTGGATATAGATATTGTGATGAGTATTGTTCATGGGCCCAAGTGGTCGTCTTACTCATGTTATTGTTATATTGATGTTTGGGAAAGGTTATATGTGTTTGTATTTGGGTAGAGCTCCCTGCATAAAGCAGAGACTGCCCGATTTTGCGGAAAATGTCGGGTCACCCAACATTCAAGGGTATTCCGCAGTTGATTGCGAATAATCCGGACCCCCTGGATCGGTGTTAAGGGTACTGTATCGTGAGCTTAGGTATACGAATACCTAGGGAGCTCAGGTTTGGTATCCATCACCACTTGGGTTGTTTGATGTAGAGTATAGATATATGGAAACCTAGAGATTGAGGATTTGGGCTTAGGTCATAGTCGTGTAAGAACATCACCACTAGGTGTGGTTCGATGTTAAGTTTAGGTATGAGATTACCTTGGAAATCACGGGACAAAACTAGGACACTACATGCATGTGTTGGTGTGTTTTGTGTGATTGGATTTTGTGAAGTGTGCTTGCATGCTTGGTTGTGCATAACCTGAATTGTTAGGTGTTATGTGATTGAAATTATATGATTGATATGCTTGGTTGATAGCATAGGATTAAGTGTGGAAAATTTTGGAGTTTACAGTGTGTAAACTGGAACAAAGGAAATAAAATAAATAAATTTTACTAAATTTATTTGGTTTAAGGACAATGAAATAAAATTTTAAATAAATTTTAAAGTGAACTCATAAAATTATTGAGTGTAGGAATTGCAAAAGTGTTCAAGCCACCGCATGTACGAGTAGCAAAGCGAGGCTAATGGAAATGAGGAAAAAAATAAATAAATAAATAACAGGTGGAGAAATTTTTTAATAAAGGTAAAACTGGAAAAGAAAATAAAGAAAATAAAGAAAATAAAGTTTATAAATTTATTTGAGTGTTCAAGAAAATGAAAAAAAATAATAATTTTCGCTGATTTTTCCAAATCGAAATAACTGAAATAAAAGGAAAAAAATAATGAAAAAAAAATGGTGGTTGGACCGAATGGCCACGCCCAAAATCGTGTTGTAACCAAGGGGCTAGGCATTATACTGGGGGCGCCGCAAAGTCGGCTACGGGCGCCAGGGCGGCTACGGCTAGCAAAATAACATACGCGAGGCACGTGACGGCTCGGCGCTGCGGGGCGCCGCAGAAAGGGCGTGCGAGGCGACGGCGCTGCGCGCGTGGGCGCCGGCGCCAGCGCCGGGCACCGGGCGCACGGCGCAGCGCGCGGAGGCGCGTGCGGGTTGCGCGCACGACACGTGCCCGGGCGCGCTGGGCGTGTTGCCGGGTTACCGTGCACTTCGGTGCACTCAGCCGTTTTTGACTCGCTTGACTCAAGATCGTTTCCTCGAAGACTTTTGAACATTTTTCGTGAACTCCTGCCTGCGAACACCGTTTCATCACAAAAAATTTTAGAAAAAAAAAATTATAAACAAATCAAATCAAATCAAATCAAATCAAATCAAATTAAATCAAATAAAATGAGACAAAATTTTGGAAAAATAAAATTTTCGAAAATAAAATTTTTGTTGATAAAAATGTTTTAAATGTATAATTAATTGCCTCAGACATTTGTAAATGCGACAATGTATAGTATCTGGGCCGGTGTTTGAGCCGTAGAGATACCGCACGAGATTGAACTTGTCATTTAAACTGTGGTAGATGGTTAATGAGGACGAGACGTAGATGGCGTCCAAGAGGTACTCGACACCACCAAAGGTTTGATCGCAGGCTTTTACCGAGGTCGTATTGCATTGCAGCCAAGAATTTATAGCATAGGTTGGTATAGCGTAGTCGTGGGAGGTCCTAGTAACCTTCGTAGGTTTAGGCATCATCCTCCCACATTCATAAAGGGGAGTGTAGATCCCACGGTGGCAGACCATTGGTTCATACAGATCGAGAAGGTGTTAGAGGCTATGGAGATTACCTCTGACACTACCAGGATTAGACTAGCTGTGTTCCAGCTAGAGAGTGAAGCCCAAATATGGTGGAAATGGGCAAGGACCCAGAGACCTTGAGAGGTGCTCTCAGATGTGAGTTCCTCCCTAGGGATTAGTGGCGGCATTAGGATGATATGTCGAGGTTGTAGCCGGAGATCTCAGACTCTCACGCGGACCCGAGGATTATGGACACGCCGTGAGTTCGATGTCATCCCGGGATGGATTGGCCGACTCTCGCTCATGTGATTGTTATCAATCAGAGTTTAGGAGGGTTACCGCCTACACGCAGACTCCGCATCGCATTTCAGGAACAAGTATGATATTTTTGCCCCGCATAAAGATACGAGTCCGTGTCGTGATGCTAGCTGGGTTGGTTAGCGAGACTTACTCTGTAAGAGGATCTAGGAGAGACCGCACTTTAGATCTACCTCTGCACTTCCAGAGTATGTGGATGTTTTCCGCATGAACTACTCGACTACCTCCACACAGATTCATGACTTCAGATCGAAGTTACGTTACTCCTTGGTACTTCACCCATCTCTACACCGTGACAGATGGCACTGAAATGCGAATCTGCAGTCCAAACACAGAGCTAATGGATGTGGTCTGGTCAAGAGCACTCTACCATGGGGCGCTCCGCTTCTATTTGCTACAAGAAGTGGCGACAAAACCTTCGACCGTGCATTGATTACCGACAATACCGTGGTTACGACTGGGCACCTGCATCATCGGGCCGAGGATCATGATTTGTTTGATCAGCTGAGAGGAGCGTGAGTCTACTCCAAGATAGACCTTCGTACCGGTTACCATCACCGAGGGTTGTGGGGACAATATCCACACAGCGCCAGACGCCATGGCAGCACTTTGAGTTTACTGCGATGCTCTTTTGATCGATGAATGCCATCGGCATTCATGGACCTCATGCATAGGGTGTTCCAACTCTTATCTAGATCACTTTGTCATAGTTCCTGCGGGATGACATTTTGATCTACTCCCAATCGTGAGCGGAGCAATGAGTATCACTCGAGGATCGCGGTTACGAAGCACGAGAGACCATCAACAGACGCCACTCTCGCATGCGAAGCAGCCATCGAGGAGATTTTTGACACACGTGTGTCGCGACTCAGAGTTTCAATGATCGAAGAAGGTCGAGGCCGTGGATGAGTCAGAGAGACCGAATGTCAATCTTCGGTATACGCATTGGATCGGGCCGGGTATTACAGAGATTCGAGAATGGGCCGGAGTCAGTCTACTCAAGTGATCGTAGGATTTCGCCACGGATACATGGAATCATGGTCGGGACGACTCGACCATGGAGCAGAGAGAGATCGAGATACCTGCAAGACTGGATGCAAAGTATAAAGCAAGAGGGAGGATCAACTCTCTAGTTCCTGGGGCAGCAAGACTTATGCTTCACACGAGTTTCGTGACTGCATGGATTTGGCATGTGAGACGGATTGCCCCTGTGAGACAGGATCCTGTGATTTCGGGATGACGCAGTCCCAATAGTCAGAGAACAAGAGAGTATATGGTTCATTCCTCCACACCCTAGTACGGCCAGGAATAAGTTTCGCTTTTGGTGCTATACAAGCACTCCTATCACAGACAGCTGTGAGGGGCCAGAGGCGGGTCAAGTCAGTGGACAGATCGTAGTTATGCAATGGAAGCGTAGTGGACCCAGGATGGCAGAGACACATTGGTTATTGATGCCAGCTTGACACGATGAGTCGACAGCCCCACCGGCTTGTCGCAATCGGGACCTCGCTAGGTTGTCATATCAACACCCATGGCCTAGATTTGTGCTTAGAGGTTGGGCGCCTTTAGAGGAGGCCAGATATAGATGTTCTTCCTGTGATGCAGGTGAGAGTTGATCTGATAGGCTCGATTATGATAGATCTCCGAGATCCCGCCATGGTGGACCCCGACCGGTGTCACAAGATGGCATTATTGCTTTCGTGTGCACTCAGAATATCAAGGCTTTAGCCCGTGTGGTGCACAGATGGTCATTCACCACTCTTGGTGAGCGTGGTTGATTTTAATTTTTAGATTACACCAATGAAGACTCATAGTTCGAATCAGGAAGTGAAGAGTAATTCAAGTGTATCAAGTAAAGCAAAAAGGGGGGCCATAAATCCCCTAAGGTGAAAGCCCGGGAGCTGTGGTGTAAGTGACCCGTGAGATATCCCGACTTCGTGTGGGTGGAAGAGACCAGAGATATCCCAAATTTATGTGAATGTAACAGGCTCAAGTGTGTTTAAGAATTATGTCATCTCAAATGAAAATATATTTGGCCATATCATATACACTTGTGAGTTTAAAGGATGAGCCCGGAGTGACCGAGATGAAAACACACCTGACAAAGTTATCATGTAGACTTAAAGTTGAATGACAGGAGCTCTAGAGTGACTGAGACTGATACCCATCGAAATCAAGGCTGCGTCGTGAGCCCGCGTGTGATACTCTGATGTCATTCATGACATGGACTGAAGCTGATTCATCCATTGATTGTCGCTGATTGTGACCTTGGGAAGGCCGCTACACACAAAGTATACAGTAGGTTACACGCTGTGTAGATTATGGTATATGCGTTAGAGGACACGCTGCGAGCATACGTCCCGGATCATCAAGTATCGACCGAGGGAGAGAGCTCCATCACCGGTCCCCGATTCGACATAGGAGATTAATTCTCCGAGAAGGTGAGTTTGATATTTACTGTAAATAATTTTCCTCACGCCATAAATCAAGCAGGCAGCCATGCAGATGTGCGACGCCGACCCTAGAGTTCGAGGTCGGGATCATGTCTTCGAAGGTGATGTCAAGAGAGGGAGCGGGTCGTGTTCTAAGTAAGCGCTGAAGCTATCGCCGAGATTTATTGGCCTTGAGATACTCGAGAGTAGGCATTGTTATAGCATCGATCGCGTTACCACCCAAAGATGTCAAAGTGCTCACGAGGCATTTCACGCTCCATGTCTGGCATACGCCGATCCAACACCAAGGCGTAGCTGATCGGGATGTGATCGAGGTCGATAATCGATGACCTTCTGAGGAGGACCTATGCATTTTGGAGAGTCGTGACGTTTTGCGACGCAAGACCGTGAGGTGGCTAGTGAGAGTGCTACGGCAGCACCATGGAGCGGGATGAGTCCACGCGGGAGCGCGGAGGACACGATGCGACCACCCATCCTTCTCGCTTGTTAATGGATGACGTAGCTTAAATGCCGAGATTTAACGATCGCTACATGCATGGTGAGTGCACGTTGCATATGCATGTGAGTGATTAGATCGCCCGTACTTCGGATCTAAATTCCTTTTAAGGAGGGGAGAATGTAGGACCCGAGAAATTCCAATTTCTGGAAAAAATGGCAAAATCGTAATTTCGATTACAAAATTTTTATTTCGGTTAAAAATCCGGAATTTATTCTCTATATCTCTAATGATGAAACGGATTTCACCTTTGGAATCGTCTCGTGAAATCTAGCTAGCACGTCGACCACGACCTGGAGACAAATGAGCTCGTGACGCTTTTCAGCATCGCACGTGTCAGAAACAATTTTCGATGTGACGAAAGTAACATATAACACATACTCATGTGCCATAAGTGGTATGAGTAGGGAAATGATGAAGATGGACGGCCGAGATAGTGCCGAATGTCAAAACTGGGAAAAGAGCGACATAACGGGTATTAATGGAATTGTTTCATAAAAGACAAATAGCCAATGGGGACTTGTCTTCCAATTAAACCAAGAGCAAAACGTGAATTGGGGAGAAGGATGCAAAGAGGGATTAAAAATGGAGTTCTTTTAGAGTGAGAAGGTCTAGCTTCTCTCTAAAATATCACGCGATCCGACTGGGTTTGCAGCTTCGATGTGCTACGAAAGTCGTCTACGTGGAGAGGGCTTTAAGGTGGGTGTACCCGACAGTGGATTTCCAACCCGAGAGGTAGGGTTTCTCCCTACGGGGTTTTATTCCTTCTTTTAAGTACTTATTTACGTTTGAGCTAAATGAGGCCATGAGGGGTTGAAGTGACCTGGCCCCAAACTCGGGACCGAATTGAGAGAATTTTGAACCCAAAATGGCAGCAAATGCACTGTCCACGCTGATTTGGGTTGTTAAATGGTGTACCTTATGTTTTAATGCATGGGATGGTTTGTTTGAGGTCGAAACGGGTCATGGAATGCGGTTCACGTAAGTGAACCGATGATTGGTGATTTGTTTCCGAATATAATCGAGGGTCTCACTATTCGAGAATAGTTCACAAAATATATTTTGTGTAAAAATGTGTTTGGTCGAAAGGATTCAAGTCGAATTGCTCAGGTTTGATCGCTAGCCCACGCGGAGCTCTAATTTTGATGTAATGAAATGAGAATTTACATGACATGATCGTGAATTGAATTTGCAAATATATGCATGTTGATATATTTGCATATGATATAGACTGTAATGAAATGGTACTATGCATTCCATATGCACTGTATACCCCTAGGATGATAGGATGAGTGCAATGCAGGAGTCTAGAGAAAAAAATGGTCTTGCAGGGTTGTCTAAAACTTAATAATGACTCCGAGGGTAGTCCATAATTAAAAATATCAATCGTCTGAGATCATCCAATTGATATACACTCCGAGGGTAGTCCAATACATATATTGATCAATAACTGAGGACACCCAATCGATATACATCGGAGGGTAGTCCATCAAATGTAACATCTGAGACTACCTCAATTACCATACGTCTGAGGGTCGGGGTCTCTTAACAAACATAAAAAATTCTTATACGAGCTTTTGAGGCGAAAGAGGAGTTCTGGGTGAGTACTTGGGTACGAGATGACCGCTTAGACATTCAAGTAGATCATGCATTTGCTTGAATGTGTGTTTATTTTGAGCATTGCATTGCACTTAGGCGGAGAGTAGCCTACTTGGGGTGGTGATTCCAGACCATCGAAAGTATTAGTCACCTATTTTATGAACATATTTCAGTACGTGAGCGCACGTCGAGGAGACAAACATCCTGGGAGGCCGAGTTTAGAAGAAAAACCGGATTTCGCTTTGGTTTACGATGTATGACATGTATTAGAATTCCCTAATTTCAATATATGTGCTGTATAAGGCAAATTCAACTCTTGAAACTATCGATATAAATATTATAGATATCAGGATGAGCATTGTTCATGGGCCCAAGTGGTCGCTTTACTCCATGTTTTGTTATATCGATAAGTTCGGGGATAGCTTATATACGTGCTCTAGGTTCGGCAGAGCCCCCGCATGCCGAGACTCGCCTCGATTTTTATGAAAATGCTCAACACCCGACATTCACGGTATTCCACGGTTGATTCGTAAATAACTGACCCCCGGATCAGGTGTCACAAAGGTTGCTTATCGAAAACCCGTGATATAATTTTTCTTTCTAAACTCGTGATTTTATCAAATTTCTAGCGATAACAATCGATATGTGATTATATCCCAAAACCCGATATACAAACTTACACTTTTCAAAAATATGGCAACCAACACACTATCCAAAGAGCCTCGCACTCATCATTTTCACAAACAAAAACTATGTACATACATATGCTCAACTGTACAAATTCAAAGTATTTCCTTACACAAGTTATTTAATATAGAACTATACTAAAAGTCAGGAGAATCTTAATATGCTCCAGCGTCCGGCGTGCCTGAAAATAATTTTTAAAACAACAAAATAATGAGCTAAACGAGCTCAATGAGTGTATGCTTTATAAAATGCTTGCTTTTTCTGAAAATATCTCAAATTGTAAAACTCTCTTTTACAAGACATTTTCTAGAAACCTTGCTTGCTTACTTTGCTTTGCTTTGCTTTAAAAATTTCTAAAACTTTTCATAACCTCTTGCTTGCTTTAAAAGTTTTATAAAAACTTTTCATAAACGTGGGAGCCTGGGCTTCGACCGCTTGCTTCCAAAGTTTCTAAAACTTTTCATAAACTCTTACTTGCTTTAAAATTTTTATAAAAACTTTTCATAAACGCGGGAGCCTTGGCTTCGACCGCTTAGTTTCAAAGTTTATAAAACTTTTCATAACCTCTTGTTTACTTTAAAAGTTTTATAAAAACTTTTCATAAACGTGGGAGTCGGGCTTTCGACTGGCCATGGTGTTTCTAAATCTCTTTCATAAACACGGAGCTCTGGCTCGACCATGCACTGGTTGATTTAAAATCGTATGAAAATGCTTATAAATCATCAACCACTCGGAGGTCTTTATTTGCTCTATAATTCTAGTAAACACGGAGCCTGGCTTCCAACCGTGCCTGGGAAAAGGACCTCGGGTCCGCATTACCTGTGGAAGAGCCTTGGCTCAATTCCCTTTTCCAAGAAATATGGTGGGAATGACTCGGGTCAACATCACCATAATCTGAAGCTAGCGCATTAACCCTATATACTCCAAAGACGCGCTACTCGCCCCTTTAAATGCCATGATGCATGAACCAAGTTTAAGCACCAAAATCTAAAACGCACTTAAATAACGCCCTAACACCACCAGGCATCGCACTAACACTCTCCTGGCGGAGGCTTGCTAAACTGGTGGATTTTTGTTGTGCCTATTTTATAAAATATACTTTTGTTTACTTGCTTGCTTGTTTCAAGATGGTTTTACAACTCAAAACCATTGCTTGCTTGCTTTCTTAAAAGTATGGTTGAATACATCAAAACCATTATTTGTTCGGCTTACATATGATTTAAATCAAAACCACTGTCATGAAAACTGTATCATATGAATCGCCCATCCCGAGAGAGTGCACAAGATGGTGAAACTGTAGGGGCGTATAAGAGCACCAAGTGTCACATTGTGGTATCTTGGAGATGAACTTATGAAATGATAAATTTACTAAACCCGGAATGTGATGCTAGAAGAAAGGGTAAAATTGTAATTTCTAAAAAGGATATGAAAACCATAAAATGAAAGATGATGGGCCATCATATATATAACAAGAGTTGATTTGCAATATTAAAAGGATGGAGGACTTAATTTCAATTAAGGAGAAGATTAGGATATAAAAAGGGAGATGAGACAAACATTTCATTTTGGTCTCATTATTTTTGGGTAGGGCTTCACATTTTGGTGAGAAAAGAAGAGGAAGAATGTAAAACCCGAGAAAAATTCAATTTTTTTGAAAAAGGGTAAAACAGTAATTTCGGTTGAAAACTGGAAATTCTCTAGATCTCGGATGATGAAACGGACTGCACCAAGGCAAATTGCCTCGTGAAATCTAGCACCTTTAAAAGTTTCATCAAATTCTAAGACAATCGGAATATTTTACGATTTTCTGGTGATAAGTCACTGATTTCGTGTGGACTAGATTTGTAATGCAACTTCGGAAGTCGTGAAATTACTTAGGTTAAGTTCATTTAAAATAAAGTGAATCAAAGAAATAAATTTTTTCGACAAACGGACCGACAAAGCAATATGAACTATGAATATCAAATAATAATATAATAATAATATAATAATAATAATAATAAATAAATAAATAAAAAAACAAAAGTCGAGGAGGAGGCCATTTTTTGGTTGAGGGAGACTGAGAGCGCCAGAGAGAATTTATTTTTTTATTTCTTCTCTTTGTTTCTTTCTCGGATCTATGAAAATCGGACCGTAGGTTTTCATCGTAATAAAGACAAAGTTGATCTAAGGACACTAAAATCTTGAAGTTTCACAACCCACGAGGTGTGGAATTTTCCTACTTGTGTTATTTCTAGCCCAAAGGCTATTTAATGGTTCGGGATTGGCGAGGCCGTGAAAGGCCGTGAATTTCAGCTTCAAATTTTTTTGAATCGAGTATAGGAATTTTTAGAAATTTTCGATTGTTTTCTTGACAAATGCTTAATTTCTAGACTGCTTTTAGAACAAGCCAGGCTGAATTTCAAGACTGCTTAAACAACATGATAATTTTTTGACTATTTTCGCGCTCGACTATGTTGAGGTTTGGTTTTGCTCCTGGGACTGATGTCTTCGGGTTTTGTGGTGTGTTTTGGTATCATAATATTCGGTGATGAACCGTGAAGGGACCAAGAAGTGCCCTGTTTTATATGGGTCCGAGATTTGGGCCATTTTGGGTGTTATTACTAGAAAATGTGTATGGTTGAGTGATTCAAAATAAATTGCTCATGTTTGTTAATTAGCCTATGTGAGCTAATTTTGGTGTAATTGATTGTGAATTTTCATAACATGTTTTATGTGATTTAATTATGTTAATATATATGCATGTGAATATATTAGCATGAATGTGTCGAATTGTATCAGGTGCATTCCATTATGCACCGGGTAACCTAGAAATTAGGTGTGAGTGCATAGTTGAGGATCGATAACAGGTTAGGTGTTTGATGGTGTGTCGTGAGTATTATCATTGCGGATCAACACCAAGTAGTGTTGATTAGTGGGCTCTGACTTAATAAGACAACGTCCAATGCACGAGTTAAGAAAATGGAAATGGCTCATTGCATTTCATATGCACGGCACCCTGCAATAGAGCAGCGTACGAGGTGGTTTCTCGAGAGAACAATTGTTCGAGGTTACTAACAATATTATTTATCGGAGTGTGTCCATTACAACATCGAAGGGTTGTCCATATATAATATCAATCGCCTGAGTTCGCCCCAATTGATACACCTGAGGGCTGTCAGTCTACAAAATAGATTACTCCGGAGTGTGTCCTACCATTTTATATCGAGGGTTGTCCACTCGCTAAAAAACAAATACCTTGTTTGAAATGGTTTTCATTCATGGCGTAACGGCTGCTCGAGGGAGTCAAGGAGACCGAGGTGTATGGGCAGTGTAAGAGACCCGATATCATAGTTATGTATGGGCGTAAGAGGATCTACTTCAGATCACCCAAAAAGTTATGTTGCCCAAAGAAGACACACTATCCCGTTTATCACATAGATCGGTTGTGTGATAGGAGCCTGGATTGACTTGGGATTTGTTGTCCATTGACACTTGCATTTGGGTAAAGGAGAGCCGACGAGGGCCTCAGATACTGTCATTGGTATCACCAAAGGATGTCGCCACAACTGGGCGTGATAGCGTGAGACGAGCCTGAGTGACTCGATATATTACTCAATGACATATCGAGTGATGGAGCCGGTGAGAGCTCTAGCATACTGTGGGCATGTGAGTCGAGTCTTATCTGCGGCATGTAGACATTCGTAGACATGTGTATGCTGCACTCTGGATGTGTGTTTGATTATGCGACCATTGCATGTGCACTTAGGTGGGGAGAGTTCTGTAGGAGATTATCACTACTGGCTACTACTCTGGCCGTGGGACCCTTTCGTGCATGATTAGGTGTAGACTAATAATTCGCATTCGAGACCAAAGACATATGAAGAAAGCCGACTTGTGGTTTGATTTTATAATATGTAGCCAGGAATGTGAAATTTTAATATATGCTCAGAGTAAAGAGTAATTTATTAACTCTTGAACTATTGCAGATAGTTGATGTATTCGTGATTGGTATTTGTGAGTATTGATGCAAATTCAAGTGGCCATTATATTACTCGCATGTAGACCCCAGGGTGGTCATTGTGAACTCCGTTGAACATGTTTTGTATTCAAGTGTAGCCCCGTATAAAGGAGACTCCGCCCGATTCGTGAATGTTGGGATAGGTTACCCACATCCACGAGCATTCCGCGGGCTGACGTTGGTCACGCACACTTTGGCTTTGGGGCCACAAAGAAGAGGAAGAAGAGGAGAAGAGGAAGGAGAAAACAACCAAGGTATTGCTTTCATCTCAAAATCATGCATTTTGGATTCTTAAGGTTTTGGTTTGGAGATTAGTTCCTTCTTTTCTAGGGTTTTCTGGAAGAGATCACCCAAACCCTAGATTTGTTAAGGTTATGTGGGTAAAACCCTAGTTGATGAAAATTAAACATGGAATCCTCCTATTTATATGGTTTTTAGAAGAATTGGTGGACCTTAGGTTGAATTCTTGGGATTTTTACCTAGGGTTTGATTATTGAGGTTCCAAACCACCAATACAAGTGTTATGGAGTGGTTTTGGATGAATTCCATGTTGATTTTGAGGTATTATGGATTATAGAAGTCAGAGAAGAGAAATGGTACCAAAAGAGGGAAAAAGAAGCAATTCTGGCCAAATTCCCGAAGTGGTACCCCAGACCAAACAGAGCGGTACCCCAGACCGCCAACGTAGGCCAATTCCACTCGTGACCGATCCAAGGCCAGACGGTGACCGCCTAATGTAACCAACCCAGACCGGCACCGATCAAAGCGCACTGCACCGCAGCTGTCCAAAATGCCCGCATTGTGTAATTTTTTGCGCATTTGGGTTTCAATTCATGCACCAATAGTATAGGAACCTTACTAGATGATTAAGAGAGGTTCAAAGAAGATTAAAACTCGATGAAAAATATACAGATCACAGCCGTTTCTGGGCTGCCGATATTCGTTGAGTGACTAAGTGCTAGAAGCACGTTAAGTTTATACGCTATACATAGGTGATTAAACGCGGTTCGCGATTCGCTTGAGTGTGTAGACAAAAAGCAAAGGCTGGAAAATCTGTGATCGCCCAAAGTTAGTAAGCCAAAAGGTGAGTGTTCTAAACCTAATTTTCAAATACTAGTGTACTATTATAAACTGTTTTACACTGGTGTTTAATGGTTTTGAATTGTTAAACCATGTTTCAAGCAAGCAAATGGTTTTGATTTAAACCATAATTGAAAAGCAAGCAAGCAAATGGTTTTGAATTATTAAACCATGTTTCAAGCAAGCAAGAAGAATATTTAAAAATGTGCCTAGCTAAAATCCCTGGGCTTCAGTGCAAGCACACGGCCGAGGTATTCGTGACGCGTACCTGGGTGTGGTGTTAGATATGACACACTCCCACCCCTTCCGGCCGCGCAGCCGGGCCAATTCACAAATCCCCCTGCACCAAGTACTTAACGACTAGAAATCCCCGTGAAGCGGTCGCATTGCTTGCTTAAACTCCTCCCATAAAAATTTTTCTTTTATTTTACAAACTTAGATTTGGTAAAATCTAGCAAATGGAAAATTTCAGCAAAGATGACTACGTACATGGTCTAAATTCCAACTCAGATACCTCCACTTACACTATATCCAAAATATGGCAACTAACATGATACCAACACATTTCCATCATACTAAACTATACATACATATGTTCCATATACACCCAAAGTATGTTCTTACAAAATATTACTAATACACGCGACTTAAACCGATGTCGTGATTCAATCCTATAAAGGTTCCAAATACTCAAGGTGATTAGACTGAAAATAGTTTTAAAATGGAAAATAATGAGCTAAACGAGCTCAAGTGAGTGTATGCTTATAAAAGATTTTGCTTTTCCTGAAACCTCAAAATCAGAAACTTTCTTTTTACTAACATTTCTTGGGTTTACTTTGCTTTGCTTGCTTGAAAGTTTAAAACCTCATGATTTATACTCTATGGCTGCTTTTAAAGATATAAAATCTTATTATTTCATATTTATTACTTTTAAAGCTTGTAAAACTCTTATTGCTTGCTTACTTGTAAGTTTATAAAACTTCTCATACTTTCTTCTTGCTTGTTTTATCTTATTTGAAAAGTTTCTCAAAACCTTTCACAAAACTCATTAAAAGTTTCTCAAAACATTTTCATAAAAACTGAGCCCGAGGCCAACCATGCTTTGAAAATAAACTCTGACGGAGCGGTCAACCGATCGCTTTGAAATCTAAACGGAGCCCCGCTCAACCGGGCTGCTTAAACTCTCCTAAGCCTCATGGCGCATCAGAACCAATGGTCGATTTTTCAAAACAAAGATATCATGCTTATGTTTGATCAACCAATGGAGGCCTATTTTCGCTTATCATACCCTAGTGAACACGGAACTCGTGCTCAACCGCGTCAAGGAAGGACCTTGTCCGCATCACCTTTTTCTTTCTTTTTCCTAAGAATATGGTGAATTGACCTCGTGGTCGCCATCACCATAATTAGTTAGAGCTCATAACCTTTATATACCCGTACGCCTACGGCCTCCTTTAAATGCATGATGTATGTCCTAAGTTTGCCGACTGTGCAAAACTACAATGCATGTATGAAATCCTAACACCATCGTGGCACGACTGATACCCACCGGGTTGTCGTTTAGAACTAGGAAGGCCTTGTTTTTTACAAACTTTCTTGCTTGTCGCTTGCTTGCTCTGTAAAATGGTTTTACACTTTGAAACTATTTGCTTGCTTGTTTTTGCTTGAAAAAATGGTTTAATTATTCAAAACCATTTGCTTAGTTGCTTGCTTGCTTCAAAAAATGGTTTAACTTTTCAAAACCATTTACTTATTTGCTTGCTTGCTTAATTATGGTTTTACAATTTAAAACCAATGCTTGCTTTTCAAAAATGGTTTAACTCAAACCATTCGCTTTTGCTTTTTATCTCATTGCTTGCTTCTGAAAATGGTTTGGTGATTCAAAACCATAAAATACCAAGGTAAAGCAATTTGTAATAATAATAATAATAATACACTAGTATTTGGAAAATGAGTTTAGAACACTTACCTCTTTGCTTCGTTTAACTTGAGCACCTCTACCATACTTATCCCGCCTTTACTTTAACCTACAACTCAAAATGAATACGACGATAAATTAATCGTATAACTTAACGTATTTCCTAGACTTAGTCACACTCTTCATACTCTCTTTAAATTTAAGGTGCTATGGTTCTATTCCAACTGAATTACCCAATTCGAGTACCGAAACTCAAGCTTACGCTCAAACAACCCTGACTACTCTATGTCCAAAGCCGATGCAGGAATTTTTCTTGCATGGCTCCTACTTTGAGTGAATTTTGAGCCACTTAGAACCGAATTTGGCGATTACTACTTCAAGTTTTGCTCTCTTGAAGTCTATTTACGAGCTACTCTGAATCATCAAATCGATAAGAAATGAGGAAGTTATGCATAAAATTGGATTAAAACTGGTCAAATAGGAAAAAGTTCAGAATACGTTCTACCGGGTAGAACTTAACTTCTACCGGTAGAACTTGGCCAAAATGACTAGAATGCCAAACTTCACTTCGGTAGAACTTCCAATTTGTACCGGTAGAAGACAATTCGAAATGCCCAGATTTTGTTATTTCTCCCACTTTTGATGCCAATCTACCCATAACTTCTATAATTCATAATACCTCAAACCAACTTGAATTTATCTAAAACAACTCCACAACATGTGAATCTGCGTTTTGGAACCTCAAAACCCAAAACCTTAGGTGAAAATCCAAGAACACTACCAAGGGTCCACCAATTTTTAAACATCATGTAATTTGATGATTCCAAGTTTCTTTACATCAATTGGGGTTTTAATTACATAACCCCAACCATTCAAAGGCTTCACATGTGCTCTTGTAATAAAACCAGATTCAAAGGAGAACTAATCTCCATACCCAAGCCCTAGAAATCTAATACACTTGATTCTAAGACAAAGGCATACCTTATTTTTGAACCTCTCCTCTTCCTTCTTCTTCCTTCTCTTCCTCTTGCTCTTGGCTCTCTTCTCCTCTCACTAAATCGATAAGCCCTAACCTCTTGGAGACAAAAATGACATTTTGGTTTTTATTTCTCCTTTTTGTTAAATTAACTTTCCATTAATTGCAAATAACCTCTTTTACTATTGGCAATTGTAACTTATTCAATTTCTACTATGGCCCATCTCTAATTTGTTTCTAATCCATATCCATTTGCTTAATGACCATTGTACTCTTTGGTTTATTACCACAATTCCGGTTCCAAAATTTCTTTTCATATTTTAGTCTCCAAAATACTAATATGTGATACATGGTACTCTTATACACCCCTACAGTGTCATATACTGTAGACTCTCCCGGGACGGGGTGTTACAGGATATCATTCATACATTTTAGATTTGCCTGGTCGGCAAACTTAGTTCATGCATCATGCATTTAAAGGAGACTGTGGCACGTACAAGAGTATATAGGGTTAACGCGTTAACTAAATTATGGTGATGGCTTAATTCAGTCAATTCCACCATATTTACCTGAAAAGGTGGAGTGAAGTGCCCTTCCACCTAGGTGAGCTGACCTGTGTCCAGCCTAATCTACACTGCCGATGCCCGTGCTCCCGTGTTCACTAGGTATAGCAAAGCGTGAAAGGCTCCAAAGGGTTGATGATTTGCACAGCTTTGAAAAAAAAATCACTATCGTGCACTGGGCCAGAGCCTGTGTCCCGTGTTTGTTTTAAGCAAACTGGTCAGGTTCGTCCCGTTTATTTCAAAATGAGGCGGCCGAGCCTGTGCCCCGTGGTGATTTTAAAGCAAACGTTGAGCCTGCATCCCGCTTTTATTTTTAAAGTGCTGGCTGAGCCTGTGCTCGTGTTTATAAAAAGTTTTAGAAACTTTTTAAAGAAAGAGATTTGAGAAAAGTTTTATAAACTTTTAAAGCAAAGCAAAGTAAAGCAAGCAAGCAAGAGATTTTGAGAAAAGTTTTATAAACATTTAAAGCAAGGCTTCTGGAAAATATTTTATAAAAGAGGAGTTTACGCTTTGAGATGTTTTCCGAAGTTAAGAACATTTTATATAGCATACATTCACTAAGCCTGCTTAGCTCATTATTTTGTGTTTTAAAACTATTTTCCGTGTACAGCACGACGCGACACTGAGCATATTAGATTCCCTATGACTTTGTATCAGTGCTGTAATTTATAATATTTTGTAAGGATATACTTTGAATTTGTATAATGGAGCATATGTATGTACATAAGGTAGTTGTGAAAATGTATTGAGCCTGAGGCTTACTGAAGAATATTGTCAATCACATATTAGGAAAGTGTAAATCAGGTAAACAGAATTGAAACTTGTCCTTATTGCAGCCGAGTATGTTGCCGATTTACCAAATCATGTTGGAAAAAAAAAAGGAAAAAATAAATTTTATAGGAGTTTTCAAAGAATCAACACGCTTCGCTTCAGAATTTCTAATCGCAGAGGTAACGACTAGATTTCTATGGAGGGTCGGTACAATTGTCACGGGTAGGATGGGGTGTGTCGCCTGCTTGCTTTAAAATATGGTTTACAATGAAAAACCATTAAATACTAGCAAATAGTTCATAATAATACACTGTTTGAAAATAGGTTTAGAATTTCACCTTTTGTTTACCAAAACTTGAGCACGACTCCACAACTTTCCCGCCTTTGCTTTTAGCCTACACACTCAAACGAATACGTGAAAACATTAATCGGTCTCACAGATAGCGTAGAACTTAGCGTAGTTCACACGCAAGTCACTTTAGGTCACACAACATTCATATAAAAACCAAATGAACAAATTTGATCTCTTGAGCACCAAAAGTCCCTAACAAAAACCACTTATTTTGTAAACCTTTTTCCAACAATACTGGACTTTATTACCCAAAATAATTCAAATGGTCTTCAAAAAATTAGCGAAACTCTCCAGATCAGTCCTTTATATATCCAATGACATCTCTTTAAATTTTCAATTTAAAATTCCTTCTCTAAGGCCCTCAACCACATAACACAAGTTACAGATTTTTTTTAATGCCAATTTGGTTAGATCACTAAATCACCTACTGTTATCCTTGATTTTTGGGGTCTTAACTCCATAAATTGGAAATTTTTTCTTCACTCATTTGAAGCTATGGTTCTAAGGTTTCTTCTCCAATTGAAATCACCCAATTTGGATCACCAAAACTCAAGTTATTGTATTTTACATCTAGATTACTCAATTTGGCAGAACAGAATCTGCTCATAGCTCCACTTTGACAAATTTTTGGGCACTTTGGGGTTACAATTTGCATGCACTTACTTCTGATAACTTATTCCCCTATAAGTCTATTTTACCCAGAATTTTGAATCACTCAATTTGGATGAGTGAAACTCCACCTATGGCCAAAACACTACAACAATACCCAAAACAGAGCATAGCCAGTGAGCTACATGAGCTCACCTTTCAGTCCGTATTTGGGAGCCTTAGAGATACAATTTGCTCTTGGTCCCTTCTATAAATATTTAGTCCTATCTCTTATGGTTCTTTACCAATTTGAATCAATTCATTTGGATTATTATAACTTAATCTATAGCCAAAACAAAAACAGGGGTTTTACCAAATTTTGACAACATTTCCTTTAAAAAACCCAACATTTTCCTTTTTACAACCATTCCTCAAAACCAACATGGAATTTACCCAAAACAACCCACCTCACACTTGTATTGGTGGTTTGTGAACTTTATAACCAAACCCTAGGTAAATCCCAAGAATTCATACCAAGGTCCACCAATACATACAAACCATAGAAATAGGAAGTTAAATTGTTTATCTCATACCAATTAAGGTTTTACCCACATGAATTAACAAAATCTAGGGTTAGGATAATCTCCTAACAAAAAACCTCTAGGAAAGGAGCAAACTAATCATCCATAGAAAACCCTAAAGAATCACAATTCAATAACTCCTAGACATCAAAATACACTTGATAACATACAAGAAAAACATACCTTGTTCTTCTCCTCTTCCTTCCTCTTCTTCCTCTTTCTTCCTCTCTTCTTCCCTTTCTCCTCCAACCGTGAAGGTCTAGCCAAAATGAGACCAAATAGAAATTGCTCAGTTCTTATCTCCTTTATATACTCTCAAGCTCTTTAATTACAAATAGGTCCTTAATCACTTAAATATTTGCCAAATCAACTTTTGTTATTTCTAAACTCCGGTATGCACTCTTCTCATTTTATGACTTTTATCTCCTGCAAATTACAACTTTACCCTTGTTCTAAAGCAACAAAATTTCAGGTTCAATCAATGATCATTTCACTAGTTTCATCCTTAAAAACTACTTAAAAAAATAAAATATTACAATGACACTTAAATAATTAAGAAAATCTTAGATAATATACGTCTCTTACTTAAGCATTCATACCGCACACCCTCTCGATCTGGCGTTACATGCTTGCTTTATAAAATATGGTTTAATAAATCAAAACCATAAGCTTTAAAATATGGTTTGAATAATTAAAACTATGTTTTAGTAATATGGTTTTCTAACAATTAAAACTATAACACACACAAATCGTGAAACGATTTATAAAACAATACACTAGTATTGAAAATAAAGTTTAGAACATTCACTTTTCAAGCATAAATAATCGAGAGCATGACTCACAATGTCTCCACCTCCGCTTACCTCCTGCCATTTCTTTATCTTGAATGTATTAGACCACACTCATCACAACTACAACTTGCACACTTTGTGCTACAATTAAATTTTTCAAAAAATATGTGGGCCCCAAATGCCATTCATAGGCATATGACCAGATTCTAGACTCAAGGGGATTTCCGTAGAGTCTAAGAACACCAAAATAGAGTTCGTGACGAAAAGCGTGTCACTCCAGTTGGAGGCCTTCCATGTGAATACACATACGAACCTGCAAATGGCGCCTGGTTCTAAACGCCATCCAAACAAATTTCCTAATGGTCAACCAAGACCAAACGACTAGGATGAAAAATAAACCAAAACATTAGGGTCCCAAAGATCAAAACTAAACTCTCAATATGCCTCGACCAATTCAAAACAGCTGAAAATCTTGTCCGCACTATCTCAAAACAAATTCCGAAAATTCAACTCTGATTGTCCGAAGTAGTCCAAAAATTCAACCCTGGATCGGTCCAAAACAATTCAAAAATTCCTAAATTAGTTAAAACTCACCAAAAAATTTTGAACAAATTTATGGTTTCTCATAGCCTCAAAGCAAATCCCAAGCCATTAAATGGCCTTTATTATAGAAATAACACAAGTAGGAAAATTTCCTACCTATTAGAGTTTGACGAAACGCTAAGATTTGCGCCACGCTGCAGCTCCTCATGCGTAGATTAACTTTTCTCGCTCCACAAAACCCGCAGCTCGATCAGAGACCTTGAGAGAACCAATAGAAGCAGAAAAAAATCTTCTCTTTTTCATAGCCTCATCGTCAAATTGTTTTCCTTTCCATTTATCCTCATTTTATTATTATTATTATTTGGATATATGGCTCATGTTGCCTCATTCGTTCCTGCTGTCGCTTTGAAACAAATTATTTCTTTCGCCCGTTATTTTAAATAAACTTAGCTCAAGCCATTTTCCACTCGAGATTTTCATAAAATCTTGTCGTCATCGACGATACTCTATCATCCAAAAAAATTGTAGAAATATTTCAATTGTCTCATAATTCGATTTAAACTTTTCTCGAGTCAATAGGATTGTGAGATTTACTTAACGACGCAACCCGCTTTCTGGCCATTCAAGATCTAGAAAATTTTATAGGCTTTCCAAACCATTATGACAATTTATTATTAATATCTTTTTTGTAATTTTTGAAAATTTCTAATAATTTAATTAATTAATTAATTTTTTTTGGGTTTTACAGCGCCACAATTCTTTGAAAACTTTATAATTTCATCATTAAAAAACAACTTTAAAAAATAATATGACACTCAAATAATTAAGAAGCCTTCAGCACATATGCGACCCTTACTTTGTTACAATATTATATTGTACACTATCTCTATTTGTAAGGTTACATAATAGTATATTATTTATTTATACTGCATATTTTATGACTATGTAGCAGTGGTAAAATTATATATAATTAAAATTTTTAATATCACAAATTTTAAAAAATTAAAATTGCAATATAAAGTAATACAACATATATTAATAATAAATTTCTAAATAGTTTATAACATTTGTGGATTTGAGAATATTTTGAAATAGTATATAATACAATTAAAATATAAAATGAATTTTTTTAATAGATATCATCGCCAAATCATCAAAATCAAACAAACAGACGGAACGAAATTCAGCTACAAATTTGTGATGGATTTAGAATTCGCCACTATATTCGACCGATTTTTGCATGTATAGCTATTAAAAAATAATTTTTATATTTGAAATTAATTGTATTATATATTTTTTCAAAATATTCATAAATAAAAATATTCAAAAACTATTAAGAGACAAGATTGATTCAACAACTTATAGAATAGTTCGTGGCTTTAATGAAGATAATCGAAGTCAATTTCGAATATATAGTTTAACAAGTCATTTCAATCATTTATGCACTAATGGTGGCTAAAATAAAATTGATTTCTAAATATCACAAATTTTTATAATGTCAAATTTTTGTAACATCGTAGGCATGATATATATTATTTATTTTGATATTTATTATTTTTATGTGGATTTATGTAGTAGTGCAAAATTATATATACAATTTAAAATATTGAAATATCACAAATTAAAAATTAAAAATGCTCAATATAGCACAACATATATTAATGTAATAAAATTTCAATAGTTTATAATATTTTCAAATATTAAAATATTTTAAAATATTGTTCACAAATTAAAAATATAAAAATGAATTTTTTTAATAGATATATATCATAAATTGGTCACAAATCGGTCACAAAACTGTGATAGAATTGTGTTTCCATCACTATTGTAAAACCCGGGAAAAATTCAATTTTTCTAAAAAAGGGTAAAACAGTAATTTTGGTTGAAAATCGGAAATTTTCTAGATCTCGATCAATTTTAAATGGACTTACCGTTGAATTCAAGGAATCTAGTTACCTCGATTACGATTCGAGACAATGAATTTCACATTTTTCTTTGAGGTATCGTGTTTATGGACACATGACATGACATATGATACACTTTTGTGAATTGCTCACATTGATCACAGTGTCAAGTGAAGGAGATAATGGGAAAGATAAAACAAGAAAAAATAAGGAAAAGAAAAAAAAATAATAGTAAAATAATAATAATAATAATAATAAAAGAAAAGAAAAGGAAATAAATAAAAATAAAAATAAAAAGAATGAAAGTCAAAAGGGAAGGCCATTTTTCTAAGAATTGTATTTATAGATGAGAGAGAGAGAGAGATTTTTAGTTTTTCTTTCTTTCGTTTTTCTCTAAGATCTAAGGAAATCGGATCATAGGTTTTTTGTCGTATAAAGGAAAGTTGATCCACGACGCAGTTTTCACATGTACCAAAATCTGAGTTTCACAAATTCTAATGAGAGGTAGTGGGAATTCTTCCTACTTAGGTTATTTTTGCCTAAAGACCATTTAATGGCTTGAGATTTGCTTAGAGGCCGTGAGAGACCATAAATTTTAGTCCAAAATTGACACACCCCCACCCCCTACTATCTGAGGCATCTACAGAACCCACATTTATCACTACACGGATTGAAATTCATGGTGAATATCAGTATTGCGATCTAACTGTAATTTATTTAAACCTAGATTTTATAAAATTTCAACAAAGATAACAATCAGATATAGGACATGTCTCAAAAAACCCTATACCACTTTTATTAATTATATCAAACACGGGTAAACCAAATAACCTACACATTTTCATAAACCATATTATACATACATATATTCCTTTATATGTTCTGGCTGGGTATTTCCATACAAAATTCTATTTATACACGACACTTATAATCGATGTCGTGGGATTCCTATTGTGCTCCAAATGGTCTAAGCTATGACTGCATTCGGAAAATAGTTTTAAAACGTAAAATAATGAGCTAAACGTAAATACGGAGTGTATGCTTTTAGAAAATTAGTTTGCTTTTTCTAAAACATCTAAAAACCTGTAAGACTTCTTTACATGATATTTTCCAGAATATTTCTTTTCTTATTGTTTACTTTTAAAAGTTTCAAACTTTATTTAGCTACTTGAAAGTTTATAAACCTTTCAAAATCTCTGCCATTCGCTTTATCTTTTACTTTTTAAAGTTTCTAAAAATTTTCTCAACTCTTGCTTTAAAAGTTGCTTAAAACTTTTCATAAACCTTTTGCTTCAAAAGTTTCTCAAAACTTTTCATAAACCTTTTGCTTTAAAAGTTTCTCAAACTTTTTCATAAACACGGGAGCCTGGGCTCAACCGCATGCTTTCAATAAAACTCAGAGCCCCGGGTCAACCGCTTGCTTTAAACAAACACCCGGAGCCCGGGCTCAATCGCGCGCCAATGGTTGATTTTTTAAAATCAGATAAACATGCTTATAAATCATCAACCACCTGAGGCCTTTCCTAATAGTTGTACCTTAGTGGACACTTCGGAGCCCGGATCACCGTCGCTGAAGGACCCGTCCACGATTCCAGTGGAAGCGGCTCCTGCCCACGCCACATCTTTTCCAGAAATATGGTGGAATCGACCGTCTCCATCACCATAATTTTAGTTAGGAGTTTCCTTAAACTTATATACTCCAAAGACGTGCCACTATCTCCTTTAAATGTATGATGCATGTTCTAAGTTCACGATCAGAAATCTAAAATGCATGTACGAAATCCTAACACCACCGCGCACGCATGAATACCTCCTCGACCGATGTCATGGGCATCAGAGATTTTGGCAGTTAGCTCTATTTTACAAAATAGACTTTTGTTTGTTGTTGTTTTGAAATATGGTTTTATAGTTAAAAAACTATCGCTATTTTTTTAAAAGTATGGCTTTGAATCAAACCATTACTTATTTGTTTTCATATATGGTTTAAAATCAAACTGCTTTCGCTTTCGTTTGTTAAACTCATTGTCATTTTTCAAACATGGTTTACAATCAAAACCATTTAAATACTGCAAAACAAGCCATAATAATACACTAGTATTTGGAAAAAATAGGTTTAGAACACTCACATCTTTGTTTGCTAAACTTGAGAGCACGCCCACACTTTTCCCCGCCTTTACTTTTTAACGACACACTAACCTACGACGACAAATTAATCTATAAATTTGACAAATTAACTTACTCCTTATACTTAGTCACTATCTCTTGTACTCTTTAAAGCTAAGGTGCCATGGCTCTGATTCCTAACTGAATCACCCAATTCTAGAGCACCAAACTCGCTGACGTCCAAACAACCCGACTACTCTATGTCCAAAGTCGAACCAGAATTTGGCTTTGGTAGCGTACGGCCCCACTTTGAGTCAATTTTTAGGCCACTTAGGATCAGAATTTGACGATGCTATTTCTTTAGGTTTGGTTCTCCTTGAAGTTCTGGGGTTTGAAGTAACCACTTGAATCACTCAAATAAGATAATAAATGAAAGCAAGAGGATAAATCTAAAACTGACAAACAGGAAAAGGTATTCAGGTGTAAATTTATTGACCTTGAAATACAAATTCGGCACACTTTGTCAGGTGTACCCTGCACACCCCTGTACATACCGGCACACCTTCCGAATTTGTCATTTGCTTCTTTTGCCACTTCCTTTGTACCACTGAACATCATACAACTTCTATAATTCATATACCTCAAGAATTTATATGAATTCATCTAAAACAACTCACAACACTTGAATTTCGGTGCTATGGAACCTCAAACCCCCCAAAAAACCTTTAGGTGAAAAAATCCAAGAACTCAACCTAGGTGGTCTTTTAAAACCACATAATTTTGATGATTCCATGCTTACTTTACACCAGTGGGGTTTACTCTCACAACCCCAACAATTCAAAGGTTTGTGTGATCTTTACACAAAACCTAGACCAAAAGAGCATCTAATCTCCATACCAAAGTCCTAAGAATCCAATACACTTGATTCTAGGACAACAACATACCTGATCTTGGATTTCTTCTCCTCCTCCTTCTTCTTCCTTCCCTTTCTCCTCTTGGCTCTCTCCCCTTCTTCTCCTACGGTTTGCTAGGGCAAACTTGAGACCAAATGAATTTTGGATTTTGTTTCCCATTTTTAATATCAAGTCTCTTCTAATTACAATTAAGTCCTTAACTCTTTAATTTTGTAAATTGTAACTTTTATTATTTATATTGTGGCCCATCTCTACACTTAATGATTTTCATATTCATGTCCTTTTTGTTTAATGACATTTGTACCCTTATTCTCATACAAAAATCCCGGGTTCCATAATTTATCATTTCCTACTTTATTCTCCAAAATACTACAATGTGACACTTAGTGCTCTTATACACCCCTACAGTATCATGTACTGTAGACTCTCTCGGGACGGGGTGTTACACAAATTTTTTGGAGTGAGTATAGAAAATTTTAGAAATTTTCAGGATTGTTTTCGAACAGTCCAGGTTGAATTTCGAGACTGTTTTCGGACAGTTCAGGTTGAAATTTTCGGGATTGTTTTTGGACAATCTTGACAGGATTTTCGGAACTATTTTCAGGCAGTCAGAGTGGTTGGTGCGGTTTTGATCCAGGGGCCCGGTGTCTTCGGGTGTGTGGTGTGTTTTGGTATCCGCGATGGTCGGTGTGAATCGTGAGAGGGATCGAGGGTGCCACGTTTTTGTGGGTATGAGATTTGGGCCATTTGTGTGTGTTGTAAAATATTAAATAACATGCATTGTGTGCTGCGTATATTAATATGTGCTTGTGTGATGTATTAACATGGAAATTGATAAATAAAATTATATATGAAAATATATTATCAGAGATTTATCAGAAATATTTAGTGCAGCTCTTATTATTCTTTAAACATGACATGGCATGAGCGACATATTTTCTTTTCATGTGCACGGTCACATTGTGTCGAGTCGGGTGTGGGTGCATGGTACGGTTATTCACCATTCTTAGTGAATATGTGGTGAGCTCGAAAATGGGACCACGTCCAAAATCGAGACTAACAGTTGTATAAAACAATAATAAATATAAATCACGTGTGTTTGGGTGTAGCAAGATGGGGTAGATTCCCCCAAGGTGAAAGACCCAAATTTATATGGTTTAGACATAAAACCGTCGGTGAAATCACGTAATAAATGTTGAATAGGCATGCGGCATCCTACGGTGAGAACCCGGAAATCCGTGGCCCACAAATGAATAACACACGGGATTTGATAAATGAAAATTAGAGGGTTGTCCAATGGTTTAAGTCTAGGGGTGTAACCGAGCCGAGTCAAGCCGAGTATTAGGCAGGCTCGGCTCGGCTCGGTTTTAAAGGAGTAGGCTCGAGCCTATTCACGAGCTTTGTTCTGGGTTAACCCAGAGCCGAGTTTGAGGGTGCTCGTTTCCAGGCTCGTTTCTTCTGGCCTGAAAATGATGTTAAATTTCGGCTCGTTTAAGCTTAATAGCGAGGTTCGAGAGCTAACGAGCAACCTTGGCGACCATGATAGCTCGGCTCGGATACAACCCTATTTAAAGAAAATGTTCATCTAAAATAGCCAACATACAACTAAATTAAAAGATAAGACAATAAGGTTCAATTAGCGGTTGATTCGAAGTTAAAATATTTATCCAGTTGATTGTAGGAAAAAATTTGTTGTGTATCAGTATTCTTCATGTGTTCCTGGCTTTGTTAACGAGCTTGGTTCGAGCACGTACGGCACAGTTGCGAGCTTGCTCATGAGCCTATTCACGAGCACATTTATGAGTTAGATGGCGGTTTGAGGGTGCTTTCGGGCTCGGCTCGTTTAACCCTACGAGCCTGAAATGATGTTGGGTTTGGCTCGACAACCCAATAAATGAGTTTGAGGCGGGGCTTAACAGGTGAGCGCCGAAGCGGTCGTGAGTAGCTTGGCTCGGTTACAACCCTATTTAAGTCATTGGGTGAAACTCCAATGATTGATTTTCACGCAGGCGTTGCAAGTACTGAGGAGTCGTCGGGACTACGGTTGTGGGCATGAGGAGTCTCGTCTCGTACGCTGACCTGAACATTCCATATAGGATTACACTCTATATATGAAATATGGTTTGATGTTTTATGTACGCCATTTCATGTGCATTTAGGCGGGGAGTAGCCATTGTAAGAGAATTTTTCTACTGGGCATTGCTCACTCTGTTGTGGGACCCCCTTTTAGGTACAAGGGGTGTACAGGGAGACATCGCTCTGACAAAGTCATGATTATGAAGAAGGCCGACATGTGGCCTTGACAATACCTTTATAAAAAGTATTTTATGTAAAAAGAATTGTAATTAAATTCTTTTGGACTATTGTATAAATAATCAGGTATGTAAATATGGTAAGAGAAGTAGTGATCGGAATCTTATGGTTTGTAAATTAAAGCGTTTTATTTTCATATTTTTAGATTTAAATGTGAATGAATGGTCCGGTAAAGGGATGAATACGACAGGGATATGGACCAGATGGATCGTAAATTAAATATTGCCATTGAGACTTTTGATGGGTTATGATTATATTGTTATACGGGTTATATGTTGGGTGACTCCACAGAAAAAAGGCTACGCCGTGTTTTGTAAAAATATGGATCGTTAAATGGAGACCGCAACGGTGTGGTATCTCGGGTCTGAAATCCACCGGTAATTCCACGGGTTGACGGGTTGTCAACGGGACCCCCAGATTTAGGGCATCACAGCTTGGTATCAGAGCCTAGGTTAACGATTACCTAGGAGCTCGGGTGGGGGTATCCACCAGTGCTTTCGGATATTGGCTTGTCATAGCTAAGTATCGAGAATTAGGTATACAAATACCTAGGATTAGTGGGCATCGGTGTAGAACACGACATTGTGTGCATTAATTGTTTTTGTGTTCTAATATGTTCCACGGGAGATGTATTGTGTTTCTGTGTGCTAGTATGTGTGAATTTCGGGGACGAAATTCTGTTAAGGGGGGAAGAATGTAAAACCCGGGAAAAATTCAATTTTTATAAAAAATGGTAAAACGGTAATTTCGGTTGAAAATCGGAAATTTTCTAGATCTTGGATGACTAAACGGACTTTACCGTTGAATTAGTATCGCGAAATCTAGTTACCCCGTCGAATTTGATAGATTCGAACGGTCAGTTGCATTTTTCGAGGCATCGGGTGTTGGGTGACATATAACATGACATGAGCATATTGTGTGAATGTAGCTCATTGAGCCAAAGTGTCAAGTGAAGGAAATAATGAGAAAGATAAAACAAGAAAAATAAATAAATAAGGAAAAGAAAAAAAATAAAATAATAATAAAAGTTTTAAAAAAAAAATAATAATAATAAAAGAAAAGAAAAGGAAATAAAAAAAAAGAATAATGAAAGTCAAAAAAGGGAAGGCCATTTTTCAGCGGTTAGAGCGAGAAGAGAGAGAGAGATTTTTATTTTTCTTTCTTTCGCTTCTCTTTAAGATCTACGGAAATTGGACCTCAGGTTTTTGTCGGAGCAAAAGGCAAAGTTGATCCACGCATCGCAAGCTATGCGTGGGTACTAAAATCTTGGAGTTTCGTCAAACTTCACGAGGAAGGAAATTTTCTTACTTAGGTTATTTTTGCCTAAAGGTCATTTAATGGTTTGGGATTTTCTTAGAGGCCGTGAGATGCCGTAAATTTTAGTTCCAAAATTTTTGGAGTGAGTGTAGAAAATTTTAGGAATTTTTGGGATTGTTTTTGAACAGTCTAGGTTGAATTTCGGGACTATTTCGGACAGTTCGAGTTGAAATTTCAGGGTGTTTCCTAACGGTGATCCGGTTGGATTTCGGAACTGTTTTAAATGATCCAGAGACTAGGTTAGGTTTGAGTTTTGATCAGAGGCGATGCCCGGGTTGTGAGTGTGTTTGGTATCTAATAATTCGGTGTGAGCGAGTAAGAAGGGACCCGAAGGGGCCATGTTTTATGTGAATATGAGATTTGGGCCATTTTGTGTGTTATTGTTGTAAAATATTAAATAACATGCTGTTGTATGTAAAAATCATGTTAATATGTGCTTGTGTGATGTATTAACATGAAAATGATGATAAATGGAAATTATATGTAGAAAATATAATTATCCGAGATTTATAAATGTTTAATGTAGCTCTTATTGTGCATGTAACAAGACATAGCATGAAATGACATATTTACATTTCATATGCATGGTCACATCGCGTCGAGTTGAGTGTGGGTGCATGGTACAGTTATTCACCATTCTTGGTGAATGTTTGGTGAGGTTGGAAATGGGACCACGTCCAAAATCAAGACTCACGGTTGTATAAAACAATAATAAATATAAATCACGTGTGTTTGGGTGTAGCAAGGTGGGGTAGATTCACCATAGGGTGAAAGACCCAAATTTATATGGTTTAGACATAAAATCGTCGGTGAAAGCTTGAAAAAAATGTTGAATAGGCATGCGGCGTCCTACGGTGAGAACCCGGAAATTCGTGGCCCATAAATGAATAACACAGGGGATTTGATAAATGAAAATTGGAGGGTTGTCTAATGGTTTAAGTCATTGGGTGAAATACCAATGACTGGTTTTTCACACTTAGCGTTGAAGGTGTGAGGGAGTCGGTTGGGACTCTAGTTGTGGGCATGAAGAGTCTCATCTCATGCATGACATGGAACATTCCATATAGGATTACATTATTTATGTGGAATATGGTTTGATGTTTTATGTATGTCATTTCATGTGCATTTAGGCGGGGAGTAGCCATTCTAGGAGAATTTTCTGTGGGCATTGCTCGCCAGTTGTGAGACCCCCTTTAGGTCTGAGGGTGTCTGGAAGACCGATCATTCAATGAGGCCGTGATTGTGAAAAAGGCCGACATGTGACCTTGACAATACTTTTATAAAAAGTATTTTATGTAAAAAGAATTGTAATTAAATTCTTTTGGACTATTGTATAAATAATCAGGTATGTAAATATGGTAAGAGGGTCATGATCGGACTCTTATGGATTGTAATTAAGCGTTTTATTTTCATATTTTAGATTTAAATGTGAATGAATGGGTCCCGGTAAAGGGATGTATATTGGTAGATTTAAATGTGAATGAATGGGTCCGGGTAAAGGGATGTATATTGGGGATATGGACAGATGGACTCTGTGGGGTCAGTATTACTTATGTTGAGACCCTGAATGGGTTATGATTATATTGTTATACAGGTTGTATCTTGGGTTGAGCTCTCACAAACAAAGGAGATACGCCCCGATTTTTATGTAAAAATATGGATCTCGACAAATGGGACACAATAGTGTGGTATCGGGTTACCCGAAATTCAAAGGAATTCCGCAGGTTGACAGGTTGTCAACGAGACCCCTGGACTTGGGGCGTCACAACTATTTTGTGACGAAATGAGAATTCTGTCACAAATTTGTGATAGATTTAGAATTCCGTTATTATTTTAAATGGGTGTAGGCGATTTGTGACATATAGCCTATTAAAAATCATTTTTATATTTGAAATTAATTGTATTATATATATTTTCAAAATATTTATAAATAAAAAAATATTCAAAAAAACTATTAAGGAGGCTAAGATTGATTCGATAACTTATAGGAATAGTTCATGCTTTAATGATGTGACATCCTAAATATGGGTGTCTCGTTGACAACCCGTCAACCTACGAAATTCCTATGGATTTCGGGTGACCCGATACCATACTGTTTTGTCCCATCTATCGGGATCCATATTTTTACAAAAATCGGGCAGAGTCTCCTTTGTTCAGGGAGCTCTACCCAACATACAACCTGTATAACAATATAATCATAACCCATCTAGGGTCTCGATAAATAATGCCCAACCTGCGGGGTCCATTCTGTCCATATCCCCAATATACATCCCTTTACCGGGATCCATTCATTCACATTTAAATCTACCAATATACATCCATTTATCGGGACCCATTCATTCACATTTAAATCTAAAATATGAAAATAAAGCGGCAATTACGGTCCATAAGGAGTCTATCCGACCCTCTTTACCATATTTACATACGCGTTATTTTATACAATAGTCGAAAGAATTTAATTACAATTCTTTTTACATAAAATACTTTTATAAAAAGTGTTGTCAAGGCACATATCGGCCTTTTCACAATCACGGTCTCATCAGTACCGTCTCTATACGTCCACTTATGCATAAGAAGATATAACCGAGGTTGGCAATCTTTTAGTAAGAAGAGATTCTTTACCTGCTACTCACATTCGCCACGTAATGGCATACATAAAACATCAAATCATATTCCATATAACATAATGTAATCCTATATGTTAGTGTCTGTCATGAATGAACTCTCATACTGGCAGTCCGTCAGACTCCCTCGCTCTGTCTAGTGAAAAACGATAGTGATGTTTGCAGTGACTTTGTGGACAACCCTCGATTTTCGACTATCCAAATGCGTATTGTTGGCATTTGTGGAGCCCTGGTTCAGAGGTTCTCACGTGCTGCGCCACTGCGCTGGCTCGACATTTTGCGAGCTTTCATGAAGCGGTTTATGTGCAAACCTAAATTGGGTCTTTCACCATGGGAGTGATCTGCCCCCGTCTTTGCTACACTAAGCCAAGTATTTATATTTGTGTGTTACATACAACCGCGGTCGACACGGACGTGGTGTTCAGCTCACCGCACATTCACCCAGAATGGTGAGATGTGCCACCATGCCTCCCGGCTCAGCAGCGATGTGTGACCGATGCATATGAGTGAAAATGTCATTTCATGTATGTCATATTACATCCCAGCTGTGCATTCTAGAAAATTCTAATTTTATGAAGGGTAAGCGGTAATTTTGGTCAAAATGCAGATTTTTCTAGATCTCGGATAAGCGAAGTGGACTTCACCGTTGGAATAGATCTTCTTGAAATCTAGCAACCATGTGAATTTAGTCGAATTAAGACATGGTCGAATTTCACGTTCAGTACTAGGGTGGTTCTGAGACACTTGGCATTTGAGTGGGCAGGAGGTCTCGCGATGTCGTGTGGGAATGGAGTCAAACATGAGCTCAAATGGGACCCATGAGAGACATGTAGCAACATGTGAGTGGGTGAAGATCCATGGTAGATGGATAAGAGGATAAGGGAAATCCTAAGAGCCAATGAGAACTTGACACTTGGCAAGTGAGAGGGCAATTCTCTTAACCAACCTTGACCCAACCAGTTGGGAGGGGAAAAGGGGGAAGGAGAGAGAAATGGAGCAAAAGAAGAGGGTTTTAGAGAGAGAGAGTCTACATTCTCTCTAGATTTCCTGACGATCGATCTGTCGGATCTCGGCGAGACAAGAGGCAAAGTTGATCACCACTGCAAGAGCTACATGTGGGTACCGATATTGTGAAGTTTCAGCAACTCCAAGAGGTAGGGGTCTTCTCCTACTTTGTTATTTCTTATCTAAAAATCCATGAAATGGTTTTGGGTGTTGTGAGGTCGGAAATGGCCACGGATTTTGGTTCCAAAGAAGTGAAACTGATGATTGATGAAGGGCATGTCCATGGTTAGGCCACAGACTAATTTGGGACTGTTACAAATAGTCCGGATTGCTTGTTGGATCAAAATGGTTCATGTGAAATTGCTTGCAAGTGGTTGCTTGACATGAGAAGCATGAATGATGTGTGGAGGATAAAATTGTTATTGCTTTAATTGAATGGCTTGAAATGTGTATGGGAAATGATATGTTAATGCATGCTAATTAATGTGTTAACATGAATGTTTGAATTATATAAAATATAATTGTATGTAAGCCATTGGAATTGGATATATGAATTGGCATCATTGCATTCATGTGCACGGTGACATCGCTGGAGTCGGTGTGGGTGTGCCAGTATGGTTGTTCGCCCTCTTGGTGAATGGGTTAGGTTGTCTTTGGGGCCAACGTCAATGAAGACTCATGGTTTAAATTATAAAATGAGATAGAATTAATGTGTGTTTGGCGTCCCTGGAACTCGGGTGTAGGAGACCTGTGGTATTATTCGAAAGGTCCTGCATGGGTGTGAGAGACCCGCGGTACTATCCGAAAAGGTTTGACATGGGTGAAGGAGACCCGTGGTAATATCTGAAAGATCCTGTATGGGTGTGAGAGACCCACGGTACTATCCGAAAAGTTATGTATGGGAGTTAGAGACCCACGGTGCAAGCCAAAAAGTTCTGTTGCCTAAGAGAAAACACAAGGTTATGTTTATCATTTAGACATGGAGTTGAGCGATAGGAGTTGGGATTGACTTAGGATGGGTTACCCATTGGCAACTTGCATTGGGTGTTGGTGAGCTGACAAAGGCTCGGTATTTGGGCTTCATTGGCATTACCAGTGATGATTGCCACACTTGGCATAGGCATATGTGAGGGAGTCGGGGAGTGACTCGAGGTATGCAGATGGAAACATTTCACTCATGATATAAATCATTCCATGTATACATCGTAAATTGTATGGAATGTGTGATGTGCCACTGCATGTGCATTTTAGGTAGGGAGTAGCCCTCGTAGGAGAGTTCAACTACTGGGCATTGCTCACCAGTCATTAGGATCCCCCTTTTCGGTATTTAGGCAAAGCGACTCTCGTAGTAGGGATTATGAAGCGGGCGTTGTGTATGATTCATGTTTTGTGTATATATTAGAGCCCGGTAGTTTTAGTATATGTTTTGTATTAAGAGTGATGTAATAACTCTTGAATTTATAGAAATGTATGGTTTTGTAACTACATGGATGAGTATGTATGATGGGCCCTATTGGGTCATTTTACTCATGTATGGGTTTCATGATATGAGACACACAGGTTTTTGCAGGTTGACGGTGGTCAACGGGACCCCAGGAAAATGGGGCGTCACATGCACAATAAGAGCTACATGAAACATTTATAAATCTCAGATAATTATATTTTCTACATATAATTTCCATTTATCACAATTTCCATGTTAATACATCATGAAACACGTATTAACATGATTTTTACCACCTGACGGCATGTTATTTAATATTTTACTACAATAACACACAAGATGGCCGAATCTCGGACCCGCGTAAAACGGGGCACCTCTTGGTCTCCTCGTGGTTCATCACCCGAATGCGTGATGCAAAACACACCCTGGCGAAGACATCGTGCTCGGGATTAAAACCAAACCTCGGCTTGGAGTCCCGGTTTGCCGAACGATTCAGAAAATCCTATCCGGACTGTCCGAAAAAAAGTCTCAAAATTTCAACCCTGACACATTTAAAAGCAGTCTTGTCTCGACCACATTTGTCCAGAAAGAGTCGAAAATTCCTAAAAATTCCTACACTCGGTCAAAAAATTTGGAATTTGAGAATTCTGACCTCTCCGGCCTCTAAGAAAATCCCAAGCCATTAAATGACCTTTAGGTTAGAAGTAACCTAAGTAGGAAAATTCCCTACCTCGTGGAGTTTTGATGAAACTTCAAGATTTTAATGCCCATGCATAGCTCTCGTCGCGTAGATGGACTTTGCCTCTTGCTCCGACGAAACCTACGTTCCGATTTCCGTAGATCTTAGAGAGAAGTGAACATAAAAAATATATATATATTTTTCTCTCTCTCTCTCCTATTCTCCTACTCCCTACCACCGCGCTTATCATTTTCCACTTTTTATCGTTTTACTTTGCTTTTTATTTTTATTTTATTTTTTATTTTCCTTATTTATTTATTTTTCATTGTTTTATCTTTCTCATTATTTCGTCCCCTTGACACTTGGCTCCATGTGAGGCATTCACACAAGTGCACCACATGTCATGCCATGTGTCACGGAGCACGATACCTCAGCGTGAAGTGCATTGTCTTGGAATCAGACAAAATTATTGGGATAACTAGATTTCGCAAGACGAATTCAACGGTAAAGTCTGTTTCGTCATCTGAGATCTAGAAAATTTCCGATTTTCAACCGAAATTACCGTTTTACCATTTTTCAGAAAAATTGAATTTTTCACGGGTTTTACAAGTGAACATAATCGAGTCAATTTTGTATATATAGTTTAACAAGTTGTTTCAATTAGCTAAGCCCCAATGGTGGCTAAAATAAAAAATTATTTTCAAATATCACAAATTTTTATAATGTCAAATTTTGTAACATCGTTGTAACGCCCCGTTCCGAGAGAGTGTACAATACATGTAAATGTAGGGGCGTATACAAGCACCAAGTGTCACATTGTGGTATCTTAGAGATGAAATTGTGAAATGATAATTTATGAACCCAGAATGTTGTAATAGAACAGGGGTAAAATTGTAAATTCCCAAAAAGGAGATGAAAGCCATAAATTGAGAAGATGGTATGCCAAAAATGAAAATAACATAAGTTGAATTGAAATATTAAAAAGATGGAGGACCTAATTGACATTTAGGCAAATATGAGAGTATATAAAAGGAGGGGAGACAAACCAAAATTCACTTTGGTCTTATTTTGCTAGGGCTCCACGTTTGAAGAGAAGAATAGAGCAAGGAAGAGAAGAGGAAGAAGAGGAAGAAGGAGAAGGAGAAGAAAGGGAAGAAATTCAGGTATGGATCAAGTGTATTTTGATGTCTAGGGTTTTTGGTATGAATTTTCCATGGAGATTAGTTTCTCCTTGTTCTAGGGTTTTGTGGAAGAGATCACCCAAACCCTAGATTTGTTGAGGTTATTTGGGTAAAACCCTAGTTGGTGAAAAATAAACATGGAATCATCATAATTATATGGTTTTGTAGGAATTGGTGGACCTTGGGTTGAATTCTTAGGATTTTCACCTAGGGTTTGATTATATGAGGTTCCAAACCACCAATACAAGTGTTATGGAGTGGTTTTGGATGAATTCCATGTTGATTCTTGAGGTATTATGGAATGGGGAAGTTGTATGAAGAGAATTGGTACCAAAAGAGGCAAAAAGAAGCAATTCTGGGCAAAAATCGAGTGGTACGGTACGAACGGTGATCTGGGTACCGCAGAAGCCAATCGAATGCCAGAATGCCAGATACAAGCGGCATCTGAATTTGCAATGAACTGTCGGTACCGGTCACCAGAATCTGGTCAATCCCAGTACAGAATGTTGTAGTTTTGCATGTTAAGCCCGGGTGCCGTACATAGATTAGTATAGAACCTTAATAAATGATTAAGAGAGGTTCAAAGAAGATTATAACTCGATGAAAAACATAGCGTACCTCGCCGCAGCTTCGCCTTGGCGATATTCGTTGAGTGTGAATAAGTGCTATGAAGTACGTTAAGTTTGCGTTATACACAGGCGATTAATGTCTTCGCCGTATTCGTTTGAGTGTGTAGGCTAAAAGCAAAGGCGGGAAAGTTGTGGAGTCGTGCTCAAGTTTAGTAAGCAGAAAGGTGAGTGTTCTAAACCTATTTTTCAAATACTAGTGTATTATTATTATAAAATTTGTTTTACCTTTGGTATTTAATTTGTTTGATGATTGTAAACCATGTTTGAAAAGCAAGCAATGAGTTTAGCAAACAGTAAATGGATTTTGATTTTAAACCATATGTTAAACAACAGTAAATGGTTTTGGTTATTCAAACCATACTTTTAAAAAAGGCTCTGCAACTGATAAGTTTTAAAGTGTGAACCATATTTCCAAGGAAAGCAGAGTAAAGCAAAGCGATGGTTTTAAATTGTAAAACCAAATTTCCGGCACTCATGAAGTATATCTATTTACAACGAGCCTAACAAAATCCATAAGTCTTAAGCAACATCACGGTGCGAGAGAGTATTGCCAAGTGCGCGGTGGTGTTAGGATATCATACGTACATTTTTAGATTTTGGTCGGCAAACTTAGGTCATGCATCATGGCATTTAAAGGAGACGTGGCACATACGAGGGTATATAGGGTTAGCAGTTAGCGCTAAATTATGGTGATGGAGACTTAGGTCAATTCCACCATATTTACCGGAAAAGGTGAAGTGAAGTGTGCCCAGGCCCTTTCACCTAGGTGAGCGGACCCAGGTCCAGCCACCGGCACGGTCGATGCCCAGGCTCCCGTGTTCACTAGGGTACAACAAGCAAGAAAGGCCTCCAGTGGTTGATGATTTATAAGCATGCCAGTTTTGAAAAATCAACCACTGGTGCACGGTTGAGCCCAGGCTCCCGTGTTTGTTTTAAAGCAAACGATTGAGCCCAGGCTCCCGTTTTTATTTCAAAATGAGCGGTTGAGCCCAGGCTCCCATGGTGATTTTAAAGCAAACGATTGAGCCCAGGCTCCCGTTTTTATTTTAAAGCGAGCAAGCGGTTGAGCCTAGGCTCCCTTGTTTATAAAAAGTTTTATAAACTTTTAAAGCAAGAGATTTGAGAAAAGTTTTATAAACTTTTTCGCGAAGCAAAGTAAGCAAGCAAGCGAGATTTGAGAAAAGTTTTAGAAACTTTTTAAAAACCGAAACAAAGAAAACAAAGTAAGCAAGCAAGGCTTGCGGAAATATCTTGTAAAGAGAGTTTTATAGTTTTACGAGATGTTTTAGAAAAAAGTAAAAACATTTTATAAAACATACACTTGAGTTCGTTTAGCTCATTATTTTCTGTTTTTAAAAATATTTTCTAGATCTGGGCACTCACGGAGCCTTCGAGCAGATTAGGATTCTCCTGACTTATGTATCAGTGTTGTAATTAATAATATTGTGTAAGGAAATACTTTTAACTTGTATAGTGGAAACATATGTATGTACATAGTGTAGTTTTGTGGAAATGTGTTTAGCATTGCTTGTTTCCATATTTGGAACAGTGTAAATTGTGTTTACAGGATTTATGGAAAAAGGAAAATTTTTATGGGAGGTTTTGACCAAGCAATGCGACCGCTTCACAGGATTTCTAGTCGTTAGAGTAACGGTTTGAGTTCCATGGGTGTGTTTCCCCACTACCGCTAGTAGGGGTGGAGGTGGTAATCAATCGTAGCATGATATATATTATTTATTTTGATATTTATTATTTTTTATGACTACGTAGTGGTGAAAAATTATATACACAATTTAAAATATTGAAATATCACAAATTTTAAAATTTTAAAAAAAATTGCTCAATATAGCACAATATACTTAATAAAATTTCAAATAGTTTATAATATTTTCAAATATTGAATATTTTGAAATAGTGTCTACTTCTAAATTAAAATATAAATGAATTTTTTAATAGATATATGTCATAAATTGGTCACAAATCGGTCGAAATTATGACGGAGTGTGTTTAGTCACAAATTTAATGACAGTTTAGGAATTCTATCACTATTTTACGACCAATTTATGATTGATTTGTGATAGATAGCTTTTAAAAAAATTATTTTTATATTTGGGAATTAATTGTATTATATACTTTTTCAAAATACATAAATAAAATATTCTAAAAACTATGGGGAGGCCAAGATTGATTCTTAACTTATAAGATAGTTGCCGTGCTTTAATGAACATAATCGAGTCAATTTCGAATATATAGTTTAACAAGTTGTTTCAATTAGCTATGCCCAATTGGTGGCTAAAATAAAAATTTATTTTCAATATCATAAATTTTTATAATGTCAAATTTTGTAACATCGTAGCATGATATATATTATTTATTTTGATTTTATTATTTTTTATGACTATGTAGCAGTACAAAATTATATATACAATTTAAAATATTGAAATATCACAAATTTTAAAAATTTAAAAAATTGCACAATATATATTAATTCTCCTTCCTCTTAGCACTAGCACCCGCACCCCGGATGTTCCGTGCGTCCTCTATCTCTCTCTCTATGGACATCGTTGTCTTGACCATAGAATCCATGTCTTGTAGGAGTCGTTCTACAATCTTGCCACAGAATGGACAGCCGAGACACGTCACAGAACCTCATACGCAGCGTACACTGTGGCCCTATAATCATCGACCAAAACAGGCTAACTCGATGAAGCTTAGGCACGTACTCCATCACTGTCATTGTTCCCTGTCTCAACTCTAGGAACTCCTCGGCCTTTGCATGTCTAGCAGTGGTCGAAAAATACTTGCCCATGAGAGCTCATGGAACTCACGCTGATCATTGCCTATATCACTGAGAAGTCTTAACCTAGTCGCATGCATACTTTGTGACTACGCCCTCTAGTTGGAGATACAATATTATTTGATCTTGGTTGCATTGGAGGTAATCTCCATAACCTACAACACCTTCTCAATCTGCCTGAACCAATGGTTTGCCACCATCGAATCTCCTCCCCCTGTGAACATCGGAGGATGATGTGACTTGAACCTCTGGAGGTTACTCGGACCTCCCTGACTCCTAACTACACTAGCTTGTGCAATGGCATTTACCTTTTTACAACCTCCGCAAAGGCGATGATAAAAGCGAGGCGGTGAGTCAGAGCTATCACCAGTGGATGTCACTCTCACGTCCTCGTCCTCGACTCGCCATCTACACATGTTAAATGGCGAAAAATTTATTAAATTTCTATCTCAGTCTAACTAGTAGTGCACATGCTAACCACTAATAGACTTAATCATTTTGAACTAACCTGTTCATCCCTTTTTCCTTAGTGGTGCTAATTGCCAACCACTAATATAATTTCAATTCAATTTCCGAAATTTTCATGTTCATTATTGTTTTCTGAACCCCTAAGGTTATGTTTTCCAACTAGTGTTCAGCGAACTTCCATACATACCCAATCACGCGTAAATGCACACAACATGCAACACAAATCATATTAATTTATACACCAAAGCACACATAAAAACACAATGTATCGATGTTTCTAAATCTGTCCAGTGACTTCCTAAGTGATCCACATACCTAAAGCCACAGCCATCAAGGAGCTGTAGTGCTCATATCAGAATCCACACCGCCAGCTGACCATGGCTAAACATGTCCATAAATTCTAGTAATCACCTACCTAGACCCCGATACCAAAATTGTGTGTGGCATCGGATGCGAGCACTAGGCAATCATAGGCCTAAGCCTAACACCCAGGCTATACTAAGTTGTGATGCTTGTACCGAACATTAAGTTCCAGGTAACTCGCATACCTTAGCCTTGAAACCTAGTTGAGATGAGCTAGTATCAAGACCATACTTGTGGATACCCACACCCGAGCTCCCTAGGTAATTGTTTACCTAAGCTTTGATACCAAGATGTAACGCCCCTATCCCGGGGGTCCCGTTGACAACGCAATCGACCAGTGAAACATGATATCGATTTTGATATCACACTCCTTGTTGATGAGTAAAAACTCATTGATTTTAATCCATTTTCCAATTAAGAGATTACAATGTGATTACTTATTATATCTGCGAGAAATATGATTTTACGAATTATATTTTGCGAGATTTTTATAGAAGAAGATGAAAGTCCAGCAAGAATCTAGAAGAAAAAGAGATTAATGGCCAGGCAGCTAGATCGCGACATACAGTTGAGGTCGTGACGAGGAATTCAGATTTTCTAGTGCATATGCAATGCAATTATGCTCGCAGTGTAAAACCACGGAAAATTTCAATTTTTACGAAGAAGGAGTAAAATGACAATGTCGATTCAAAATCCGAGAAAATTTTCTCGATCCTCAGGATAATGAGACTTCACCTTTAGAATCGTCTTGCGAAATCTAGCTACCACGCCGAATTTCATCGAATTCCGATATAGTCGGAATTTCACGTTTTTTGAGGCACCGGGCGTCGGGTGCTGTAAAATGGGTTTGAGAGACATGTGATGTGACAAAAGTCACCTACTACATGTACTCATGCGACACATGTTGCATGATTAGAGAGATGATGGAAATGGATGGCTTAGATAGCCAAGTGTCAAAAATCAAGAAGAGGGGACATAAGTGGAATTAATGGAAAGTTTAATGAGATAAGTCAAAAGCCAAATAGTTGTCTTCTCCATTTTGAAAGAGCAAAACGGGCAGTAGGTGGAGTTTTCTGGATTTTTTATTTTTTAGAGAGAGAGAGAGAGCTCATTCTCTCTAGATTTCCTGACCCATTCGAATAAACCGGTTCGTGAGGAAGCCGAAGTAAGGCTGTTCTATGCGGCGAGGCTCTGCGTGGACACCGATTTGATGAAGTTCCGACGACTCCAAGTGGTAGGGATATTTTCCTACTTGGTTTATTCTTTGGCTAAGAGCTATGTTTATGGTTAGGGATATTATGAGGCTTGATTTAGCCGTAAATTCGATCTCAAAACCTTTGAACCGAGTGGAGAAAATCCCAAATTTGGTGGCCGTGAACAGTAACCCGAGGGTTTCACTATTCACATGAATAGTGACATGATTTTCTTTGTGTAAAAAAGTGTGTTGTGTAAATAATTCGAAATGAATTGCTTGTGTTTGCTAATTAGCCCATGTGAGCTAATTTTGGTGTTACTGATGTGAAAATTGAATAAGCATGATTATTTGTGGAAGTAAAGATTATGTTCAATATCATATGCATCAATGAATTGTCATTAAGCGCCGGTATTTGGAGATCAGCAATGCATTCCATATCTGCCAGGCGGCTAGAATATTAGGTGAGTGCATGACGAAATGAAACAAAAATGAAAATGTTTGTGAAATAAATTTCGACGGAAGATTTTCCGGAGAATTGTGTTGGGAGATTGTCTAACAATTCACGTCGGAGGGGCCCATGAATTGTTTCGGAGGGTTATCAACATATTAAACCGGAGGGTTGTCGATATTTTACGGCTTCGGTGATGTTTCAGGAACAAATAAGCTTTTTGGTATAGAAAGAAATGATTGTACTCGCGTTGACCCAAGACATGTAGAGTCGAGTCAAAGACTCGGGACATGGGATTAGTCATGTAGACATTGAGTAGGTTCATGTAATTGAATGTAGATTGTTTGCCATGACATGTGCACTTAGGTGGGAGGTAACCCATGTGAAATTATCACTACTAGGCTTGCTCCACCCTGTTCAGGATCACCATTTTAAAGTGCAGGGAGGCGTGAAGCGGCACTCATTAGAGGCCTGTTTGAGGAAGAAAATAACTTATGGCTTTGATGTTGTTGTATAACATGTATTAGAATGTTATAATTTTAATATATGTTGAATTAAGAGTGATTTATTAACTATTGAACTATTGTATATAGTTGATGTATTTTGTGGGAAATGTCATCACGAGGAGGCCCAGAAGTGGCCCGTGGCCCACATACATGTGGATACAATGAGGTCATTATGAACTATTTAGGACGAGGTTTGTATTTGGGTAGGCTCCCGGTACAAAGGCTACGCCGATTTTACCTAAATGATGGTGTCAGATTTTAGGCATCCATGAGTAATTCCATGAGGTTGACGGGTTGTCAAACGGACCCCAGTTTGGGGAGTCACAAATTCTCCATGTTACATATAAGATTACACTACATAGAACCATTTACATCGGATTCTCTACTTCCAGCATCAATTACCATGCAAACCTATATGCAAGCATATAAGTTCCATATATTTCATGCCAATATATATATATATATATATATATATATATATATATATATATATATATATAAAGTATCATATCAAACATATTAGCATTCATCAATCCATGACCAAACAATAATGTCATATAGCCTTCCATAGGCTAACTCATGGTAATTCATAACCAATACAATAGCCTACAGCATGCCATGCAATGGTCATGTCAAAACCCGGCTATTCAAATCGACAAAACCAAGAAACTTAACACTTGGTGAAAAACATAGATTTCACAAAGATTATGATCGCCCACTGTCCTCCACAAGCACATGTATGGAATCTTGACTCAATGGGCTTTCCATAGAGTCCAAGAACACCCAAAACGGAGTTTGGATGAAGAAGTTATGGCCGTCCGAAGTTGGAGGTCACATTTGAATAGCCAGCCCTAACCGACCAGCATCCCTAGAAAAACGTAGATTTCAGAAAATTTATGTTCATCCACTGTCCTCCACAAAATATGGCTGAAATATTGACTCAATGGGCTTTCCATAGAATCCTAGAACACCCAAAACGGAGTTTGGACAAAGAAGTTATGGCCATCCGAAGATGGAGGTCACACATGAATAGCTAGCCCTAGCTGACCAGCAACCCTGGAAAAACATAGATTTCAGCAAGGTTCCGTTCACCCACTGTCCTCCAAAAGACTATGGCTGGAATCAAGACTTAATGGGCTTTCATAGAGTCCAAGAACACCCAAAACGGAGTTCGGATGAATAAGTTATTGTCGTCCAAATCTGGAGGTCACACATGAATAGCCAGTCCTAACCGACCAGGAGCCTTGGAAAAACATAGATTTCAGCAAGGTTTAGTTCACCCGCTGTCCTCCACACGAATATGTCTGGAATCTTGACTCAATGGGATTTCCATAGAGTCCAAGAACACCCGAAACGGAGTTCGGACGAAGAAGTTATGGCCATTCAAAGTTGGAGGCAACACATGAATAGCCAGCCCTAGCTGTCCTGTAGCCTTGGAAAAACATAGATTTAAGTAAGGTTATGTTCCCCCAATGTCCTATATAGGAACATGTCTGGAATCATGACTCAATGGTCTTTCCATAGAGTCTAAGAATACCCGAAACGGAGTTCGAACGAAGAAGCCATGGTCGTCCGAAGTTGGAGGCCACACATGAATAGCCAGCCCTAGAAAAACATAGATTTAAGCAAGGTTATGTTCATCCACTGTCCTCCATAGGAACTTGGCTGGAATCTTGACTCAATGAGTTTTCCATATAGTCAAAGAACACCTGAAACGGTGTCCGAACGAAGAAGTTATGGTCGTTCGAAGTTGGAGGCCTCACATGACCCTAAGTTGGCTAAGCTCTGCCAGCCGAGCCGGGGAGCCGAGTCAGCTCCACAAACGATTGATAACCGTCGGCTCCTTCTTCAAGCGGACTAATAGCGATTCGGATCACTGCCAAATGGCGGTAGTCGGCCGTCCGATAGCCTTTCCACTTAGAATGTTCAGGGTAAACGGACCATAACTTGAGTTACAGAGGTCTGATTTAGAAATTGGCTTTAACATCAAGTTATTTGATGTGTACAATTTACCCTAAGGACTCAACGCCAGAATTTCGCTATTTCCCACCCAAAAACCAGTCCTAAAGTTCGGCTAATGCGTATGATCAAAATATGGCAGCTTCCCATGGTTCAAAATGCAACTAAACATTCTCCTTGGGGCAAGACACCACTACACAGCCCTTAAGATAGAAACTAACCAAAGTAGGAGAAGACCTACCTCTTGGAGATTGGCGAAACTCCCTGTTTTCAGTCTCTACTGGAGACTCTTTGCGTGGGGAAGCACTTTTCTTCTTGATCTACCAGGAACTGTCGGTTTGATCGCCGGGAAGCCTAGTGTAAAACCCAGGAAAAATACAATTTTTCAGATAAAGGGTAAAACGGTAATTTCAGTGGAAAAATATGAAAATTTTCTAGATCTCAGATGATGAAACGGACTTCATCGTTGGAATCATCTCACGAAATCTAGTTACCCGTCGAATTTCGTCGAATTCCGAAATAGACAGAATTTCACGTTGTTCGAGGCACCGAGGGTAGTATGGGGCACTTGGCGCGGTAGAGTGAGCTGACATTGCCCGCGTGTCAAGTACGAGTTAAGTCGAACAAAAAGAGCTCAAATTAAGGACCTATAAGAGACATGTGGCAACACATGATTGGAGAGAAATCCAAGGTAGATGGATAAGGTGATAAGGGTAATCCAAGGAGCCAATGAGGTATTGATATGTGGCAAAAAGTACTCTCCAAACTTGACTTTAGACCAAACAATTTGGGAGGAAGACAGAAAGGGAGAAAGGAAAGGAAAGGAAAAAGGGAGAGAAGAAAAAAGCTTAGTGAGAGAAGTTCACCTTCACCTACTGCTGTTTAAGATGGATCTGCGGTTCCCGGCGGATTAAGAAGAAAAGTGCTTCCCCGGAAGAGTTTCCGGTAGAGGCCTGGGAAAGCGGGGAGTTTGAAAAACTCCGAGGGTAGGTCTTCTCTGCTTTTATTATTTTTCCCTACCCTAGGGTTGTGTGGTGGTGTCTTTGGGAAATAACGTTGCATTTTGGACAAGGGATTGCCATTTGATCATACGTCAAACCAGACTTTAGGACCGGTTTTTGGGTGGAAAATAAAGGGAATTTTGCAGTGATTCCTTCAGGTAAATTGTATCCACATTAGTGAAATTGATGTTAGGATTTTGAATTTTCGAGTGGCGGGACCCTCTCTACCACTCTCTTCCTACCACATTTGCCCTAAAGGGTGCATGGTCGGTTATACGAGCAGTCCCTAGAGTGGAAGAGTGTGGCGAGCGGCTAGCGGCTAGATGGCTGGCGGTTAGAAATTTGTCGGCCCCAGCGTTAGGTCATGTGGCCGCGGTGGGCACCAGCTAGTGTTGGGAGCTGCTGGATAACGGTTAGGTCATCCAGCTAGCGGCTAGGGCCAGCCGGCTAGCGGTTAGGGTAAGCCGGTTGGGTTCATGTGAAGCCTCCAACTTTGAGAAAATACACCATAACTCGCCGTCAGAACTCCGTTCGGGTGTTCATGAAACTCTATGAAGATATATGGGTGGATTCCTATCCATATGCATGTGGAGGACAGTGTTTTAACATAACCTACTGAAATTTATTTTCCAAGGCTTCTGGCCGGTAAGGGTTGGCCGGGTAGGGCTGACTATTCATGTGAGGCCTCCAACTTTAGACAACCATAACTTCTTCGTCCGAACTCCGTTTTGGGTGTTATTGGACTCTATGGAAAGCCCATTGAGTCAAGATTCCATCCATATGCCTGTGGAGGACATTGTGAGAACATAAACCACTGAAATTTATGTTTTTCCAGGGTAGTTGAACGACTAGGGCTGGCCGGCTAGGGATGGCTATTCCTGTGTGGCCTCCAACTTTGGACGACCATAACTTCTTCGTCCGAACTCCGTTTTGGGTGTTCTTGGAATATATGGAAATACCATTGAGTCAAGATTCCAGCCATATGCCTGTGGAGGACAGTGGTTAATCAAAACCTTACTGAAATTTATGTTTTTCACCGAGTGTGCAGGTTGCTTGGTCGTGTCGAAGTGAATAGCCAAGTTTTACCAATTCTACCATTGTGCATGGCATGTCAGAGGTTGTCAGAATCGTAGGAATTACCATGAGTTAGCCTATGAAGGCTGTATGACATTATTGTTTAGTCATGGATTGATGAATGCTAATATGTACGATATCTTTATACATATATTGGCATGAAGTATATGAAATTTATATGTTTGCATGGAAATTGACATGAAGTATAACTGATGTGGGTGGTTCATATAGTGTGCATCATACATCTAACATGAAAATTACAGTGGCATAATTGCATGGCATATGTACTACAACATCGCATGACATGGGTGTGAGTGCATAGTAGAGATCCATTAATCGTGTTTGGTGTCTCTATGGTATGTCGTAGGTATAATGTGGTTGATCGACACTCTGTTTGGTGTTCGATGGTGGGCTCGATAACATGGGACAAATTCCAAAATGAGTCCCACGGTTTTGAAAATGAAAATGAAATGTGTGTTGGGCGGAGCAAGTTGGGGTAGATCCCCCCCAGTGTGAAAGACCCAAATTTTATTCACAGTTAGACATGCATGTCCGACGATGTAAGTTCACGAAAATGTCGAAAAAGTCATGAAGGCCCCGTAGTGTAAACCTAAAAAATCTATGGCTCCATAAATGCATAACACACACAACTTGGGAAATGCAAGTTGATATTTGGAACCGCCCAATGAGCCTTAGTTTATAAACAAAAGCTTTTGTTTTGAAAAAAGGTCATTGATGGAACAAAATGACGTTTGGTTTTTCACACTTCGCATTAGCATGTGTGAGAGAGTCAGTGAGGACTCGGGACATGGGATAGGGTGAGTCACATTCTCATCCATGGCATGTAGACATTCGAGTAGGAATGTGCATATTTTTACTTGAATGAGTATATGTTTGATCACTGCATGAGCACTTAGGTGGGGGAATAAATCTCGTAGGAGATTATCACAACCGAAGCTGGCCACCCTGGCTGGACCCTTTCGTGCATAAGTCCAAAGGCGTGCAATGCACTCCACATATGGGCGAGAGCCGACACGACTTTGTTTTGTTTTTTGTCTTCAGTCTTGTATTACATCTAGAAAGGTAATCCAAAACATGTACTTTTTTTGTATCAAAGGGACTGAAAGAGATCTTCATGATTATAGTCTATCATATATTTTTGTGGCATTGTGATTTAAATACGCAGGAAACGGGTCCGATATATGAGATATGTAAATGGATACCCAGCACCCGACATCATAGGTTTCCACTCGTGTCGTCATTAACGTGGACCCCTGATAGGGAGCCGTTTACACCTAGATAGAAGGTGGAACTTCTGTCTCTAAGATTTTCTCCTCCTTTTCTCTTTCCCTCCTTTTCTCTCTTCCTACCGTATTGTTTGGTCTAAAGTCAAGTTTGGAGAGTACTTTTTGGCCACATGTCAATACCCCATTGGCTCCTTGGATTACCTTTATCACCTTATCCATCTACCTTGATTTCTCTCCAATCATGTGTTACATGTCTCTTATGGGTCCCACTTAAGCCTGTTTGACTTTCCTCAAGATTTCTGACACATGCACAATCGTGGAACCACCCATCACGCTGGCGTCCCATACTACCCTGCTCTAAAATCAAATTCACCACCTCGTAAAATTCGACATAGATTCATGAGATGATTCTAACGGTGAAATCTGTTTCGTCATCTGAGATATAGAAAATTTTTAAATTTTCCTACTGAAATTACCGTTTTACCATTTTTCACAAAATTGAATTTTCTCGAGTTTTACACTATCTTAATAAACTATAGGTATTACTTTAATAGTCTTAGCTATGTACTATCATAATGAACCGTGTTAATTAAAATAATACATACAGTTTACTATAGTAATACATCACCACCTTCAATTTTTTTTTTTCGAAATAAATCACCACTTTCAAATTCGAAACACGATTATTTCTTTTTTTTTTTTTTTTGGAAAAACCTACTAAACTAAATAATTTGCATTATTTATGTCTTATTAATGGACTGAAATAGGAGTTTCCCTTATTTTAAGTGGGTAATTATCAATAATATCGTACTATTAACTCTCAAATCTTTAGGTCATCCAACTTTAACATTATCCTTATTTTTAAGGGGACAACAATCAATGATATCGTGCTATTAGCTTCTCAAGTTTCAGGTCATCCAATTGTTTAGCATCATCCTATGATCATAATTTAGACTCACAATATCGTTATTTAAAAAAAAAAAAAATTCCAGTGAGAACCATTGATTATTTTAAGTTTTTTTTTTTTTTTACTATTTTTACATTTAGTAGGGGAGTTTTCCATGGTCTCACTCTATTCTCGTTTATGACATGATATAAAATTTTATCTATTTCTATTTCATCATAAAGTTGAAGTTATAAATATAAACCAAACGGTACATTTTTTCTCTTTCTTATACCAGGTAAAAGGAAGATATTAATAATATAGTAAAGTTTAAAGAAAATAAATAATCCCTTAAATCCAACATGTTCAGTAAAACTCGGGAAAAATTATAAATTTTCAAAAATGGCAAAATGATAATAATAATAAATTGCCATAATGGTTCAGGGAAGTCTAGAAAATACTCTAGATCTCGGATGATGAAACAGAATGCGTCGTTAAATTCGTGTCACGAAATCTAGTGACCAAGAAAAATTTCGTCGAATTCTAAGACAATCGGAAATTTTTACGAGTTTTTGAGTAGTGAGTTGCCAATGACTCAAAGGACGAGATTTTTACGAGAATATCGGGAGTCGGGAAATAACTGGAGTTAAGTTCATTTAAAATGAATTGAAATGAAAAGAAATAAATTGTTTCGGGACATAAATGAACCCGGACGGGTCATGGACGCATGGAGCGAAGTGGGCCCCGCGTCCAACTTAAACTTAAATGGGAAAAAAAGAAAAGGAAAAGAGGAGAAAAATATCACATTTGCTCCCCATTTTCGGCAATTTCGAACAATGGGTGTGAGTTAAAGAGAGAAAGGAGAGAAACTCCTCATTCTCTCTACGATCTACAGCGATCGGGTGGTTGGAATCCGTCGATCCAAGATTTAAAGTTCATCTACTCGACGAGGGCTACACATGGGTATTGACAACACAATTTCGTCGAAGATTTTGTGTTTGGAGAAGAAAAGTTAGAGAGAGAAACTCCACCTTCTCTTTAAGATCTACGGAGCTCGAATGGTCGTCTCACGTCGGGCCATGACTTAAAGTCGGAGTACTCGTCAAGGGCAACGCGTGGACACCAAAATCAAGAATTTTCGTCAAAGATTCGAGCGGAAAGTTCGAGAAGCCGTGGGTTCTTTAGCCTCTAGGTCTCTGGTTGTTTGCCTTTGCTCCAACAGATGGTGAAACCCTACTTGGGCTTATTTTCCATCTAGGAGTCGCTTTGGTCTTGGTTGAACCTTAGGGGTTGTTTGGATAGCTTTTAGAGAACCAGAAAAACGCATTTTCTGGGTTACTGTATATATGAGGCCTTTAACTTTGGACGATCATAACGTTCTTGTCCGAACTCCGATTCGGGTGTTCTTAAATTTTATGGAAAGCCCTTTGAGTCTAGAATCCATCCAAATAACTTAATGCAATTTGAATTGATATTATGTTCGAAAATGATGAAAAACAAAGAGGCACCTAACGGTTCTCGCTCGTAAGTCACGCTCGCTTATGAGTCTCCAACTGACAACCATAACTTCCTAACTCGATTCATGTTCTTGACTCTACAGAAAGCCCCTTGAGTCTAGAATCTGTCCATGATCTCCAGAATGGTACCATGCTGCCATATCTTTCTGAAAATTTAATTGTAACACCAAGCGTGCAAATTGTCTGGGTTGTGATACGCGTGTGGTCTAATACATTGAAATCGATGTATGTCAAGTTGGTGATTATATGTGCATGTTGGATATAATTATCCATGAGGCTTGAGAAATGCATGATTTTGTGTATGATTGGCGCCATTGCATGGCTTGGTTGTAGGCTCCTTGTGGACTCCAATATGTCAAGCAATTAGGCCTAGAGGTTAAACTATGTCATATCGAGTGGTAAATGACTTATGATGAAATGTATGCGTGTATTTATATGTCGGGCATGAATCGTAGGAATTAAATTGGAATTTATGTGTCTACGATATAACTTTCCAATTGATGGATGAGTAGACATACATAACACCTATATATATGTAGCATGGATAGGCAATGACATATTGCATTGCATTTATGCGCAAGTACATCGCATGAAACGGGTGGAGTGCATAGGAAAATCAGCATTGCGGTTTGCGTCATGTTGGTTTCGGTCTGTGGACAAAAAGTCCTAAAAGGTCGTATGAATACCCGAGGTTACCTAACATGGCTTTGAACAAAGCGGTTTTATCTTATATGTCCTAATAAATTATATCGGCCGGGTTGTCCACCAAATTTATCGAGTATGTCCACAAATTATATCGAGGGTTGTCCAATAAATTTGATATTGAGATTATCTAATGAGTTTTCAAACAAAAATCCTTTTGTTTTGAAAATAGTTTTTCGTGATACGACATATTACATGTCAGAGTAAGCCTATGAGACTGGCAGTGGATCATGAGGAGTAGCATCTCATTCATGTCATGTAGATTCCACTTAGATTTATTACAATCGTGATCGAATGTGCAAGCCATGGCATGACCATTGTAATTGTGCACTTAGCTGAGTAGCCCTTGTAGGATTTCACCTATTAGGCATTGCTCACCCAAATTCGACCCCTTTAAGGTACAGGGATGTGCAGGAGATGACAAATATTAGAGGTCGATAATGGAAGAAAGCCATTGTGGCTTTGATTTATATTTTGTAAAATATGTATTAGAATTCTTAATTTTGATATATGTTTTGTATAAGAGTGGTAAATTTAAACTCTTATGACTTTATGGTCTTAGAGTCATGCTTATATGTTTGAGTATAGATAATGGGCCTCTATGTGGTCATTTTTACTCGGGGACAGGACCTTGGTTACATAATATTGGGACAAGTTGCTATGTAATTGCACACAGATTTTATTTCTGGGTGAACTCCCCGTGATGAGATTCCGCCCACTTTTGCAACCGGGTCCCGAAAAGGGGACTAATGGTGTGGTACTCATGTTACTCGACATCCACGAATCTTTCATCATTTCTGTTGTCAACGGACCCCCGGGATTTGGGACGTCACATGTTCACCTTCCCTTAAATTAAACGAAAATGAGTGTATAGGCCAAGAATGGTCTAGATGGATGCACTTATCCACCTTCTAATAAATTATATTGAAAATAGGCGCTAACATCAACCCCCCAAAAACTGCCAAAACTAAAATTTAAAAACCCAAATGAAAATGGGTGTACAAGCCAAGAGTAGTCTAGCTGGATCCACATATCACTGATTTCACCTTCCACTCATGTCCAACTTCTAACAAATCATATTGAAAGTGGGTGCATATGACGAATAAAATAAAATAAAAAAATAAAATAAAATAAAAAATAAAAATAGGAAAACGAGCATACCACTTTAGCCGCTACATTCTTAATTCATATAAATTAGACTCTAAAACATTAGTGGAACCTTTATCTATCAAAATTCCCTGCATAAATCAACAATGTTACTGTTGTCAATATTTTACCTATTTCGTCACAACTTTTTGTTCGCATACGCCTATAAATACATTTAAAAAGTTCATTTTCAAAAGGTGTCACCAAAGAAGGTAAGAATTGTAGAACCTGGAAAATTTAAAATTTTCTAAAAGTATAAAATTAAATAATAAATTGTTGAAATGACTTAGGAAAGCTTAGAAAATTCCCTAGAGTTCGGATGACGAAACTGATCGCGCCATTAACTGCCTCTACCTAAAAATTATAACTTGAAAAGTTTTTACGACTCAGATAGTGGGAATTCTTATAAATTTTTTGAAGTTAGGTATCTAGTAACCTTCTAGAAAACGAGATTCTTAAAATCTTCGAGAGTTGTGAAAGATCTTGAGCGAAGTTCATCAAATAAATTGAACTGAGATCTAAAATAAATTGTTTCGGGACAGAAACAAAAACTTAACGTAGAGTAGTGGACGCTGCATGAAGTGGGCCCCCACGCCCAACTTAAACTTAATATGAAGAAGAAAAGAAAATGCTCATTTTGAGGGAAAAAGGGCAAAGGAGGAGAAAAGTGATAGAGGAGAAAATCTCCACTCCTTCTCTCACGACTCCACGAGATCTGTGGTCGAATCCTTCGAACCAAGATTTGCTGTCCATCTACTGACGAGGGCCACGCGGGTATCGACAATGCCAGCTTCACCAAAGATTTCAGGTTTAGAGAAGGAAAATCTATGAGGAGAAGCTCTACTCTTCTAAGATTTATGGTGATCGACGGCCCTAGCTCGTCGCCAAGACTTAAAGTCGCACTCACGAGGGCAACGCGTGGACACTGAAAGTAAGAATTTTCTTTGAAGACTGAGATGAAGTTCGGGAAGGCCGTGGTCTCGGGCCCTGACTCCAAAAGTTTCGCCTTCTCCAAGAGGCAGGAACCTTCCTTACCTGTGTTTATATTTCATCTAAATGCTGTTTTGGTCTCGTTGGAGCTCCTAGTGCTGTTTGGTTGTGTTCCCGACAATGTAAAACTAATTTTTCTCGGTTTCGGAGCTATGTTGTCCAGCTTTTTTGGGTAGCTTTGAAACCGATTTTAAATGAAGTTCGTGATGAGTTTCAGGCCATGTTTATGGCCGATTTAGGTCCCAATTAGGACTGGTTTGTCAGGTTTGGTGAAAGTGCAGCTGTTTCTGTGGATGAGTTCGGGGTAGGAAAATAGCATGTATGTGGAGCTTTGAAGGAATCTCGAATGCACTTTGGTTTCATTTAGCTGCTCAACAGATCATTTCAGGTAAGGCCTCCAACTGGACGACTATAACTTTCTCGCCTCGAGCCTGTTTGGGTGTTATCGACTATATGGAAAGCCCTTTGAGTCTAGAATCCATCCATATATAGTTTGATAAAATATGAGCTCATATTTGGTCCGAAAATGATGAAAAACAATAGGCCCCTGCTGGTTCCGTGCGTCGGTCACTGTTCATACGAGGTTTCCCGTAAACTTGACGGCCATAATCTTTCTCGTCCAGCCCGCTTCTCGGGTGTTTCAACTCTATGGAAAGTGATCTTTGGAGTCTAGAATCTGACCATATGCTTTTCAATGGCAATTGGTGCTCAAACCTGTGCTGAAAATGAGTCATAATAAAGCAAACATCGTTCAGTCACATGTGACGTGAGGAGTCAGGTCATGACCATTACACGGGCAGGTTGTGAAGTTATCTTAGGCGCATGATATGCTGAAGTGAATTAGCCTAGGGAAATGAGGTGTCATTACTTTCCTAGGTAGTGACTTGGATGAAATGTTAACATGTGTTTGTGTGATTGATTGAAAATGGAATTCTTGGTTAAGAGGTGTCATGATTTGATACAATACGTGTGTGTTCTAACATATTGGGCTTCAGGATATGTTCTTCAGGACATGGCTATTTCATGGCATGTTGTAGACAGTTTATTGGGCATTATGCGCCATGATGTATCCTAGGATTCGAGTATGACATTACTTTGTCTAAGTAGTAGTCTAATGATTTTGATGTCCGCTTGCTTTGATGTGTTGACATGAATGTGATAAATGTTAATATATGACTACATGTATATTAACTTTAATGAATGTATGGACTTTGTGTGCATTAGACATGAGTGTCCATGGTATACCAGCGTAGTGTACTCGTGATAGGTGTCCAGTGGAGGTCTTTATACATCAAGCATGACTTAGAAGTGCAATGGCACAATTGTATCAGACGGTGCAATGTGGACATCGCATGGTGTGGGTGTGAGTGCATAGTCGCTTGTCATTCACTATCGTCAGGAATGGGTTATGACTCGTACTTTGACGAAGTCCAATGGAGATCCACGGTTTGCTAAGGTTGCACTAGTTAAGGAATGGAAATGACTCATTGTAATTTCATATGCACTGAGGCACCAGAACAAGAGGAGTGAGTGCATGAGGTGGCTTCGGAGAGACCTTGTTTCGAGGGTCAATTAACAATATTATTTATCTGGAGTATGTCCACTACACATCGGAGGGTTGTCCATACAATATCAATCGCCTGAGTACGCCAATTGATATATATCTGGAGGGGTCATTCATATAATGTCAATCGTCGGAGTATGCCCAATTGATATACACCGGAGGGTTGTCCACAAAATAGATTATCGAAGTGTGTCAACTATTTATTTTGGAGGGTTGTCCACAGGTAAACACAAATACCTTTGTTTTAAAATGGTTTTCATTCATGGCAAAATGCATGTTTGAGGGAGTCGGTGAGGACTTGATACATGGGGCATGATGAGTCGAGTCTCATTCATGCATAAGTAGGATTCTCGTGTTAGGATTGCATGTCCCAGTTGGTGTGTGCTTGGTTGTTTGACCATTCATGTGCATTTAGCGGAATACCAGAGGACTTATCTCTACCGGGTGTTAGCTCACCCCGCTGCGGACCCCTGTGCACAAGACATGTGCAAGTAGACGGTGCCCTAGAGGCCAACATCATGAAGGTGCCGGATTTGTGACCTCGATCCATGTTTCAGACATGATATTAGAACATTGTCATCTCCCACCCCCATTATCGGTGGTGGCTGTCACCTCATTGGTGAAACCCCTAAAATGCTATTCTAACTACACTTATGGGTCCAGCTGCTTCAGATATTTGGCTTCAACTTCGATAATTTTTTTTTTCTTTTTCAAACTTATGATTTTATAAATTTCTGCAGCATAACAAATGCACATGTGATATGTCCCAAATCTTATATACACAATTTACACTATTTCAAATATGTAACCAACAATGATGTTATTTCAAGTTCTCAAGCTCCACACATTTTCACAAACCACCTTATACATGATATATTCTTTATACAAATTCAAAGTATTTTTCTTACAAGATTATTAATAATACAGCACTGATAGATTAAAGCCAGAGAATCTATTTTGTTCTAAATGGCCTCATAATTCGCACTGAAACTAGTTTTTAAACAGAAAGAATATTTAAACGAGCCTGAGTGTATGCTTTATAAAAGGATTTCTTTTTCTCAAAATTATTCAAAACGTAAACTTTCTTACAAGATATTTCCAAAAAATCTGTTATTAAAAGTTTAAAACTTTTTTACATTTGTTTTCTTTGTTTTGTTTTTATTTTTCGCAAGTTTCCAAACTTTTATACTTGTTGTTTTGAAAGTTTTACAAAACTTTAAAAATCTCTTGCTTGATTTTTACCTTGCTTTAAAAGTTTCCCAAAACTTTTCATAAACCTCGCTTTAAAAGTTTATAAAACTTTTCAAACACTGAGCTCGTCAACCACGAGCTAGAAATAAAAAACGGAGCCCGCTCAACCGCTGCTTGGTATCTAAATGAGTCATCAATCATGAGCCGGAATAAAACGGAAGCTCTGGGCTCAACTCGCTTATTGAAATAAAACTGAGCCGGGCTCAACCGCTTGCTTTAAAACAAACACGGGAGCCTCTGGCTCACGCACCGGGTTGATTTTTTCAAACTCAGATAAAACATTCTTATAAACCCATCGCCAACCACCGAGGCCTCTTCCCGCTTGTTGTACCCAGTGAACACTCCGGAGTCTGGCATCGACCGTGGTTGCAGCTGACTCGGGTCCGTATCACTTGTGGAAGGCTCGCCCACGCCACCTCTTTCCGTGAATATGGTGGAATTGACCTGCCCCACTCATAATTCTAGCTAGAGCCTAACCCCATATACTCCAAAGATGTGCCACGGTCTCCTTTAATGCATGATGATGATCTAAGTTTGCCGACCGTAACTCCAAAATGCATGTATGATATCCTAACACCACTGTGCACGTACGGAATACCTCTGACCGGTATGCTTGCTTAAGACTAGGGATTTTTGGTTAGGCCTATTTTAAAAAAATAGACTTTTGTTTGCTTGCTTGCTTCTTTGAAATATGGTTTACAATTCAAAACCATTGTTGTTTATTTTTATAAAAGTGGTGGTTGGGATACATCAAAACCATTACTTGTTTGCTTTTCACATATGGTTTAAATCAAAACCATTTTGTTTGCTTAAAACTCATTGCTTGCTTTAAACATGGTTTACAATTAAACCATTAAATACCACAAAAACAGTTTATAATACAATAATTAGTATTTGAAATAGGTTTAGAATCATCACCCTTTGTTTCTCGAAACTCGGAGCACACCCACTTACTTTCCGCCTTTGCTTTTTAGTCTACACACACTAACGAATACGGCAATGTATTAATCGCTCACAGATAGCGTAAAAACTTAACGTACTTCACACTAAAGTCACTTTAAGGTCACAATAACATTCATATAAAGCCAAATTAATAATTTATCCTTGAGCAATAAAAGCCCTAACAAAAAATCACTGAGATTTGGTAAAACCTTTTTCCGTAACAATACTTCTGACTTTATTAACAAACATGGTCTGGGTAAACGGCCTTCAAAAAAAATGAACTCTAGATCAGTCCTTGGCATCCAATGACATCTCTTTAAATGTTCAATTTAAAATTTATTCTCTAAGGCCCTCAACTTCACAACACAAGCTTACATCAATTTTTTGATGCCAAATTGTTAGCCTACTGAATTCAACATTGTTATCCTTGAATATGGTCTTTAAACTTGTTAAATTGGAAATTGTTTCTTCACTAGTTTGAAGCTATGGTTCTAAGTTTCTTCTCCACTGAATCACTCCAATTTGGATCACCAAAACCTCGTTGCTGTATTTACATCTAGATTACCAATTGGCAGAACATAATCAAATGATAGCTGATTTCTTTGAAAACTTTATGGGCACTTTCGGGTTACAATATGCATGCACTTCCTTCCGTTAAATTATTCTCCTGGAAGTCTATTTTAACCAGAATTTTGAATCACTCACTGATATGAAATCACTAAGTGGCCAAAACACTACAACAACACCAAACATACACTGAGTGAGCTACACTATCACCTTTCAGTCCGAATTTAGAGCTTTAGAGCTACAATTTTCTCTTGGCCCTGCTATTTCAGAAATTCCATATCTTTATTTGTTCTTACCAATTAAACTCAATTGATTCGATGATTATAATCCAATTGTACAAACAAAACAGGGTTTTTCAAAATTTTATCAATAAATTCTTGAAAAACCCAATGATCTTCCTTGTTTTTTTTTTACAATCATCTTCAAAAAACCCAATCAAACTAATCAAGACAACAAAAACAACCTCAAACCCTAGCTTTAGGAACTAGATCAAAAACCCAAAGAACCATGGAAACCATATAAAGGTCCAATAATCCAACAAAAAGCCTAGAAATTCAACACACTTGATTTCAAGATGAAAATGATACCTTTTCTCCTCTTCTTCTTCCTCGTTCCTCCTTCTTCCTTCTTTCTTCCTTTCCTCCTCTCCTACTGGGCCTTCTTCGCTTCCCAGCCAAACATGGTAGAGAGCAAATGACATAATTTGTTTATCTCATGGCCTTTTATAATCTCATATTTCTCCTAATTATAAGTGGGTCCTCAATCTCCCAAGAAATTGTAAAGCAAACTTATATTTTCATTTTCGGGTACACCATCTTCTCAAATTATGGCTTTCATCTCCTTTGGGAATTTACACTTTACTCCTTGTTCTATTACAACATTCCGGTTCCATAAATTTATGACTTCACACTTTCCAAAAATACAGTGACACTTAGTGCTCATGTGTGCCCCTATGGCTTACCTCCGTGCAGACCGCACGCTCTGAATTTTCTTGTGACATGTTAGTTTTATACTATATCAAGCCAGATTAAGATTAGTAATAACTTCATGTCGCTGATATAGATTGTATATATATGGATGAATGGCCCCACGTGGCCATTTTTACTGATGGTGGACCCGGTGTGGTCGCGTTGTGATAATATTGGGACAAAGGCCATGAAATTGCACATGTTGTATTTGGGTAGAGCCCCCGTACGAAGGAGACTCCCGCCCGATTTTCGCAACCCCGAGTCTTGGGAAAAGGGGACTCAATGGAGTGGTGTCGGGTTACCCGACATCCACAAATTTTCCACGAGTTGACGAGTTGTCAACGGACCCCCGAAAATCGGGGCGTCACAAGAATAAACTTATCGTAAATTATTTATTAATTAATTAATTTTCTTTATGTTGACCTTGCATATATGTATATTCATATTGATAGACAAGTTTATGCTTATTAAAGTTCAAAGTTATTTGTTATCATCTACAATGGATATATAAAATTATTGTAGAGTTCTATAAATGAAAGAGGAAAATAGAATTATGTAACAACTTTCTACAAACATATAAAAATAATTATTAATATTAGACCAAATAAATACAATGATGATTCAAAACCGTGTATGACTCTTTTTGGACAACTAATCACTTTTGGTTATATGTAGTAAATTATCTTTATTAGGATTCGAACTCTGGAGCTCACCCCTCTTTATGATCATACCTATTTAAGTGGACTATACGATTCTTAAAAAGATTCATATTTTCTATTCTATATTTGGCAGTAACTATTATTTAAATCTTTAGATATAAGATAGAAATATTTCATTCAAAAATCAATATGAAATAAATAGAAATTATGAAATTTGATTAGTTATATTTATGTTTGTTGTAAATGAGTTTTGACTCAATAGTTAAAGGGTTAGGTGAGACAAAAAAAAATTATACTATAGCATTATAATAAAAAGTAAAAAGATATTAAAAAAAGTTTTAATAACGCTTCGTTTTTAAACATTATGTGTCAACAGAATTAGAGGATGTCATAAATCACCGCCTATAAGTATTGATGACATCGATTTTTCTTGGTAAAATGAACCAACAGCATCGCCACTAGAGTATTGTATTCTCAAATTTATGGAGTCCATGACCACATAAATTTGCATGGGTAGGCCGGTTGTACGTGGTACAAGTGAAAACCGAAAAAGTTGATTATTATAACCCATAAATTAAAGGAAAATAAAATTAATATATTAAATTTTATAAATTATTTTTACTTGTACTTTCAAATTTATGATATTTATTTTAAACCATAAATACAAAAAATCATTTTCTGATAATATTTTCTTTCTTTACTACTTCAAAAACTTTAATAAACTGTTAACTAATTTTAGATAAATTTATTTTAAAACACAAAGCTCGATAGAATTAAGATATTTATTAGAGAAAAAAAATGAAATAATGGAGAGGTTTAATTTTTGATAGTCCTAATCATCGAGGATCTTGTTCACATGTCTAACTCAATTGGTTTGAGCGTTCAACGTTTAAAGGCGGGACATGGGGCGGGTAGGGGTTTGAGACCCAATAGAAACAATTTAGTATTTGTATTAAAAGTAATTAGCTTTAAAAAAAAGTCACTATGATCTTAACTCCATATACTTCAGATAATTAAAATGAATACAAAATAAATTACAAAAAAGAGAAAAATAGAGAAAAATTAACTTATTCTAAATTTCTTTTAATATATCTATTTTTCTTTCAATTCTATAATTTTTCAAGCATTAATCATTTTAAAATATAACAAAATTGTTCTTCTTAAATATGACTCATTTAGCTCGTAATCATATGAAAATAAAATTTTGATATAAATATGACTGTTCATTGTTTAGCTAGATAATACAATATAATTGGTCTAATCTTATTAACACGTGATTAAATTAATATAATGAATATATGAATATCTTATATATTGATATGATCCTATTTTATTTCATTTAATTAATCTTAATATGATTATAATTAATAAATTTTTAAATATTATTTGTTAAAATAGTACTCTTCTATTGCTTCAATTTCAAGTCAAATTTTAAAATTTTAGTTAACATATTCAATACATATCGAGGACATACAGGAAAATATATATTAAAAAAAATTCAAGGTTATTTTAAGAAAATATGTTGTATAAGTTGTTCTACAAAGAAACTAAGGAAGAATACAAATTAAATACATATCAAACAAATCAATAATCAAAATAGTTCATTCTTTAAAACATATTAATTAGAACTATAATTTGAACGAAGAGCCTTTTGATGATATTCTCATTCTCGCTTCTACCAATACAACTTCATACCTTAATGTCTGCAGAGTATGACAGTCGTGTATTATGAACACAGCACTATGTATTTTCTCATTTAAAGCAAACAGTATAAAAAATTCATGTTAGATTCAGACATAATTAAATAATTAAGAAATATAAAAAACTTAATTCAAATAAAATTTAACCCACAATTCTATGTATGCCTTCCAATTTTGCTCTATCCCGGTGAAAAATCATACTTTGCTTCTAAGAGATAAACTTATATTAAATTTTTAAATAAAATTATTCTTGCAACAATAACTTTTTAGGATACTACACAATTTTTCTTTAGTTATTAAATCTTTATTAAAGACTTCTCAAAAAAAAAACTTCATTAAAGATATCAAAAATAAATACATGATTAATACATTTTTAAAATAAATTTTCTACTTATGAAAAGAAAATTATTTTCGAATTTTTTAAGTATACTATATATATATATATATATATATATATATATATATATATATATAGAAATTTTATTCTAAAAATATGTTACTTTTTAGACTGAGGTCAAGTCTTAATAACAATAAGTGCATGTATACACATAATGATATACACATTGTAAATAAATATTTAGTAGCTAATTTATATAATTAATGGAAAAAGAAACTCATTTTTTATTTAAATTTTGAAATAAGGTTTTATGGCCAAGAACGGTAAAAAATCGCTCCTCTTCGCTTAAAGAAAAAAGAAAGGCCGAAGAGAAAAGAGAGAGAAAAGGAGGAAACTAGGGTTTTAAAGTACAATTTTTTAATTCATGATATAAATGTAAAAATTGTGACACCCAAAATCCCGAGGGTCCGTTGACAACCCGTCAACCCGAGGAAGATTCTTGGATGTCGGGTAACCCGACACCACACCATTTAGTCCCCTTTTCCCAGGACTTAGGATTTAACGAAAATCGAGCGAAGCCTCCTTGCACGGAGCTCTACCTAAAATACAACCTCGTGCATTTTCATGGCAACCTCATTCCAATATTATACAAACGCACACGGGTCCACATACGAGTAAAATGACCGTAGGGCCCATTTATCCATATAAATACAATCTATATCAACAAGCCACCAAGATTTATTACATCACTCTAATACAAAACATTATATTAAACTAACATGTTCTAACATGTGCGGCACTGCGGCTATCGTGGGTCGGTTCGTCGTGTCTTAATTATAGGTACTTAACGCCCGTCCCGAGAGAAGTTGTACGGTACATGTAACTGTAGGGGCACATATGCGCGCCAAGTGTCACATTGTGGTATCTTGGAGATGAAATTGTGAAATGATAAAATTATGAACCCGGAATGTTGTAATAGAACAAGGGTAAAATTGTAAATTCCCAAAAAGAACATGAAAGCCATAATTTGAGAAGACAGGATGCCAAAAATTGAAATAAAACAAGGACTTGCACATAAAGGATGGAGGACCCTTGTACTATGGAAGAGATTATAATCTGCCATGACAAACAATTTCATTTGCCTTACTTTTCGCAGTGGCTTCACTTTTGGTGAGAAAAGAAGAGGAAGAAGAGAAGAGGGCATAAGAGAATAGGGGGGCAAAGACAGAGCAAAAAGGTATGTTTTCTTGTATGAAATCATGTGTATTTTGGATCTCTAGGCTTCAAGATGGAGATGAAGTTATTCTCGCCTCTGGTATTCTGGTGTGGAGAGATCATTAACTGAATTTTTTGAAGTTTCTTTAGGGTCAAACCTTGTTGCATAAAAATAAAACATGGGATCCAGAATGCAATTATGTGGCTTGCAGGGAATCGGGTGGACTCAGTTGAATTCATAAGATTTTCACCTGTGGCTTGCAGAAGAGAACTCCAACCAACAATACAAGTGTTATGGAGTGAGTTTTGGATGAATCTATGTCGATTCTTGAGGTATTATGGATTGTGAGAAGTTATAGAAAGAAAATTGGTACCAAAGATAAAATTATCATTTTAAGCAAAATTTCGAAAGGCACCAGACAAAATTGTGGTGGCACGGTACCACCATAGCCAGTTAACCCAGACCAGACGATCCAAGCGGTACAAGTACCACCTTGGCTGCATATGCCTGCACCGCATCAACAGAGGGAACTGCACTACGTTGTCCAAAATGCCCTATCGCAGTTTCGTAAGCGTTTAACCACACAACCGATAGTATGTGAACTTACTGAAATGATTACAGATGTTCAGCACATCGAACTCCATGAAAGAACGAGCGCACCTCAATCGCCGAGGCTTGGGCCGCTGAGTGTGACTAAAGCCCACAGCTACTGCTTTCATGCTATAATGAGTGATTAATGTGTTCGCCGTGATTCTACTTGGAGTGTGTAGGCTAAAAGCAAAGGCGGGAAAGTTGTGGAGTTGTGCTCAAGTTTAGTAAGCAAAAAGGTGAGTGTTCTAAACCTATTTTTCAAATACTAGTGTATTATTCTTATAAACTGTTTTACACTGGTATTTAATGGTTTTGAATGCAAAACCATATTTGAAAAGCAATGAGTTTAGCAAGCAAATGGTTTTGATTTAAACCATATATGAAAAGCAAATAAGTAATGGTTTTGATGTATTCAACCATACTTTTAAAAAGCAAGCAAGCAATGGTTTTGAATTATCAAGCCATATTCAAAGGAAGCAAATGATTTTGAATTATTAAACCATGTTTCAAGCAAGCAAGCAAGCAAAAAGAATATTTTTGAAAATAGGCCTAACTAAAATCCCTAGTTATAAGCAAGCATATCGGTCGAGGTATTTCGTACGCGGCACCAAGTGGTGTTAGGATATCATTCATGATTTTAGATTTGCCCTGGCTCAAGAACTTCTCGGGTCATGCATCATATATTTATATGAGTATTCGCTGCATTTATACAGAGTATATAGGGTTAACGTTAACTAAATTATGGGGCGATGGGAGACCCAAAACAATTCCACCATATTTAATTTAAAAGGTGATGTGAAGTGTGCCCGTGCCCTTCACCTAGGTGAGCTTTAATCTGTGTCCAACACCGCATGATGTGCCTGTGCCCCGTGTTCACTCCAGCAAGGCAAGCAGAGCGTGGCCCTAGTGGTTACGACTTGCAAGCATGTTTATACAACTTGAAAAATCAACCACCCAGGTCATTGAGCCCAAAGCCTGCGGTTTGTTTTAAGCAAACCATTGAGCCCGATCCCGCTTTTATTCCAAACGAGCGGTTATCTGTGCCCGTAGATTTTGGGCAAACCTGGTTGGTGGCTCAGGCCCCGCTTATTTTAAAGCAAGCTGGAGCCCAGTTCTGTTTATAAAAAAAAAGTTTTGGAAACTTTTTTAAAGTTAAGAGATTTACAAAAAGTTTTATAAACTTTACAAAGTAAAGCAGTTAAGAGCTGAGAAAAGCTTAGAAACTTTAAAGCAAAGCAAAGCAAAGTAAGCAAGCAAGGCTTCTGGAAAATATCTTGTAAGAGAGAGTTTTACAGTTTTGAGATGTTTTCCAAAAAAGAAAAACATTTTATAAAGCATACACTCACTGAGCTCGTTTAGCTCATTATTTTCCTATTTTAAAACTATTTTCCAAGTATAAGCACTTCGGACGCTGGAGCAGATTAGGATTCTCCTGACATATGTAACAGTTCTGGTATTAATAATATTTTGTAAGGACATACTTTGAATTTGTATAATGGAGCATATGTATGTACATAGTATAGTGTTGTGAAAATGTGTTGAGTTTGTTGGTTACCATATTTGGAAAAGTGTAAATTGTGTGTACAGTATTTGGAACATGTCCTTTTTGCAACTGATATGCTGCCGACATTTTTGTATATCATAAGTTGGAAAAAGGAAAAAATTTTATAGGAGTTTTTAGCAAGCAATACGGCTTCGCTTCACAGGAATTTGTAGTCGTTAGAGGTAACGGGTGGGGATTTATGTGGAGTGGTGATTAGTGCCCAAAAAGTGCTATTTTGAGCCCTATTCAAGATAGGTTTTGAGTGCTTTTTGCGCACTAATCATATGAATTAAGCCAATTGTCATGTGCATGTCCACTAGTGCCACTCTGATTTGTTTTCGAGATTGTTTCGTAGTTTCAGTCTGAACTTCGGGCCAAGAGCTCGGGCTTCTTATCACAAAATGAATGTGAGAATCCTCTATGATTTAACCATGGGTCGAGGCGTATGAAATGTCAAGATGAAGTGAAGAATTGAAGGCAAAATAATGAAGAAACCCTGCAGGAAGCAATGCAGGAGGCAACACTGGAGGAATGGTGGAATGCGCATCTGCTATGCACGGCAAAATTTCATAGCGATTACGAAAATTCTCATGAACCATACTTAAAATTCTCGCAATCCTAATAAATTTCTCGCCAGCTTAGCGAAAATTATCGCTCATTGCTTAAAATTTTGATTGGCTATTCAGATTTTCGCTTAGCTTAATAAATTTCGCTAGCATACTAAATTTTCGCCATGCCAGCTAAATTCCCCCAGATAAAGGAAATTGGTCGCTCGTGTTTTTGATGTTTTTGATTCCAAACGACCACGTTTGGATTAATTACCATTTTGTCCCTATTGTAATTTGTATTTTAGGCCTTTTGTCATTTCAATATCAAGTTGACTATATAAGCTCCCACAACTTTGTAACCCTAACTTCCATTTTAGTAAGCTTCAGCCTTTAGTTTTAGGTTTTATTTTGCCTCTCTTTCCATTTTCTTTTCATTTTTCGGCAAACCAAACATACCTTTGGTGATGACAAACTGTTGCATAGCCACAAGCCCCTTCCTTGAAGAAAGAGGAGTGGTCACCGGTGGAGGCTCGAGGCAAGTTTTCATGCCCTCTCATTTATCACACCGCATCTATGAGCATTTAAGCCTCGCATCTCACCCTAGGTTGGACCTCTCCTAGATCCCGCCTCACACGTGTATTTGGGTGGCAAGCTGTGGTTGCCAGTTGGTTGCTTGATCTTAGATCCACTTTCATCTACTTAGTTGTCTCCTATTAGTTGCGTCGTAGGTTGCCTCTCTTTGAGGCCATATGCACACCGTTAGGACTCAATGCTCACTCGAATGCCATATCTCAGCGAGGGAGTACTTAGGTTTAGGTTTTAGTGCCAATCAAGGTCCTACGAAATGACAATAGGTCATTATCCCCAACTCGAGGAAAAAAACCCGAGGGCATGAATACACCTTAAAAATCCAATCTAGTGACCCAAGACTTCAAGGAGTCTTCTTTTCTAAATTTTCCTTTAATTTATATGCAGCTTACAACCATCCAAACTCCACCGCTTTTTGAACAAAACCCAAAATCCAAAGAGAAAATACCATTTTCAACTAAACCTGCACTTCATTTCACTTAAGAAAACCCATCCCGTGTTCGACCCTAGGATCGCTTATACGCAGCAGAGTCTCGCTACTCAGCAGGACACCCAGATACAAATTCTCGTTGATTCCTATACTACCGTGGGCATGAATCAAATGGCGCTGCTGTCGTGGGACGCGCCTCAGTCAGATAAGAAGTCGTTGAACTTGTGGATTCATATCACGAGTTTGCAAATCTCACCCCTTTTTGATTTTATCATTTTTTTTCCACTTGCAGCTTCACAAGAGAGGATTTTAAAATTTTCCAAGACATTCAGCTTTTCTTTTGCTTCTTTAATTTTAGCTAACCTTAACCCTCGTTAGTTTTGTTTTTGGTTGTTTTCCGTTGATTGTGAAGTGTGCAGAGCAGCGATGCAAAGGATAGAACACTCGCAAGTAGGCTTGAGAGGGTGACCACGCACAGAATTGTGGCTTCAAATTGATCCTCGGAAGGTTTCAAATGGATCCTCCACAGAGGAACAAGAAAGCGCAGTGCCTGTGGAGCCCACGTATATCGATCCATGAGGGATCACATACACCACCCAGCAGGAGTGCACCTCATGCATTATCCCCCTACCGAGATGCAGCGTTGAGACCTTATTTGGTGCCCCTACTCCCAACCCTTTTCATGGTATGGAGAACGAAAATCTATACACACACATCCGATTTTGAGGAAGCATGCACCACCAAAGAAGGTGCAGCTGACATGGAGCTCCTCAAGTTGAAAGCCTTCCATTGACCCTAAAGGACAAGGCAAAAATTTGCCAAATGCATTAATATACAAGAACCATATGAATTGTAGGAGCTCAGCGTAGTTTCTAAAAAATTCTTCGCTCATAAGACAAACAACTCAAGAGGCAATTTACACACGAAACATGATATGAGAGGTTCACTGGGCTGGAGATATTCATGGAGACTATCAAGGCATGCCCAATAACACCATGGGTTTGATACATGGACGCCAGAACCATTTTTATGATGGAATGTCCCCGCCATGAAACAATTATTGAAACTATGCGCTGAGGAGATTTCGAGTAAAAATCCCGACGAGGCAACGGACTTCCTCAATTATTTCCACGGCCGAGACCTCCAAGGGTTGGATGAGCCAAACCTAAGAGAAGGCATGTTCAAGCCACTGAACTAAAGAGGAGGCATGTATGCCCTCCTCCGAAGATATGGAGTCAAAGCTAAGGTATCTACCTTGGCTAGCATTGGAGGAATTAGAAAGAAAAAACTAGCTCCATGAGGTGCGTGAAGGACTAAAGCCACGAAGGTCAAAACTGCTTTTAACCGGCCACCCACCCGACCACAATAGAGAAACCATGGCCAAACCCCCATTTTGAGGGTGCAAATGTGGTGGGCCAAAATAAGCCGCAAACAAATGCTCCATATGGAAACACTTACAACCCCAACTGGAGGAGTCACCCTAACCTTTCCTGGAAACCTCAACCTCCTGTATATGTACCCCCGTGAGCACAAGATCGCAGCACCCACCTCCCGTTGAGCAAGCCATTTTGAATCATGGCGTGATGGAAATTTGTGGAGGAGCAAAAAGGCATCACGCCGAAAGGAACAAAAAAATTGAAAATGTAGAAAGCTCCGAACAAGAGAATATGGCCGAAAGTAACCTTAACCGAAGAATTGACAATTGTGCATCCATAACAAGAATGGAAAATCAAGAAGAGGCGTGTGGAGGTTCCCTTCTCCCACCGCCAAATCCAAGGGGGAGTCCATGAATCAGCTATTTCTGAACCATCCCTAAAATGGATGAAGTCAAAGCTGTCATTACCTTAGGAAAGGGAAAGAGGTTGATCACCAACGCTGCTGCCACGAGAAACCGTAAAAGGGAAGAATTGTTTAACACATTTTCTGAAGGAGGACTCAATGAAGTACTGCATGCTACCCCATTTCACTAAGAAGCAAGAAGAAGACATCCCACAGTGTGCATCCTAGAAGTCCTAAGGCAAAGTGAGAGCTAACATACCCTTGGGACATCATCAAAATGTCCTTCTGCCTATGCAAAGTTTTTGAAAGATCTCTGTACAATCAAAAGGGTTGGGCATTGACAAAAGGCATTATTAACCCAATGTTAGTTCCATCATCCAATGCAAGACAATGGTGAAATACAAGGATCCAAGGACCAACTATCTCGCTAATACTGAGAACTCGCATTGACAAAGCACTCGTTAGACTTGGTGTTACATCAACTACTGCCAAGGCTCATGTGAGAGCAACTAGGCTTGGGAGCCTGAAACCAACCAACATCACCCTATCCTTAGTCACCGCTCGCTGAAAATACCAAAAGGGATAGTGGAGGATGTGTTGCAAAAGAGATAGTCTACCATCCCATGATTCTGTGGTTCTCAAACAGACTCAGGTAAAATTAATCATGCCCAATATATTGGGCGCCATTTTCTGAGTCACATCAAATGCCATTGATCACTTAAAGTTTGAATGGGGTCATGTAGCTCGCATTTTGGCAATATATTGACTGAGCCAACATTTCACTGGAGCACAAGCAAAAACCAATGAGGTACTCCAGGGAGCAATCTCATGGTTCACTATGGTACATGGTAGGAAGGTACGATATTAACAAAACAAATAGAAGAATTGATGGAGAACAATGAAGTGCTAATGAAGAAGAATCCACCATCTTCTTCCCAATCAACAAATGACCGCCACCGCAGACCGATTGCCCAAACAAGGAGTCGAGTACGAAGGCACCTCGCAAAGACACACCATCGTATGCTGGAGGAGCTTCTCCCTCCCGACCCTCCTTGAGATCCAATGGCTACACAACTGGGAATGGTTCCTGCAAGAACCTGGAGACCACTCCAAATTTTTGTTGAAATTTTTACTTTATATTATTTTAAGTCTTAATTTGGGCTTTCGGTGACACTACTTTTACCTATTTCCTTTTCTCAAACATTTTCTCTATTTACAAGTTTATCTTTATCACAATTTTTTGGTTTTGAATGGGCCAAAGAGTTATGTTAAGGTGGAGAACTATTTTTCTCTCATAGAGCAAAGGCAAGTAAAGCAGGTGTGCACTATTCAAATGCCATTCCCTCCCCCCCGGTTCGAATCCAAGGTTGTTTAATTTCTATTAGAGCCACATACTCCCTTTGAAAAGTTATAATTTTTTGAAATATACTGACATAGAAATATACCATACAACTACATTTTTCTGCACTTTTGTAACCATTTTTGCCCCCATATTTTTGTGGTTTTGTCTCTTCCAAAAGTTGAAAAATTGAAGCCCTGTGTGTCACCATGATGCTAGAACAGTTCCATGCATGATTAAGTTCTTGGTCGTCTGAAGTTTCGATGTATTCAACCTGGTACATCCCCCTTTAGCTAATTCAATACCACAAAGGCACACCGCATTGTACCAATAGCAGAAGCTATTTACCTCTTTCCACCTTTCAAAGTCAGCCAGACCTGCTGGATGACCCATAATAGGTTTGTGTTACCCATGTATGAAGACCAATGTAGTCTTCCAAATGAAAAAGAAAATAAAAAGCAAAAAGAAAAAGAAAATAGGAAAAAGAAAAATAAAAGCCGTGATGCTTTGCATTGAAACCCGAACACGGTCCGAGGGGTATACGACGAAAGCCTTTAAAGCCCGATGCCCTAAACCTTAATTGGTTGGGAGTCATCGACTTTGTGTTCGCTACACGGGGTGGACGGGGCAGAGCTAGCGTGTCAGAGGTGCTTAATTCTCGTCATTCAAGTCCCAGAAGCCCTGGCAGAGCTAGGTCCGATCCTTGGCTTGATGCCTTAAACCTAATTGGTTGGGAGTCACCTGGACCTCAAGCACGGACTTTGATGATGAGTCAGTTTTGTTACGGCACCCTACATTGCAAGGAATAAATAAGAGTGTAACTAGTCCTATTTAGGTTGGTCAACAGCCTTAGCGCCATACAAATAGCGGGTTGGGGAATAGCTTTGCAATTTATTGGCTCAGTAGTTACCTTAGGAACAATTAGATTTTGGTGGAAGTTCGGGTTGACTTCCTTGGAGCGGAGTGTTGCCACAAACTAGTTCTTATATGGTTTGTTCTTTCATTTAGGTTTCGTACGGGGTGTAAATTGTTCATTTAAAGAGTAAAGCCTATCTGTACATACACTTTGAGCAGGTATACACTTTTTGTAAAAACCTGACATGCATACCTTTATTGTTTTTTAGCATTGCTAAGGGACTAATAGCGATGTCGGTTGGGGGGTGTGATTAGTGCCCAAAAGTGCTATTTGAACCCCTATTCAAGATAGGTTTTGAGTGCTTTTTTCTGCCTTAATCATATGAATTAAGCCAATTTGTCATGTGCATGTCCACTTAGTCTTCTTGATTTGTTTCGAAATTGTTTTGGGTAGTTTTGCAGGTCTTGGGAACTTCGGTCAACAAGCTTGGCTCTTATTGGCCAGTTGGGCTGTAGAATCCTCGATGATTTCACCAAGGCGGGCGATGAAATGTCAAGATAGAGTGATGAAAATTGAAGCCGAAATGATGAAAACCATCGGGAAGCAATGCAGGAGGCAACACTAGAGGAATGGTGGAATGCAGAATTTTCGCTATGCATTCACGAAGATTTCGCGGGTTCTCGAAAATTTCGCAACCATGGCGAATTTCGCAATCTTAGCGAAATTTTCGCTAAGCTAGCGAATTTCGCTGGCTTGCGAAGTGCTGTTCATTCTGAAATTTTGATTTTCGCTATATCTCTTGTGATTTTCGCTGGCTTAGCGAGAATTTAGCTAGCACTGCGAGGCCACCGTATGTAGCGAGGAATTCCACGCATGGTGAGAGTGCTTTTTGTGTTTTTGATGTTTTTAGTTCCCAACGACCCACGTTTGATTAATTACCATTTTGTCCCTATTGTAATTTCATATTTTAGGCACACCTGTCATTTCACATTGGGGTTGACTATATAAGCTCCCTACAACTTTGTAACCACGACTTCCATTTTATGCAAGCTTTCCCGTAGCTTTAGTTTTTAGGTTTTATTTTGCTCTCTTCTCTCTCCATTTTCTTTCATTTTCTCAGCAACCAATAATACCTTGGTGATGACAAACCAAGGTATGCTTGGCTAAAGCCCCCCCTTTCCTTGAAGAGGAGGGTCAGCAGTGGAGAGTTTGGAGGTAAGTTTTCATGCCCTCTCATTTATCACACTTTGCATCTATGAGCATTTAAGCTCCACGCATCTCTACAGGTTGAAACCTCCTAGATCCAGCCTCGCCAATGTGTATTTGGCAAGCTTTGTGGTTACAGTGGTTGCTTGATCTTAGATCCACTGTCATCCACTAAGTTGTCTCCTATTAGTTGCCGTAGGTTGCCTCTTTGAGGCCATATGCACACTGTTAGGGACTTGAATGCTCAGATTCCATATCTCATGAGGGAGTAATTTAGGGTTTAGGTTTGAGTGCCAAATCAGGTCCGATTTGGGAAGTGACAATAGGTCATTATCCACAGTGTGAGAGAAACAAACCGAGGGCATGAATACACCTTAAAAATCCAATCTAGTGACCCGAGCTTCAAGGAGTCTTCTTTTCCTAAAAATTTTCCTTTAATTTATATCACGATTTACAACCATCCGACCCACTTGTTTTTAGACAAAGCCAAAATCAAGAAATACCATTTCAACTAAATTGCACTTCTCATTCCACGAAGAAAACCCGTCCACAGTGTTAGACCCTAGACCGCTATCACTGCGATAACCTTGCTGCACGCGGTGGGACGCCCTAGGATACAAATTTTGTTGATTCCTATAGCCCTACTGTGGCATGAATCAAGTGGCCGGCACACTCGCCGCTAGTAAGGGGTGGGGGTGTGTCATATTCTCCAATATTTATCAACCCGAACACGACACGAGTAATAATCATGTTGAAAATACATATTAAAACACGAGCCAATTATGAAGTGGGTGACATGACACGACACGCATAACCCGTTATTGAATAACTCATTTAAAATTATATTTGGGTCAAAATGAATAATTAACCCATTTGACACGAATAACTCGTGAAAATGATACATAAGATAACATAAAATAAAATTTATACCACCAACATGAAAGTCTCAGCGTATATAAAACAAAATTAGATAAAATTTAACCATGAATTATCTATTGAAACTGATAAATAATTTCTACAAACTTGAATAATTAATTAGTATGATAAATAATTCCCATAGTTTAAATTTTAGGACCAATGTTGATTAGTACCCAAAAAGTGCTATTTTGAGCCTATTTAAGAGAATGGTTTGGTGCTTTTGCGTACTAATCCTTATTCAAGCCAGATTGACTTCTTGTAGGTCCCTTTGGTATACGGTTTTGTTCGAGTTGTTTGGTGTTTAGTTTAAGTAGCCAGCACATATTTAAATCTTGGCATCGAAATTGAGCTGATATATACCGAGTTCGTATGGTTTGTTGTCAATTTCATCAAGCTTGGGATGAAGAAATAGCAGGCTAGAAGATGCATAGCAGGCTAGAGGAACCAGGAAGCAAGCAGAAGGAGAATGGCAATTTCATTTTGAAATAACATTTTCGCAATGATAAGCGAAGAATTTCACAATGATAGCAATTTTCGCTATAACATGTTGAAATTGCCCCTGTAATTACATTATAGCGAAAATTTACGTATAACGAAAATTTGCTTCGTGTTGTTATTCAAGCGATAGTTTGATTAATTCCTCTTTTCCCCTCAATGTAATCATATTATTTAGGATAGTTTGGTATTTTCGCATGTTTGTGGGGCTATATAAGCCATGTTATGAATATTTTGTAACCTAACTATTCATTGAACACAGTTTTCATTTACGGCCCCTGTTTGGCTCCCATTTTCTTTCTTCTCTCTCCTCTTTCCCTACATTTCTGGTGCCAAACCTTACACCCTTTGGGGATGACAACTCAAAGGATGTTTGGCTAAGCCTCAAAACCTTGAAGAGGAGGGTTGCTAGGTTGGTTGATGTGGGTTTGCAGGTGTTCCTCTGTTTTCATGAAGCAGGTACTGCGTATTTGTGTTTCAAACCATCAAAACTAGGTTTAAATGCTATTTAATGTATTTTCTTTGGTCAATACTTGGCATGCTATAGGGTTCAGTGTATTCTTATTGTTAGATACCTTGTATCCATTGATAATGTTTACGAACCAACGAAAGTAGGTTAAATGCTTTATTTTCAGCTAACGGTATTAAATGCTGATAAATGCTATGGTTAAATAGGAATGTGCAGGGTTAGTTTTAAAGTTAAACAAAAGATCAGGTTTGGAAATGACTATATGTCATTTGCCCTAATGCGAAGGAAATAACCGGGGACACCTCTACCAACCCCATCATACCAAACTAGTGACCCAAACTTCAAGGTCTTCTTGCACATCTTATTTTAAGCGCACGATTAACTTAGTGACAACAACCAGCTTTTATGCAAATCCGAAAATCGAATAAAGCCTCACCATTTTGAATCATTATACAAGTCATTTGTAAGAGCGAAAACCCATCCACGTGTTAGATCCTGCTTCGCTATCTTTGCGGTAGTTACATTACGGCGGTAGGAGCAACAGGTATAAATTTAGTTGATTCCAAGACTCTCACCGTGGCACTAATCAAATGACGCCAGCCGGATGGTGCCAAACTACAGATGATGAGTTGATGAGTACTTGTGATCCTCATTACAAGTATTGGTGGCTTTTTAAACCTTTTTGAATTTCATTGTTAAGAATTTCAAGTTTTTTTTATAACAGTCATTTTATTTTTTTTTCTCTTAGCTAACACTAATCTTTTTGGCAAGCTCTGTTGTTGCTCTTTTCTTTGTCTCTTTTTGTGTCACAGGTGTTTATGCATCACTGGGATAGAGGTGTATCAGGTAGATTGCAAAGAGTTAGTACACCAACCGAACAAGGTTGTGAAGTCAAGTAGACACAAAGATCAAGCATGGATCTCCATCTGAAGAACAACAAAGTTAGCAAGGAGCCTCAGTGAATCCTACAACATATAAGTCAATGAGAGACCACATATTCTCCTAGGCGGGCGCACTCTCTCGCATCATACCACCTATCGATGATGTGGCGTTGAGACCCTATCCGTGCCCCGCTTCCACTTTTCATGGAATGGAGAATGAAAATCCATATACGCATATCCGAGAGTTCGAGGAAGTGTGCACTACTTTTAAGGAAGGTGTGTCTGACATGGACCTGCTTAAGCTGAAGGCATTCCCTTTGACACTGAAAGACAAGGCCAAGATTTAGCTCAATTCACTGAGGCCGAGAACACCAGAAATTAATGATCTTTCAAGCTGAAATTAAGAAAATTTTTGGTGATAACTAATTAAATAGGCCAAAGAGGCAAATCTACTCTTACTGGCCTACGATAATGGAGAAGTTTTAGCAAGGTTGGGAGAGATTTATGGAGAATTATCAGTTGCATGTCCACACCCATGGGTTTGATACATGGATGCTTGTAAAACCACTTTTATGATGGTATGTCCCCTACATGAAGCAACCATTTGAAACCATGTGTGGAGGGATTTTCTCGATAAGAAACCCACGGCTATGGACTTTTTTAACTATGTAAATAAACTTCCAAGGTATGATGAACCGAATCTAAGAGAGGCAGAAGAATGTAGGCCTTCCACCCACCAAAGGAGGAATTTATGCACTTTCCGAAGACACAGAGATGAAAGAAAATCGACCAATTTCACCCAAGGTCGGGAGGAGCTTAAAATGAGAAATCAAAGATGAAGTGCAAGTAGTGAATGAATCTGCCTCGCATCTCAACTAGCTTATAATTGTCGGGCCAAGAGCCATCCCGGGAGCATTGTCCTGTAGCTCCTTCAGTGAGGGACTTAATGCAAGAGCATGCCCATGTCTTGGGCCAAAATAAGCCACCTACAAATGCTCCTTATGGAAACACCTATAACCCCAATTGGAGGAATAATCCAAACCTATCATGGAAACCAAACCTCCCAGATATGTCTTCCCCAAGGAGCACAAAGAAAGAACTCCACCTTCTTCTCCCCAGAGAAGCAGAAATTATGAATTTAAGTACAGAAGGTACCTCGCGAGGAACAAAAGGTGTCAATGTTCAAACGACCGTAAAATTGAAACAAAGAGAGAGCTCATCAACAAGAAATTAGACAAAGACGCATTCCTCGAAGCCGCAAAAACCATTTCCAAAGTTGTCAACCACAGCCATGGTCCCAAAAAGGAAATTCCTTCCCGCATACAAAGAAACCCTGCAGGAAACAAAGAGATAGCTCTGCTGAAGATCCCTGAATGTATAAATTGGATGAAGTTAAAGTAGTAGTGACTTTTGAGAGGTAAAAGAACTCCAGACCAAGTAGTCCTTGAACCAACCAAGAAAGCCTTCCCACAAGGGTTGAACCACCGTAGGAAGAACAACTAGCAGCAAAGAGGGGTGAAAAACAATGTACAACCTCCCTTTCAATTTTTTTTATTTATTTTAGTTTTGTTTAAAAACCTTTTTTTTTATATATATATACAGTTTAATAATTTATTTTATTTTAATTTATTTAAATTAATTTTGTTTTTATTTTGCAAGGAATATGCTAGTGCAGGGCATAAATTTCTCAATAATAGCGAAATTTAGACTCAAGGGTTTTCAGCTTCATGGTGCCTTAACCGCTAAACAAATTTCCACTGAAAAGCCCCCCCCCCTTTCATTTTTGTTCACACTCCCTTTCAAGCCTTCCCCAGTGCGCGCATAAGCCCTCTCCTGCTCCCTACTTATGTTGCCGCGGCGCCCCTGCTCGTCACCAAGAGACCGGTAGCGCCGCGTGCCTCCCAGCTTCACACCGCGCTCACCCAAATGAGCCCCGCCAGACTGCCATGCATTAGCCCCGCCCGCCCGCACACCGGAGCCGTGTCTGAGGCGCGCTACTGTGCACCGGAGTCCATCGCCGCCGCTCCTGCTGTGCACCTGAGTCTTCAAACATTGTTCGCACTACGAGCCCATCGCTACAGGTGCCCGTGGTCCGCCTCAAGACTTCTAAGAGAGACGGTACGGCACATCCAAGGTCGCAGCCAAGCCACTCTCCGGCCAGTTACGTGAGACACCTCCTGCATTGGCCCCTGCCACAACTATGATACAGGGTGCTGCCCCTGCTTCTATTTCAGAGGAGGCTCAGGCTTCTGAGCCCCCATCCAGCGAGCACACTGCACTAGGGGCGGGATTCCGCCTCCCGCCGCAAGGCATCCGTGACCACCTTCGAGGCCCCGCTTCCAAGCGGGCCTGGACATCTGGCCCGAGGGAGTCTTCGAGTTCTAGGCCCGAGCCTATACGCACTACAAATCGCCCCGTGATACTACACTCGCTTACCGCCTCGCTTGTCCCCGCCGTGATCGTGCGCCCGATGTTTAGCTGCGATCCGATTCCAGGGAAGGTCAATCTTCATGCCAGGGATTTCCATGGAGAGTCATACTACGACATACCAAAGATGGGATAAACTACCGATGATATCTCGGGCGCGGCGCGATCCAAATGATATTCACCGCTTCATTCATGACTCGGCGCGCCATCCCCGAGCGGTGCCAGAGTTTTATCATACTGGCGACATCCCGTGAGCGCCTACCGATGGAGATCGTTCGCATTGACGCCGCCCGGTACTCGAGTCGATATTACAACCGCTAAGCCCGCCAAAGGGTTCCCGCGAATTCCACAGTTATCGGCAAAGGGCCTCTGGCCATCACCTAGAGAGATGGTTCGGTCTCTCGCTCGAGATACCACGACCGAGCCTATACTCTTCCCCCGACAACTTTCCCCGTAGATGCTCCTCACGAACCACGTACTTCGGACTAACCTATTCCCACTTCAGCATTATGTACAGCGCAGGGGAGCTATACTCGAGGCTCTATATTGGATATCCGAGGAGTTCTAGTTCAAATTTCAACAGCCCCGCCGAGCTTGTCATGACCACGCTACTACACTTTGAGGAGAAGGTCCACCGTAAGGACCTCGCTCGAGTAGAGGCTATTCCCCTGTTGATGCCGAGGTTACTGTGCCAGGTCTTAGAGCATTTGGGATTCCCGGAGGAGCCAATATAGAGCGGCGACTGAGTTGTCCTTTGGTTTTGTCCCTCGAGCGGTCTTTATCTATACCACTCTCCTTTATTCTACAGCAGTTAGAGAACGGGATGATTATGCAGGACCCGCCGAGGTGGGGCGCAGCACTGCCTGCAGGTGGAGGTGGAGAGGACCCCGGGGGCCTAGATTTTATCTCCTGGGCCCACCTCCTATCGCCCCAAATCCCCGAGACTGGCCGGGCCCATCCTCCACATTGCAGAGCCACCGCAGCACATCCCCGGGTAATTTAGGATTTCGCCGCTTTGGAGCGCGGTCACAAAGATTTGACCGAGTTAGTGATGGCCCGAGCCGAGGTCACTCTCGCGTAGAATCATGTCATGCTTCTTCAGATTCATAGTGCCGCCATAACACCCCTCATTTCAGCCTCACTGGCCTTGCGCTGCAAAAACCTGATCACGCGCTTATCCAAAAAATGCACACCGGTCCCTCCTAAATGTCCCATCGTTTGTTAATCTCTTTAATTGCCCTTAATCCACCATATGAGCTTGATTCGAGGATACTGAGCATGGACGCAAATACCTCAGGATAATTGACACAAGCCGGCAGAAGCCAACCGTACGCACACCGCTTATCCTCTCAAGTATTCGAAGGTCCAATAAACTTCATGAGTAATCTCCCTTCCATCAACTCCGACTTACTCCTTCTTAGGGTATCACTTCAAGAAGACATGATCCACAACCTCGAACTCTAAGGCTCGACGTCGTACATCCGTGATAATTCTTATGTCGTTCGAGAGTCGTATAGCTATCTTGTCATATAAAGCTCACCTCTCCGATGTATCTCTTAATCGATCGTGACTGGGGCATGGTCCCTCCCACTCCTGGCCCAACCTAATGGTGATCTACATGGCCTCCCATACAATGTCCGCATGAGCCATTTGTATACTCCGCCCTGTAACTCGTTGTTGTAGGCGACTCCACTCAAGGGCAATTGCTCCTCACCCTTAAGACCTAGGACGTGCAAGCCATGCGCAGTCCTCTCTAACACCCGTATATAATCCACAACGTAACCTACACAACCCTTACTTTGTGTGTGGAACGCCTCGACCTTCCTAAGGTCACACCGCTGACAATCCAATGGACTCATTAACTTAGTCCATGTCATGAATGACATCCATATACCTGAGCCCGCTTACCAATAACACCCAAATGCAATTTCCAAAGGGGTATCCAACTTCTCGAGTCACTCCCGACTCCCATCACCTCAACTCTAAGTCTACGTAATAACTTGACTCCTCAGGTTTCATCCTGACACATAACTCCCCTTCTCGCTTACACTCTGAGCCTCCTCACACTCCCTTAAATCGAACTATGAGTCTCATCGACGTGAGTCCTAAAGACAAACTCAACCCACACTCACCAAGAGTGGTGAATGACCGTACCGTGCATCCATACCCGACTCGACTCGATGTTACCGTGCACACAAACGCAATAATGCCATACTGTGACACCCAATCCCAGGGTCCACCATGAGCAGAATCTCGGAGATCCCTCACTCATAATCTCGACCAATCAGATCAACTCTCACCCTACATCCTAGGGAAGAACATCTATACCTGGCTTCTCTAAAGGCCTTAACCTCTAAGCCCAACCAAAGTCGTGCCTGTGACAACCTTAATTGCTGTCCCACCATTGACAACCCGATGGTCAGCTTCAATCCTCATCCATGTCAAGCCCGACATCAATAACCACAGTCTATCACCCTAAGTTCCACCACGTCTCACCGCGCAACTCCTGACCGTCCCCTGATTCACTCCACACTCTGCCCTCCGCGTATCTCAGGATGTTAGGAGTGCTCAGATAGTACCCTCGAAATCCAAATGTGTCTCCGACCAGATTCAGTGGTATGGAGGAATGAACTCTGTGATACTCTCCGTTTCTATTACCTAACTTGATTGCGCCGTCCCACCACCCCGATCCCCGTCCGCAATCCTGCCTCACATGCCCAGCCGTCGACGTAAGTAACATATCACCCGCCCCGCCCGACTAAATGCCTAACTCAAGGCGGTCCCAAACTCGAGCTAAGCATAAGCCCTACCTCTTCCCGAACTCAAGGCCGATCCTCCTCTTGCTACCAACACCCGCATCCCGAGTGCTCTGGGCATCCACATCTCTCTCTCTATGGTCAGGGTCGTCCCAACCATGGAGTCCATGTCCCGAGGCGAAGTCTTAATGATCCCGCCCGACGGACAACTTCATCCCATTCTCGACCTCCTGTAATACCCAAACAATCCAAGAAACCACGTGATCTCGAAGATCGACTTCGATCTCTCCCAACTCACCCGCCTCAACCTCTCTCCTCGGGTCGACCGACACTTGATGTCACACCACGTGTCCTGTAACCACCCCGCAAGCTTAAAACTCGCACTTATCGAACTTCTTAGCTGTATAAATGATGGTCTCTCAACAACCTGTAAACAATCCTCAAGTGGGATACTCATGCTCCCATTCCTCACTTACAGAGAGGATCAAGATGTCATCCACGAAGACTACGACAACCGATTCATGATAAGGTTGGAACACCCTATGCATGAGGTCTATGAATCAGACGCCGGTGTATTCACAATCCAAAGGGCATCACCAGAACCTAAAGTGCCCATAATGCGTACTAAACGTCTGCCTTAGGTTATTTGTCTCCCTAACCCTCACTGATGGTAACCAAAGGCGTAAGGTCCATCTTGGAGTAGACTCGCGCCTCCTTCAACCGATCAAACAAATCATCAATCCTCGACAATGGGTACCTGATTTCTGATCTTAACCCTCGCTCAACTCAGCCAGAATAATGCACACTGAAGGGTCTTGTCCTTCTTCAGAAATAGAACCAAAGCACCCATGGTGAAGTGCTCTGGTCTAATAAATCCCTTGTTCGCAGCTCCTATAGCTGACTCGAGTTCTCGCAACTCAACCAGGCTATCCTATGAGTCATAGAGATGGCGTATGTACCAAATGCAAAACTGTCACCTAAGTCTACATCCCTATGCGGAGGTAGTCCGTAGCCTATCCGGGAAAAAACATCCACATACTCACAACTACCCGAGGTAGATCTAAGTCCTGTCTCACCTCATCCTCTAGGGTAAGGCTTGCTAGCCAACCTCGCTTAATCAGTCTCCTGCACTTGACCGTGATACTGCTTCGGCAAAATGTCATGTTTCGTCTCGAAATACCACACGAGTACCGGGCCTCGCGCTGTAGGTGTAACCCCATACGCTCACAATCGTAGAGCACCCACCCTGTAAGCCGCCAACTAATCCATCCTAGACAGATCTAACTCGACATGTCCATGATCTCAAGTCCATCAAGTGAGTAGAATCTCTGAGATTCCAACTCGCAACCACTACATATCATCCCTATTCTCGTCCCTAATCCCTAGGGAGCTCACATACAAAGGCTCCCTCTAAGGTCTCAAGAGATCCTGCCCATTTCCACCATATTTGGGCCCTCCTACTCCTCTTAGCCTCTGGAACAGTGCCTAGTCTAACTCGCAGTGCTAGGGTAATCTCCATAGCCTCTAACACTTTCGACCGTATAAAACAAATATTCGCCACCACTGGTCTCCTCCCGTGAATGCTCGATGATGATGCGCCCTAAACCTCTGGAGGTTACTAGGACCTCCTTGACTACCTGCTATGCTAGCCTGTGCGATAGCAAATGGCTGCACACCATACTTCTTAGCAAACACTTGCTGGACAACATCAAGGGCTGTCAAATGTTTGTGTGCTCGAATACCGTGGACGCTCCTACGACTCCGTCCCTCACTAAACATCTGGCTACGCTTAAATGGCAGCTTAACATAATGCAAGATCTCGAAGGCATAAACATAGCCTCGAGACACTAATCATACACAAAATCAGTGCATATATATTAAGTCCCTACATTAAGTGCTAATGTAAGGTAATCAATTATACATTTGAACATTTTTATCAATGCACTTAATTTTGAAAATTTTATTTTTTCAAATTTGTTTTATTTTGTTTATTCGATTTCTATTTTATTTTTACTTAATTTTAAAAGGGCCTAATTTTTTTTTAGATAATATGTTCAGAACTGTTCACGAATCAATAACAAAATTGACTCAGAACACATCGAGTCAAACTCATTGTACAGTTTAGGCATCGAGTGCACACCCACACCCGGGGAACACGCCCAGCCGCGCCTCACAGGAGGCCGTGGCCGCACGCCCAGGTCCCGTCACGCGCCCTCACAGCCAACGGCTTCCTCGCATCCAGCCTCAAGGTGGTCCGCTGCGCCACCATACTGCCCTACGCTTAGTCCCTCAAGGCCCCTACGCCGTGGCCGCGCACCCCACTCGCCGTGTTCTAGTGCCTAGCGCCACAGGCCTGACGGCCCGCGCCTCGCTCAACGCCTCCTACCTTATACAAGCGTTCACCGGCATGCTCCACCGTGTCCTACATCCTTTCTCTCATCCACTTTTTCTATACTGAAAATCACCAAAAGATAATATATATATTATTTAATTTTTTTTTTTTCGGGGCTTTCAGGTTCCAAATAAATTTATTAAAATTTATTTCTATTCCTCTTTTTTTTTTTCTCATTTTCCAATAGCCTCCTTGCTACCTCTGCACTTCATACCACTCCAAGAAAATTTTAACTGTGAAATTTTAGTTATTTTTTCTTGCGGCAAAACCTGGAATAAATTTCCGCTTCCACAAAACCCACTGCTCTTGTCCAAAACCTGGAGCCACCGCCCATATTTTTTTAACTTTCTCGTCCATTTTTTCCGACCATCTTGCCAAAATTTTCTCAACCAACTAGTTCTCACACTAACCATAGTAAGTTCAACATTTTAGCTTGATACCGTTATCCACCTGCCACACAATCCAAACACACATGATCACACATCATTCCATGCTGGTGCATATTTTTCTACACAACATCCATCAAATCAATAATCACACACCAAACACTACGCATGCAAAAAGGTTCTAATATTTATTCTAGATCGTTTATGTACCCACATACCTAATTCTAACATCAAGCCACCATGGTGATGTTCTTACCCAAGACTATAATTTAGCCTGTTCCCGCCTTAGGTATTCGTATACCTAAGCCTGAGCACTGTCGTGACGCCCCAAACTCCGAGGGTCCGCGTGACTACCCAACCCATTGAACACCGGTGAATGTCGACCGACCCGACATTGTAAAATCTAGCGTAGTCTCTCAAAATGGGAGCTCTACCCAAATACAACACCGTATAAATATGTCCTAAACAAACTAATATAACAAATTTCTATGATTAAAACACTACTGGGCCTCATCACAATATCTACATCCAACTATATCCAATAGTTTCAAGAGTTTCAAATTTACTTTATACAAACACATATTAAAATTAGGAGAATTATAATACATACTGTACATCATAACCCAAAGCCACAATCCGGCTTTCTGGGGAAAGCCTGGCCCCAGGATGAGCCGCTCCTCGCACGCCCCGACTGTAAAATAATATCCTCGACAAGGTGAGCTAATGCTCACAGTGGAACCACCCGCGGGCTACCTCCACCTGGCACATGCAATGCCCAGTAATGAACACACATCACACCATGATCCTAATGGAATGTCTAACCCGATCATCTCATACCCGAGTCCCCACCATTTCCTCACACCTCCTAAGCCTCGTATGAGAATTATTATGTTTATTTGTCATGACAACCGATGTATATCAATCAATGCTTCCGACGATTGATATTATTTATGAACTACCCTCCGATGTATAACAATTCACTGCCTCCGATGATTGATATTTTTATGGACTACCCTCCGATAATTATCATTTTTAGACATCCCTTCAAATCATTTTCTTGGGATCAAATCATGCACTCACTCCTATCATCCTTAGGGTGCCTGAAGGTGACATGAATGGCGATGTCAAATTCCATTACGCCTATAACACATGCAAATATATAAACATGCATATATTCACATAAAATTAATCACACAATCATGTCATAATTTCACATTTCATACACCAAAATTATCTCGCTTGGGTTAATTATCAAACACCATAATACAAATTGAATCATCACCAAATGACATTTTCACACAAAATATATTTTGTGAATTGACACTTCGAGAATAGTGAAACCTCATTATCTTGAAATCAATAATCATCGTTCACTTTGTGAACCCGACTTCACGCATCTGACCTTTCGTACTGGCACAAGATTTAATATATGATCAACATGCCGCCTCAACAAGATCAATCATCAACTGGAGTTCAATAATTAAAATTCAACCCATGTTTGGGATCATCCAAACGGCTCCCTCATCGCCTTCATACAAACCAATACATGATTTGAAGAATGTATGCTATCAACCCAAACAGCCCTTCACGACAATACGAATCGCATTAACATTGAATGTTCAAGAATAAATCATCAAATTTAAGCTTGGGACCGATCAAACGTCGCTCGCTACCTCAAACCATCCGGAATATTTGTAAAACACTTAAACAGTGTAAAAACCATAGGGGAGAATCTCACCACGGAGTTTGCCGAAACTCCTTAAATCTGTTCACGCGAAGCCCTCTCCGCGTATGTTCTTCCTCTGTGAACCCGACGACTCGACTGGCCTGATCTAATGAAACTTCTGTAGAGAAGAAGGTATTCTCTAAAAAACATGGAAATCTCGGGCTAACGTTCTTTCTTCCTCCCAATGTTTTGTTTTCCCTTTGGCAATGGTAGGAGACAACACTAAATGTTTTTGTCTTTTCTAACTTCTAACAATTCACACACCACAGGTCCTCTCTTTCCAGGTTTTCTATTGACTTCACATCATCTTGCCCCTCCATTTTTATCATTATTTCACTCATGCTACTTATGGCACATATATATTATATGACTTTCGTCGCATCGAAATCGCTTTACTAAGACCTAAACGCGATGCCTCGAAAATGCCAACTGGGATTATCTCGAATTTTATGAATTTATTTATAATCAGATTCGCAGATCATTCCAACGGTGTAATCTGTTTCGGCTATCCGAGATCTAGAGAATAAATTTGGATTTTAACCGAATACAATAATTAAATACGAGCTTGCCATTTTTCCAAGAATTGAATTCTCTGCCCATGTTCTTGCCAACTCATTGGCGTCGATCAAAGTTCACGGGTGGACGGGTGAGCTTAACGAGTTGTAGGTGCCGGATTCTTCAATCATTCAAAGTCCAAAGGAAACCGGAAAGTTAGTGGTCGGCAGATCTTCAGGACTTGACGCCCTAAACTTTAATTGGTTAGAGTCATCGGGTGGACCTCGTTACACGGACTTTGGGTGAAGTCTAGCTTCTCTGTGCATTGCACCCTACAATACAATCATATAAATAAGGAGTGCAACTGAATCTATTTAGGTTAGTCTTCAACTTAGTGTCCCAAGAGCTTGGCTGGGGAGGGGAATAGTTTAGCAAATTATTGGTTCAAACTGCTACCTAACAACACTTAGATTTTGGTGGAAGTTCGTGCTGACTTCCTGAATCGATGGTCGCTCGAAACTTGTTTCTATACGGCGATTGTTTCTCATGATGGTTTTCTTGTACGAGCCCAAATTCTTCATCAAGGTAAAGCCCACTTGTACACACACTCTTGGAACGTATTCACTCTTTTTAAAAAGCATAATTGTGATGTCCCATTATTTTGTAGCATTGCTAAGGAATAGTAATGCGTTTGTCAGTGGATTAAAATCTTAAAAGTGCTAACAGCCCCATTTAAGATAGTTTCTGAGTGCTTTTGCATACTAATATATTATTTAAGCCGATTGATGCATGTATGGTGTCCCTTTAGTACTAATTGACTTACTGAGGTTACTGGTAGTTTTTATAGTTTCAGAAACTCGCCATCATCAAGCTCGCATCAAATTGAGCTGAGATATACCGAAGTTCAGATGGTTGAGTCATTACCACTAAGCCTGGATGAAGAAATAGTAGGCTAGAAGATGCATAGCAGGCTAGAGGAACCAGGAAGCAAGCAGGAGGAGAATGGCATTACTGATATATATTCTTTCGATATGTTGAATTTCATATAAGAGCAGAAATTTTCTATATAGCTAAATTTCGTTTAGATAGCCGGTAAATTTTCATATAGCAATTTGTTGCAGCAAAATTTGGTATAAATAAAATTTGCTTCGTGAGCCAGATCCAAAGACTCGCTTTGATTAATTCCTTTCCCCTCAATGTAATCAAGTATTATTTAGGATAGCTTGGTATTTTAGCAGCGTTTGTGGGGCTATATAAGCCATGTTATGAATATTTTGTAACCTAACTATTCATTGAACGCAGTTTTCATTTACGGCCCCTGTTTTGGTTCCCATTTTCTTTCTTCTCTCTTCTCTTTCCCTCATATTCTAGGCTGCCAAACACACTGATGAGCTTAAAAGTCATCTATTTTAAGTCCATTTCTGATTTTTTTTATTCTAAAAAAGGCTGATTTATGTGCAGGACATGGAATACTTCTACCTAATCGTGGAAGTAGGGAATTCAAAAAGTTATAAATTGCAGCAGATGTACCAATCAAGATCATGTAATCGTCAAGAAAATTGCGCAGAGAGGCGAAAAAGGATTAAATGATTGATGTCGTGAAACCTTACAAAGAATCGAATACATATTAAAGTTAAAACTATAAAGCTCCAAATAAGAATGAAGCTTAATTGAAGATAAAACGAAGCCGGGCGTGAAAGAAACCAAAGTCAAGCAAACTGTGAAATTGATGAAGAAGAAGACATAATGTCGCGACATCATTCGAGGTCGCGACGTAATTAAACCCAAAGATGCTGGGATGTCGAGGCCGACACTAAAAAGAAGTCGCATGTAAGATGTGTCGCCCGATTGAACATTGTCGCTACACCGATGCGCCGCGATATCACCACCGACCAAGGGGCCGCGACATCAACACTGACCGTGGGCGCCGCGACATCGCCTTGCAAGGAAATGTGAGGCTGGGCGAAGATCATAAAGAGGCTCGAAGATCCGCGCATCGACATCATCATCTAAAGAAAGAAGGTCGATATCATTCAAATGGTCGCGGCATCGCCATTGAAAAGGAGGTCGCGATAAGATCAAGTCGTCGCCACATCAAGCCAGACCAGGAGGCGAGGTCGCCACATCACTCACGGTCAGCGACAACAGCTTGTAAGAGGTTAAGTTCGCGATAACACCGGCGGTCGCACCACCAGAAGACGAGGTCGCGACGCCATTAACACGACAACAAAGCAAGGGAATGTGAGGTCGCGACATCATAAAGAGGTCGCGACATCCGCAAGGACTAGGTCAGCGATACGCCAGAGATGTCGCGGACATCAAATACAAACAGAGGTCGCTGGTCAGTCGTCGACATCAGATCCAAAGAACCTGAGGTCGCACAAGAGTAAGCCGGCCATGGCTATCGGCCACCAAAGACATGTCGCGACCAAACAAGGGCTGGCGCGACAAAGACTGACAATTGTGGTCATGAGATAACGAGCGATGTCGCCAGATCAACAACCAACCGCCGCTAACTAAAGTCCAAAAAGAGGTGCATCAAATTAGGGCCCAAATCGTAACCTGATAAATAGCGTAGTCGCTAATCATGAACGCATTTCAGCACTAAGAGAGATCCAGTTGTTAAGGCCTCAGATGAATTTTCTTTCTTTTCACTTTTTAGATTAGTTTGTATTCGCTTTTAATTTGATTAAACGCGAATGAAAGGTTGTAGCTGAATGGATTTATACTTTCAAATTAATGGCCTGCTGTTTGAATTCCGCATAAATTTGATTTCGAACTTAATAGCTTCCACGACAAAGGGTTTTCTTGATCAGAAGCCAATGTATGGTGGTGTAACTAAAGATTTAGAAACCTATGTTCTGTTGAAATGACGCTATTGTCGAAATTATCTTTCCCGTAATTCTATTCCATTATTAACTTCGGCTTGCAACCCTACTTGGCTTGTTTTATGAGCTTCTTGAACAATTGATCCTAATGTCGCCTGTACCATAACGGGGTTGTTCCAAGCTCGATTTGTGGAGGCCCTCTCGAGTGACATGAGAAGGCATTCCCGAGAGATGAATCAATTCTTCGAGGGTAAGGAGAACCGAGACATGATCTAACGCATCAGAATAATTACCATCCTCTTCTCACTTGGAAACCGGCAACACAGGAGTTATCACCATACAGAGAGTTCGCTTCAATTCGAACAGAATTCAACCCAGCAGAAACTCCATCTAATCAAGGAAAGAATGAGTCGTTTCAATTTCGAGAAGAGGAACCAAAGAGATAGTGTAAACTCCATGCAATGACTATACAAAGGAGCTTGTTGTTTACAAATTCATGTTAAAGTATGAAGTATTGAGAAAGAAAATACCAAGAATAAGCACCCGGGACAGTGCAGTTACTGTCTGAATTATTCGAGAGAAACTGAAGGTGAGACGCGAACGGTGTATTTTAGATAAACCAAATGCACTGAATATATTCCTCGATCAGTTTTAAAATCTGGTGGTTCAGAAGCAAACATCATGTCGTCGTAGGAATTGATTCTTCACAATAGCTTTATTTCCAATGTTCTCTTTATAGATAAATCACCAATCTAAATTTGTCATTTCATTATCTTAGGTCATTCATTTGTTATTCATTCATAATATTTTGGTTCATTATTTCAAGGTTTCTACAAATGATTCAAATTGTCTAATTTAGTCCAAATAGTATAGAGCTTGAGTAGTTAGGTAGTTGATTGAAAATTCGAGATCCTCAGGACTTATATCCGACCCTAAAACCACCTCATTTTCTGTTTGTTAGGACCCGTGCACTTCAAAGATGATGGATCAAAACAAATGTTAAATAATAAATGATTCTTACCTAATAAAAACAAAATTTTTAATGAATGCAAGAAGACAGAACATAATATGAAAGTATTTGTATTATTGTTGATTAGATAATAGTCCTGGTATTGGTAATAATTTAGATATGTTTGGCCTAACTAACATACACTCCTTTGAGGATGGATAACTCAGTGATACTTGTTAGTTTCAAAACCTTGAAGAGGGAGGGTCATAGGTTGGTTGATGCGGCCTGTGTGTTCCTTTGTTTTTCATGAAGTGTAATGAGTATTGTGTTTCAGCAAAACCATCAAAATCAGGCTTTAAATGTTATTTAATTTATTTTCTTTGTCAATACTTGCATGCTTTAGTAAGGTTCTCAAAGGTATTCTTATCATAGACACCTCTATATCCATTAGATGTTTCATTTCATGAGCCAATGAAAAGGTTAAATGCTTTATTTTCAAATCAGCAGAACATTAAATGCATATGCTGGTGGTTCAAATAGGAATAAAAACACAAGGGTTGCTTTGAAGTTAAATAGCATCTTGCTTTGAAATACTATATTACTTTTCCTAATAGGAATAAATTCCAGGACACTTACAAATTCCTATTTACATAAATTGATTAAACTTCAAGGTCTTCTTTTACATCTTAGTTTTAAACTACTTTCAGTTAGCTTGGTGACAATTAACAATTTCACTTTTATAACCGAAAATCCAAATGAAAGCCCTACCATTTTGAATCATTATATGCTTTGGTTTGTAAGATTAAACTCCTATCCTCGTAGTTCCCATCCTAGAGTCGCTATATTGTATTACGCTACGGCAGTAGAGCAACTTTCTAGGGTGGCAATTTAGTTGATTCCGGCACCCCTACTGTGGCACAAATCAAATGTCCTTAAGGGTGCAGACGTGCAATCGTGCAGATATGCTCCTCTCCCATTGAAAATATGATAGTCACACCACAAGGTCTTTTCCATCTTCAAAGTTCAAACCCTTCTTTAATCTACATACAAACATATAGGAGAATAATTTTATATGAAATAGAAAGCTATGATATCAAATATAGTGATGACTCAAATAATCTCGACATTGCGCTGGTGCTGAAATTAAAGTTGAGAAACAAATAATCGGGTAAAAGATTTATTTCATTTTATGTCATCAAATATAGATTCAACCAACCAAAGCGTATATTAAAAACTAAAAGGAGAATAGAGTTGAAGAATTATAAGGAAACACAGCACCAAAATACAAGGAGTAACATATATTTAGTTTAAAATTTTATTTCATTTGAAAATATCACATATATACTAATGTAATAGAAGCTGAAAAGAAATATGAATCCAAACAATGCCCAAGCTTTTATCCAATACCAGTTTTCCTCTATGAAGAATTAGGAGACTTCAGTGTTGAGACTTCCAAGGATTCAAATGACTAGTAGAAGACTGAACAAAATTTTGAAATACGTTAAATCATCATTAACCGACAATGTACAACCACAAATATTCACATGGAAAATCAAGAACTTATTTTGCTCTAAGCCTCTACCTATTGCCAAGGAATTCATTTACCATTATTGAGTTTTGTGCATACATTAGAGGGGAAGACCAATGTTCAATAACATCAAATCTATCATTTGGCATTTACATTTATTAATAAATATAAGAATTAGTTAAAAATCCTAATATTAAAAGAAGGTCCTATATTTTCTAAAAATTATTTCTTAATACCTTCATGACAGACAAAACCCACCTATTGGTGAGTCAAAGGAAAAGATACTTGTCTCAAAACTCTGCATTAAGAAAAATATGATTACGATCCAAAACCTAGAGTTCTAAAAATAGATATTAGCATCCCATAACAAAAACTACTGACTATTTTGTAGATTACCATTGATTACCATCATGTAGAGCCTCTGAACCAAACATCAAAAGTTTGAACCTCCCAAACAACAAAGTGAGTATTTCTAAAACACCAAGAAATGAAACTCAAATATTATAAAATGAAGAAAAAAAATAGATATGCTTAGAAATTCCAACAGAAAGTAGGACAAATCTTAGAAGCAAACCGACTTGTATAAAATACAAGTCGAGTAACATATATTTAGTTTAAAATTTTTATTTCATTTGAAAAATATCACATATATACTCAATGTAATAGTTTAAAAGAAATATTATGAATCCAAATAATGCCTAAGTTCTTATCTCAAGCACTCAGCTTTTTCTATAGAAGAATTAGAGATTCAGTGTTGAGACTTCCAAGGATTCAATTGAATAGTAGAAGCACCCTGGAACAAAATGGAAATACATTAAATCATCATTAACTGATACACAAAAATAACCACAAATATTCACATGGAAAATCAAGAACTTATTGTGCTCTAAGCCTCTACCTATTGCCAAGGAATTCATTTACCATTATTGAGTTTCGTGCATACATCAGAGGGGAAGACCAATGTTCAGTAACATCAAATTCATCATTTCTTGGCATTTCACATCATTGACTAAATATAAGAACAAGCAAAATCCATTTACAGGACAGGAAGGTCTTATATTTCTAAAATTTTATTTAATACCTCATGACATGACAAAACCACCCATTGTAAGGAGCCAAAGGAACAGAGTATCACCTCAAAAACTCCATTAAGAAAATACATTTACTATCTAAAACCTAGAGTTCTAAAATGATATTGCATCCTACAATTAAAAAACTATTCATCATTTGCAAAATTACCATTGATTACCATCATGTAGAGCCTCTGAACCAAACATCAAAAGTTTGAACCTCCCAAACAACAAAGACATGACACCTGAAATTTTTTGCAGATTCTTCTCAAAAATGCAACTTTATAGTTTGCTTAACAAAAAATTATTAGTTACAAAAAATCTTGTTTCTTTTGGATCTTTAGACTCCATTGAACCTTAATGGTCAATGTCATCGACCTCAATAGTTCCTACAAATCAGGTGCTAATACACATTTAGAAAAGGAATGTCATGATTAAATATGAATTATAAGAGTTAATTTAAAACACTACTAATCATCACCCGTTGGAGCATTGAGTCGATGAGGAGTCTTTTACATCTTATGATATTTTCATTGAGATCAACTAAACATATCAATGTTACTACATTAAAATATAACATAAAATTAATAATGTTGATTGTACAAATATAATTTTGAAAATAGATTCTAAATAAATGTATAACTACCTCTTCTCCAAATAACCAATCTCTAGTACATATTAAAGCTTCAACATTTTCCCGGTTTAAGATAGAACTCCTGATATTGATCAATAAACATGATTACTAATGTTGTGCATTCTGCTTGCTGATATAGGGAATACTTAGCACATCATTTAGCAATGCGAGAGTGGCTGATAATGAAACCGATTGACTTTCTCCAAAGTTTTTTAAGAACATCCATGTTTGAGTTCCATTCAAGTCTTGGCTCATCCAAATACATATTCAATTCTGACTTTTGTGTAATTGAAGACTCTTGAGATTGAAAAAAGTGAAATTCCTGCATCATAGAAATAAAAACAATGAATTGACCATGAATAACTATAAGTTAAACATGAAATATTAATACTTTTAATTTTTTTTTTTAAAAACATAACAGTACCTTCAACATATCTCTACTCCATTTAGCTCTAAGTAATGGTTCAGTATTTTCAATTACTTTACCAACATCTTTCCCCGGGAGCGATTTATCGGGAGTAAGAGAGTTGAGCACATACTATTAAAACAAAGAAACCAATTTCAAGTGAACATGAATGGTCTCATACTACTCATAAAGTCTCACTAAATTCAACAATTGCATCTTGAAACAAGGATCCAACACCACTGCAATTGCCAATATCAAACTAAATTCTGACCAATATTTTGTGAATTTGGCATACATTTGAGTAGCCATTCTTCTCATAAAATTATAAGAACTTTCCATTTTCTCCTTCAATGTTAATTGAACCATAAAAATAGAAGGAAAATACAGATTTGTTGTAGGGTATTTATTTAAAAGATGCGAAAAATATCATAAAAGATTCCTAAAACTTGTTAATCTTTTCTATTCTATCCCATTCCTCTCGAGATTTAGACAATGCGCTTGTAATTTGAATCACTCAATTGCAAATGACAAAAGGCTTCGATGATAGTATATGTACTTTTCTAGTCATAAGAGCTTATTGTATTCCATTTAGTGGGAATATCTTAAGGGCAGTCTTTTTTAGGGGTCTAAGGAAATATGTTTGTTACTATTCTAAAATGCTTCCCCAAGAACCCCAACATACTCTTATACTCTCACGAACCTTATTTACACTTCATCAATTTCTTTAATCCATCTTCAAGACACTCAGGATTAAGTGACATGAGCACAACAACGAACATGAAAGTGTTCACCAACACACAATAGTGAATCTGTCATGTTCAACTAACATTTCAACATCTCAACAAATGAATCATTATTGGAAGCATTATCCAAAGTGATGGAAAACAATTTTTTCTCAATGCCCCATTCAGTTAATAATGCATGTATTTTCTTAGTCAAGCAAATACCAGTATGTGGAGGTGGCATAAAACAAAAGTTAAGAATCCTTTTATGTAACCTCCAATCTTGATCAATGAAATGTGTTGTGATACATAAGTACCCATTAGTGGTTATAGAAGTCCATAAGTCAAATGTCAAAGAAATTCTACAATCAACTGATTCTAATAGGAATTTAAGTTTTGTTTTTTCCCTTTTATGCATCTTTACCACATCTGCTTTGGTAGTATTCCTAGTGATATGCTTGACTTCCCCACGCAAATAAATTTCTATAATACCCTTATACTCAACAAATTGAAATGGCAAGTCATGCATGGTGATAGCCATGACTAACAACTCACAGAATTTTTCTTACTTAAATTTGTTAGCATGTATTGACATTGAATCACCACTTTGAGAAATAAATAGTTGTCCAAGGTCACGTGTGTCTCTTCGTATACAAGCATCAATATGTCTTTTCATGTTACCAATTCCATATTTACTTTCTGCAAGATAAGTAGTTCCACGCTAGACTTGCATCTTGTTTGCTATCGCACTTAGCAGGAAGCATTTCAAAGAAATTCCAAACTGCTGAAGTGAGTTTTCTTTTCCTTTTACTTGTATTCTTTGTATTATGACATTCTTCTAGAACTTCAACTTCAATTACTTCATTTTCCTTTTCCATTTCATATGTATTTTCTTGATCCATCTACTTATGTAAATGAGATTTTACAAAAAAAGTCTTAGTTTTTTTATTTTATACTTTCAAATCGTATTAATTTAAAATCATAAAGCACAAAAATCTTTTAAGTAGAGATAATTTGCAAGGTCCAAATCACTGTTTTGCTCACTTAAAAGAACCATTGTCAAGTAGTAGAAGATGCAGGAAAAAAAAAGTAATGGTAAAACCAGTTTGGTAGAAAATTGTTGTGCCTCATCTAACTTCCAAGTCCCATATTGAACCAAACACCCATCTTTGGAAAGCTAGGAGATGACATCAATTCCAAAAAGAAAATCATTATATGCAACCACCAAAAAAATAAATAAATGAAAGAATAAACATTGCAAGGCTGAATCATGATCAAAACTTGATGAAAACAATTCATAGAGCCTTAAAATATTGTACTAGAGAGATTATACAAATTATTAAAATTAAATAAATTCCAACCATCAGCATGATATAGACTACTCGCTTTTTTTCTTTTCATCCCACTTTTCAACAACATATATTATATAATACTGAAATGGGATCAAAGGTAGGCTTTCAAACAAAAAAAAGCAATCAACTTACAATGTTATTAAATTAAAAACAAGTTTTAATTGGGAACATGTCATTTTCAATGATTTTTAATTGCATTAATTGTTAAATCTAATTTTTTTATCAACATGGAAAGTATAGGAAACATGTCTTTTTAATTAGAAATTAATTAATTATGTGAGGGGGTTTAATTTCCCAACTAAGTTTGATTTAACTAACCCAAATGTATTCCCCAAATAGCCAAAGGCCCAAATGTCTAGTCATGACAAAAAAAAAAAAAAAAACTAAAGATAAAATTCAGTTAAGTGGAACGAGAGGGTAGCTGAGCAAGGAGTAAACGACCGTAGTCGGCCGGTTGTAATCTTAAGTTTCAAGGCTTTATAAATCAATATAAAGTTCCAAAAAACACAATATCACATACAAAACACACATGATTACATAGAAAAAAATCACTAAAATAAATAAATTTGAAAATTTTTGTATTACAAAGTTGAATCACAAACAAAAGTTGACAACTTCAATGAAAACACCAAATAGGTACTAATTTATTATGTAAACCCAAAAATGCATTACAAAAAAAAAAGTATAATAAATATTGGAAAATGCAAACCAACCTTATGCAGGAGGATCCTTTAGCAGATCCTTGAGTTCCTTCGAGATCCGCTTTGAAGCCGTCAAGAAACCTGGTAACAGCTACCAGATCGCCTTATATCATACCCATTACAACATAAACAATGCTAAGAATGAAACACAACAACACCTAAGCCAAAGAAAAACACATATTCAGCAGTAGAAAAGATGCATGAGAGAAAATCTGCACTAAATAAAAAACCTAGATCCTCTTCTATGTGGTTTGTTTTCCTAGTGGGAAGGGTGTTTGAAGAAAGAAAAGAAAAAGAACACGAATATTACAGAGTGCATGAGATAAAAATTAGAAAATTATGAATGATGATTGATGAGGATGAGACTTGAGAGCCAAGAGAGAACCTGAGAATGTGATCAAAATGTGAAGATGAGAGACGAGGGGGTTGTTTGGTTCGCGTGAAGATGGAAGAAGAGAGTCAGAGAGATGTCAGGGTTTGAAGAAATAAAAACTATTTATATTCTCCATATTACATATTTACCAGGGTTTTTAAAATTCTAATTTAAGAATGAAATTAGGTTAAATTAAAATTTATGATATTAACGGGTCAATTCGGGTCAAAATTGGGTTATCCAGGTTGACCCAAAAATAACCCATTTATTAAACGGGTTAAACGGGTTGACACGAAATCGACCCAAACCCGATTATAGTGAACCCAAACCCGCAAAAAACGTGTCGATTTTGAGTCGTGTTGATGAGTCGTGTCACCCTTGCCTCTATTCTAATATAATATACAAAAACATGGATCATGCCAATCCGCCCCAGCTTCATGATGTTGGCCAAGGAGCACCGGTCCGTCCGCACATGTCCCTGCACTGAAAGGGGGGGTCCACGGCGGGGGTGAGCTAACACCCAAAGAGAGATAAGTCCTACAAGGGCTATTCCCCACCTAAATGCACATGAACGGGTCAAACAACCAAGCACACACCAACCTAGGACACGCAATTCTAGTATATCCTACTTGTCAGAATGAGACACGACTCACTATGCCCTGTGATATCAAGTCCTCACCACTCCTCAACATGCATTTTCATGAATGAAACCATTTCAAACAATGGTATTTGTGCTTTAATTCGTGGACAATCGGGACAGGCCGCCAAAAGTGCTATTTTTAAACCCTATTTATTATAGGTTTTGAGTGCTTTTGTGTATTAATTCATTCTAATTAACCCGATTCGCATTACTAAGGTCCTTGCCATTCTAACGATCGCATTTGTGCCACTCTTGTAGTTTCGTAAGATAAATCGTGCCAAAATTATCAAGTCAATCCAAACACGAAGAACTCCGTTGAACTCATCGCTGCGCATCGATCCTAGAAAGAAGAGCAAAATGTGAAGAAAAATGGAGCACTGCAGGAAATTCCTACTCGCATTGTTCATGCACATGACACTATTCATCCTACGCCTGCTCATGCTTTTGACGCCTCGTGCCTCGCTTTGCATTTTTTTTTGGTTTCTTCCCATTTTATCCCTTGTAATAGCTTTTGGTTTTGGTTTGTTTTGTAATTTCTCAAGCCTGAGCACTATATAAGCCGCTTAAGCTCTCGGTAAAATCAACCTTCATCAACTCAATAAATTTGACTCAGGATAAGCTTTCAAATTTCCCTCTCATTTAAAATTTTCTCTCTCATTTTCTCTTCCTTTCTACGCTAAACACCCCAGATGACAACTCGGAGGTTGGCTGGCTGTAATCGCTTCCTCCTGGGAAGAGTGATGGCTATCGGGCAACGATTTTAAGGTAAACTTTGGTTCCCCTGCTTTTAACGCGTCGCTTTTGAGCATTTAGGTTTCAATCCTTCAATCTAGGTTTAAATCCTTAAGATGCCTTGATTGGACTAAAGATGGCATCTTGGGTTCGGATGCTTGCTAGATCCACCGAGATCTCGGTTAGTTGTCTCTATAAGTCACGTATGGTAGATTAGGGACGTATTCACCGCAGTGAAACATTTATGCTCAGAATGCCGCTTTCAAAATGATAATAATTTTGTGGTTTAGTTTAAAAGCTGGTGTCGAAGATCCGCTTGGGAAATGACTATAGGTCATCCTCCCCTAACGCGAGGAAATGAACCCGAGACCTCTCAGCTTGCTCTTAGACCTCAAACCAAGAGTCTAATGCTTAAAGGAGTTTTTTTTCTTATTTTTCTTCATTTTATTTTTAGCCTGTAACCCACCATACACCACTGTTTTTATCAAAATCCACTATCTTCAGCAAAATCCCAAAATCCAAACTGAAATTCACCATTTTGAATCACTACAAATCAATTTGTACGAAGAAAACCCATCCATGTGTTCTGCAATTCGCAGCCACTATACCTCGTAGCAGCTTTGCTACCAAGAAGAGGTGATTTAGGATATAAATTTTGTTGATCCCGATACACCTATTGTAAGTGTTCGAATCAAATGGTGCTGTCGGGATGGTGCCTAAGTGCATTTGACGAGTTGTGGAACACTTGTGATCCTCATCACAAGTATTGGTGAATTTCTTTTATAATCTATGTCAGTTTTATTTATTTATTTATTGTCAGTAGGATTGCTCAGGTTTGCCTTGTGTTGCCCCGTTTCACAAGTAGAGTGCATTTTGCTCAATTATAAACCAAATGGAACAAGCTATCTTGAACCTCGCCAAGCTAGTAGGTGACTTTGTGGAAGAGCAGAAGACAATCAATGCTCAATGAAGTCAGAAAATTGACACTATGGAAAACAATGTGAACAAGAGAATTGATGGACTTCAAAGTGAGCTGAGCAGAATTTGACAACCCGCAGTGATCCATTTCAAGGCTCACCAATCGCCAAGATGTTCACCAAGAGGAAGTGGAACCAAAAGAAAGAGTGCCTGATTGACACCACAACGGGATGAGCAATGTAAACAAGAAAAGTTAAGAAACCTCCCCAACGTCGATCGAGGAGGGTGAGCGGAAAGGAAGAAACAAAAGAGCCCCAAAAGTCCACGCCTGCCAAATGAAACTTCCACCATAAGCACCATCTCCGACCTAGTGTATAATTCGCCAGAAGACAACCTTTACCTGAAGAACTCGCTTCCATCGCCGGGGCAAAGGCCATCCCATCACATTGCTCCGCCCGCAAACCTCAAGAAGCTAGTGGCCATTAGTTCAAACCTTCACTACCTCAAAGAAGATGGTAGCCACAACGCATGGCATGCGATGGTCTGAGGTCGGGTTCGTGACATGGAGCACTGGACTCAAGATTTCTACAAGCTCCATCGCCACAAACAGCTTTCCAAAGGTCATGACTGGTTTGGGAGCACACCCCCACTTTTGTGTTTTCATTTCATTTCATTTTATTTGATTTCTAATTTTTCTTTTAGATTTTCTACTTTTAGTTAACTTTGTTTATGTTTTTAATTTTTAATTTCTCTCGTACTTTTTCTAATTTTTTCTATGTTTGTTTTTACAAGCTTAAATAATATTTGCAACAGAGGTCCAAAGTTTCACCTTAAAATTTCGCAACCTTGCGAATTTTCACAAGGTGCACTGTTCCTGCGAAATTTCGCAAAGAGCACTGTTTGTCACTGTAGTGCTTCCTCCATGTTTGTCACTGTAGCACTGTTTGTCTTTTATATATATATATATATATATATTATTTTTGGTCTATAAAAATTATATATAAAATAAAAATAAAAATTATTTATTTATATTTTATTTTATTATTAATTTTTTTTATTGATTATTAAAAAAAATAAAAAATTTCGCAAGTGCGAAATTTCGCAACCTACTCCAATTTCGTATCCCAATTTTGTTTCCATTATAACTTTTTCATTCGAACTCCGTTTTTGGCGTTTTTGGTACCGTTGGAAAGTTTAGAGAGTGTAGAATCCAAATATAGCAAGAAAGAACACTTTAGAAAATTATTATAAAAGTGTAATTTTCAAAATTCTCTAACTGGTCACTTTTTTTCCTCTATTTTCTTCTCCTAACTTGTTTATTTGAAGCCCAAACGGAGTGAAGAAGGTGTCGATGGAAGTCTTGAGAAGTCTCATATCCAACAACGAGAAAATCTCATCAAGGAGGTAACTCTTCCTTCTCTAACTTTCCAATCCAAGCCCTAATACGACAACGACACTCCGCTCCAGCCAAAAAAAGTGGTTAGGTAAGGAAGTGGCATTTATTTTCTATGTTTTGTTACTATTTTATGCTTCCCATTTTGTGATGTTCAAGTGGCTTGCCGTTTTCCTTTTGTAGTTGTTATACTATACAACTTACTTTCTCAAAATTGGACCCATTGCACCCAAATTTTTTTGTGTTCGCTTAACTCCGTGGTTTGAAAAAATTGAAATCTCATTCTCAATTCTATTGATGTTAGATTGGCCTCCATACTCACTTGGGAGTGGATAATAAGTTGAACTTCTTTGTTGATTTCAACCATTTTTCTTTTCCACCTTTAGCTAACCACACACCATGTGGCACATCAAGCTTCTTCACACTAAATCATCTAGCCTTCTAAGACTCTGCAATAACTTACCCTTAGTTTCAGTTTGACTACCTTTTAATAGGTTAAGGACCCTCATGAAAAGAAGGCCAATGTCTTCCAAAATAAAAAGAAGTGAGAAAGAAAAGGAAAAGAAAAGAAAAGAAAAAGAAATAGTGTGGACCTATAACGCTTGCCTTGAACCCAAGCACCTGGGCTCCGAGGGGTACATGGCGAAGCCTTCAAAGCCCTAAGGCCCTAAGCCAATCGTCAGCCACCGACTTAGTGCTCGCTACACAGGTGGATGGGTGGAGTTGAGCAAATTGTAGGTGCTGGAGTCTTGAAATCATTCGAAGTCCTGGTGAAACCTTAAGAGTTAGTGGTCGAAAGATCCTTATGACTTGGTGCCCTAAGCCTTAATCGTTGGGAGTCATTGGTGTATCCTCTGCATACGGACTTTGGGCAGGCCGATTCTTTAGCATTGCACCCTCACAACACAAAAAAAGAGTTAGTGAACAAGAGTGGGTCCCATCTATTTAGGTTGGTTATGTCCCAAGTGCAGGCGCAGCTGGTTGGGGAGTACGCCTGCGTGCTTGGCTATTGGAGGACCCATCAAACAAACACTTAGATTATGGTAGTTCCCTGTTGAGTCTTTTGAGAAGGAAGCCTTTTGATACTCAATTTTGTATGGCATTCATTCTCTTAAGATAGTTATTGCAAGGCTTGATGATTTCTACTTAGGTTAGGCATTACTCATTCACAACCTTTTTGAAATACCATTTTTGTGAACATTATTTTGTTATCGTTTTGTATGCTCTTTCTTTCTTTCTTTTTTTTTCATTACTAAGGGACTAGCAATGTGTAGGTCGTGGACAGCTAATTAGTGCCCAAAAAGTGCTATTTTGAACCCTATTTATTATAGGTTTTGACTGCTTTTTGTGTACTAATCATTCTAATTAACCCGATTTGCACATTGCTGGGTCCCCGCTATTCATCTGATCGCATTCCTGTGGCCAATTTCAGAGTTTCGTAAAGACAATCAGGCCAAAATTATCAAGTCAATTCAAACACGAAGAACTCAAGTTGAACTCATCGTTGTAGATTAGATCCTATAAGGAAAGAAGAACAAAATGTGAAGAAAAATGGAGCACTGCAGGAAATTCCTATGAGCACTGTTCATGCACATGACACTATTCATCATGCTGCCCGTTCCTGCTTTTTGACGCTGTGCCCTGCTTGCATTTTTTTTTGGTTTCTTCCCATTTTATCCCTTGTAATAGCTTTTGGTTTTGGTTTGTTTTGTAATTTCCCTTTGCTCTGAGCACTATATAAGCTCAGTTAAGCTCCTATAAAATCAACCTTTCATCAATCAATAAATTTGACGGGAGAAGCTTTCAGCTCTCCCGCTTTTTGCACTTTCTCTCATTTTCTCTCCCTTTCTCGGCTGCCAAACACCTTGAGGATGACAACTCGAAGGATGGTTGGCTAGACCGCTTTTCTCCTTGGAAGAGGAGGGCTACAGGGCAAACTGATTTTAAGGTAAACTTTGGTTCTCGTTTTAACGCAAGTCGCTTTATACTTAGGTTTAAATCCTTCATCATAGGTTTAAATCCTCTTGAGATGCCTTGATTGACTAGTATTTGGCAATCTTTTTGGGTTCAGTGGATGCTTATTGCTAGATCCACTGAGATTCGGTTAGTTGTCTTCTATGAGTCACTGGATGGTAGATTAGGGGATGGTTATTCACTGCAGGGAACATTTATGCTCTGTAAATGCTGCTTTTGAAAAGGATAATAATTTTAGGGTTTAGTTTTAAAATCTAAATGAAGATCCGGCTCGGGAAATGACTATAGGTCATCCTCCCCAACGCGAGGAAATGAACCCGAGTGACCTCTGCTGTTTTAGGGACTCAAACCGCAGCCCAATGCTTCAAGGAGTTTTTTCTTATTTTTTCTTCATTTTATTTTTAGCCCTGTGAACCCACCTTCATACACCACTGCTTTTATCAAATCCACCTGCCTCTCAAAGAAAATCCCAAAATCCAAACAAAAATTCACCATTTTGAATCACTGGAAATCAATTTGTACGAAGAAAACCCATCCCTGTGTTCCCGACCCAGACACTCATACTCAAAGAGCCTCGCTACCAACAGATTTCAGATATAAATTGTGTTGATTCCGATACACCTATCGTGGTACGACCTCAATGTCCTTCATATAAGGACACATCTGGAGCACCTATTTCTCAGGACAACCTTCATGTAGAGCATTGACTGGCATACCCTCGATCGATTGACATTATATGACAACCTCCAATGTATATCAATTGGGTATATCTGCCGATTGACATTATATGTATTAACCTCCGATGTATATCAATCATGTAATTCGACGATTGATATTGTGTGGACAACCCTCCGATGTATATCAATTGGGCATACTATCGATTGATATTGTGTGACAACTTCGATGTATATCAATTGGGAATACCCATAACATTGCTGGGTCAACCCTCTGAAACAATTCTCTCAAGAAACCACTTCATGCACTCACTCCTACTGTTCTAGGGTGCCCCAATGCATGTGAAATAAATGAGCCATTTCCATTTCCTTAACCCGTGCAACCTATGAAAACCGTGGATCTCCATTGGACTTCGTCCAAAGTACGAGTCCACAACCCATTCAACAAGGATGGTGAATGACATGACTATGCACTCACACCCACACCATGCGATGTCCCCGTGCACCAGTGCAATGCAATTGTGCTATTGCACTCTAAGTCATGCCCAATGTATAAAGACCTCTACATGGACACCTTATACTGTACACTTCACCGTGTACCCTGGACACTCATGTCTAATGCACACAAAAGTCCATACATTCATTAAACGTTAATATACAACCACTCATACTAACATCTATCACATTCATGTCAATACATCAAACAAGTATGCATCAACATCATTCCGACAACTACTTAGACAAGTAATGTCATAATCAAAACCCTTGGCTACATCATGGCGCATAATTCCCAATAAACTAGCCTACAACATTCCATGGCCAGCTATGTCCATACGAAACACATCACAAACCAATATGCTAGGAGCACACATATTGACATCCAAGCATGACACCTCTTAATCCAAGAAACAGCTTACTTCAATCAATCACACAAACACATGTTACTCATTTCATCAAGTCATCAACTAGGAAAAAGTAATGACACACCTCATTTCCTAGGCTAATTCATGGCATATCACACCTAAGATAGCCTAAAACCTTCCATGTAATGGCCACTTCAACACACAACTCCTCACATCCACACAACTAATAATTAGCACACTTGTTGTAACAATCAATTTTTCAACAAGTATTTGAGCACTTTTTTCCATTGAAAATCATATGGTCAGATTCTAGACTCCAATATCTTTCCATAGAGTCTAAGAACACCATAAACGGAGCTCAAACGAGAAAGTTATGGTCGTCCGAAGTTGGAGGCCTCGTATGAATAGTGACTGGAGCATGGAACCAGCAGGGGCCTACTATTTTTCATCATTTTTGGACCAAATGAGTTCAAATTTTATCAAGCTATATATGGTCTAGACTCAAAGAGATTTCCATAGAGTTCAAGAAAACCCAAAACGGAGCTCGGGACTAGTGTTTACGTAAGGTCCGGGCTGGAGGCCCTGGGTACAAACAAAGGCAAATTGGCAAATAGCAGAAACCCACAAAATTCATTTCCGAGGTCTTATCATCCCATGGGCTACTTACTTTCCAACCCAAACTCATCCTCGAAACAACCCTTTCACCTTAAACAAACCTTCCCTAATTATCCACAATCCAGCCATAAACATGGCACAAAACTCGCCCGAACTCAAAATTTAAAATCGCCTTCAAAGCCAGCTAAAAAAAAAAAAACTGAGATCATATCTCAAACTTAAAATCTGGGCTTGAGTCCTGAACACAACCAAACAACCCCTAGGGCTTAACCTAGACCAAAACAGCATTTAGATGAAATATAAACTCGAGTAGGAAGGTTCCTTACCTCTTGGAGCGAAGACGAAACTTTTTGGAGTCCCGAAGACCCGAGACTCAAGGCCTTCCCGAACTTCCGCTCGAATATTTGACGAAAATTCTTGATTTCGGTGTCCACGCATTGCCTTCGACGAGTAATCCGACTTTAAGTCTTGGCTTGATGGAAACCAAGCCGCCGATCGCCGTAAATCTTAGAGGGAAGGTAAAGCTTCTCTCACTATATTTTCTTCTCCAAACCCGAAATCTTCTGTGAAACTGCATGTTGTCGATACCCACGCGTAGCCCTAGTCGAGTAGATGAACTTTAAATCTTGGCTCGACGGATTCTGACCACCCGATCTTCGTTGATCGTAGAGAAGGTGGAGATTTTCTCCCTCTATCTCACTTCTCCCCTCACTGCCGTTTTTCCCTAAAAAAAAATGAGCTTTCTTCCTTTTTTTTTTTTTTTTTGTCTTTAAGTATAAGTTGGACATGGGGGCCACTTTGTGCCACGCGTCCATGACCCATCCGGGTTCATTTCTATCTCGAAACAATTTATTTTCGTCTCAGTTCAATTTATTTTAAATGAACTTAACTCAAGTTATTTCCTAACTCTCAAAAGTTTTAAGAAAATCTCGTTCCTGGGGTTACTAGATATACCTAACTTCAAAAATTCATAAAAAATTCCCACTACCTAGGAATTCAACGAAACTTTTCTGAGTTACTTGTTTTCGTGAGACGGACTCACCACCCAATCCTCGTTTCACATCCGAGCTCTAGGAATTTTCTACTTTCCCGGAGCTAGCTTTAGCAATTTATTATTTAATTTTATACTTTAACATTTTAAATTTTTTTAGTTATACAAAATTGTTTAAGGATTTTTTTCTTATTATTTTCCTTAAAATTAAAAAATTCTATTATTTATTAATTAGACGAATATAAGAGTATCTTAATTATATTAGGATTTAATGGAAAAGAGAGAAGGCATACCTGGTGGAGAGTAGAGAGTAGGGAAGTTCAGAAGACATGTTCCTGATCTTTCTTATGATTGTCTCAGGCTTGGTCGATGACTGCTATGAATCCTACAACTTTTTACTCCATGATATCCCCACGCCTAGTTGTTCCACTTTCTGGTTTGATACTTATTCGGAATGCCGATTCGAGGGAAAAGAGACACCACCAATGCAGTTAAACCCTGATTATCGTAGATATTATGCCCCATATCCAAACTTGTGCCATTCACGGTTATAAATTGATCGCCTTGGGATATGCTAAATTCCCAATAAGGAAAAGGATTATATCTTATCGTATCATCAGGATGATTATTATGAACAAAATGGAAGAATAAAGCAAATCCCAAGAAGTTGTCATCTTTATACCATTTCTTTGGGAGCTCTATACTTACTTCACATCCCTTACTCTTATCCCTAACCCAATCTGGTATTCCAGTCTTGCCTCCTACTGAGGGTGGAATAATACCACTAATTCCCTCGAAGTCAAGGCCCATGTCCATGTCTCTTTTGCATCTAAGATTCTGCATAAAGTAGCAAAGAATGTTATGTAAATTCAATCTCATGTCAGCCTCGATAAAATGTAAATTTTAAGGGCCATGTGTATATAATTCGATCGATTCATACTATACATGGGTTTTTAATCTGAAGGAGTTGAGGAGAGAAGACCAAAGTAAATCTGTTGTTAGATCACATGATAAAGTTTTTGAGGCATGGACAACGTGCCTGCATTAGTCTTAGGCTCCGCTAAGCTCGTGGATTTCTTCAAGCATCAAGTAATGATTCATAATAAGGTTCACAAGCTTAATAAGTTGAATGATGCTAGTAGGTATGCGACGGATATGGTTTCTACTCACATCCAAATGCATCAATGAAGATAGGCACCATAAATCATTGGGGATCGCTCCTTCCATCAGATTGCAACAACTTATATCTAGTGTGTCTAAGTAAAATTGCAGGCTTCTCAAGCTGTCAGGCAATTTGTTTTTGTGGAGCTTTGAACAGTTGTGAACATCAAGAAGTCTAAGACGTGTCAAATTACCGATGTTGTTTGGAAGAGTCACTAGGTTCTCACAATTTATCAATCGCAAGATCTTAAGATCTTTTAGACGTCCAAATATTGATGGAGGCACCTCTGTTATAGTTGCCACTTCACCCAAATGAAGTTGTTGCAAATGTTCCATCTCCTCAATGATCTCCCAAAAACCCTCTATATCTATGTTTGAACAACCACTAAGATGGAACTCTCTAATGGACTTCAATTCACACATGCTACCTGGAAGACTCTTCAAGCTTTTGCAGTTTTCCAACCTTAAGGATATTAGTCCCTTAAGATGAGTTATCAGGGTGTGGCAAATTCTTCTTAATTCAGTCCCACTTATAGAAAGAAGATCTAGGTGCCCCATATTCCTTTGGATCTCAGGGAACTTCTCAAGATTTGAGCAACCACTAACATTAAGCTCTTGAAGAGCCTCCAAGCAACTAATGTTATCCGGGAGTTCCTTAATAGAAGTTTTTTCTAAATAAAGATCCCTTAAGCATTTCATATTTCCTTGTATCTCTGGAAATTTCTCAAATTTTAAACAATTTCTGAGAGAAATAATTTCCAAAGATTCCAAACATCCAATTCTACTTGGGAGTTCCTTAATAGCAGTTCCATCCAAAAAAGCATCCTAGTTATTTCATATTTCCTCGATCTCCGGAAATTTCAAAATCTTGAACTCCACCTAAATCAATACTCTCGTGCTGTTCCAAGTATCCAATGCTACTCGGGAGTTCCCACAGCGCCTATCCAATAAAGCAACTTTACATTTCCCCATCTCCACCATCTCCGGTAATTTATGTGCAGAGCGTAAAACCCACAGTCAAGAAATTCAAGAGATTCCAAATATCCAATGCTACTCCTGGGAGTTCTTGATTTTGGTCTCACGCGCATAAAAAGCCGCCTCAAGCGCCTCATATTTCCAAAAATACGTATTTTCTGAATTTTAAATACTTTTGAAGACAGAAATTCAAGAGATGTCAAGATCGATGTCATGGTACTTCTTTGATTCCAATCTCATACAAATGAAGCTCCGTCAAAAATTTCATATGAGGAAATGCACCAATAAATGAATGCAATTTGCCAAAACTTGTACAACCTCCAATATTCAATATCTCCAAATTTGGCATGATTGACAATTTTGGAATTTTGATGAGCTGTTGTGAGTGACTTACATCAACGAACTTCAATTTTTCATGATGCTATAACAAAAAAAAAAAACATTTTTTAACTAAAAAAATCCTTCAACTTAATTGGAATTACTATAAAAAAACAATCATAAACTCAATAATGGTTATATACCTTCTTCCCTTTCCAAAGTGTTTTTATATTACTAAACTTCAAGTTGATTGCAACAAGGTTCTCAAAGATTGTGTTCAAAGGCAAAGACTCCAAACCTTCCCAATGAAGATATCTTAGTTCACGAGGAAATTCAAAGCCTTCGGGGAGAGATGTTTTATACTCTTTTCTCATAAGATCATCAGAATAGACTCTAAGTAACCTTAAGTTTCTTCATCTTAGCAAATTACTTCATATTTGCAAATGTTTCTTTGGTGAACCACATTTCTTTTGATCTAGATAACTCCAGAGATATCGTTTCAACATTTTCCATCCCCTGATAAAAAGAACAAATAATAAGGGAACAATAGCAGGTAAACGTCTTAACTAATAGTATATGAGTATGTATATAATGTTCTATGAATTTTTTTTTAAAATATTTAATCTTTCAAAAAGGCAAAAGTAAGGTATTAAATTTAGTTGGATTCTCACCTCTTCACTCATAAATGCCTGAAAAATAATACTGCCTTCCACACCTTATCTGATTTGCTGGTATACAGGATGTTGTCATGGATAATTTCCCAACCCATTGCATTAAATCATGTATATATATCTTGTTATGTGAAAAAGTTATGAGACATTTTGCCTCTAGAAATCCAATCCCACTCTCAGCAAACATCTTACAACCATCCAATATTTTTGAAACAAAGTTTCTATCTTCTTCTTTAAAAAAGCAAGCAATGTCTAAGAATATTGCCTGTTGTGTACGATCTAACTCATCATAGCTTATCTTGAGCACATCTTGGATTTTTGCATTAGGCATGTTCTTCAATTTATGCAATTCACTCTCCCATTCACTTGTTCTCAATGCAAAAGAGCCCAAAACTTTCAAGCCGTAGGAAGACTTGACAATAATTTATTATAGCACTTCGAGAGAATCTTATAATCTTCTTTCGAAGATTTTATTGAAAGGCATATGTACTAAAGAGCTTGAGAGAATTTTATTATTTAATCACAATCTCAAATACATCATCAACTTTATGCAACGAATTTCGATCTCTAGTTGTTACACACTACTCCTCTCCCATACCAATGAGGTACTCCAACTAGATATTCTAATAGTTTCAAATCGTCATCAATATCATCAAAAACAATAAGAGCCTTCCGAGATTGGAGAGTATTTTGTATTACTTGGGCTCCTTGGCTAATGTTGCTTATATAATGGTTTTCTCCTGTTATATCATGAAGAAGTTGCTTTTGTAAATCATGTAGCCCTCCTTTAACTTTGTGAATCTCTTTAACATTTTCAAGAAAGCTAACACAATCAAACTCAGGAGCAATTTGATTATATATAGCTTGGGTAATGGTTGGGTTCTGCCAATTCCACCAACTCCCAACCCAAACTATTCTGACATCATCATTTAATTCGACTTTCAATTCATAAATTCCTCTTAAATAGGAATCCATTCCGACCAAATTCTCTCCAACAAATAAACATTTATCATTCAATCTCTTGCAAATGTCACTTATTTCCTTGATGAACTTCGATTCGTACCTGATACTATGAAGTATGTTAGAGAGTAAAAGGTGAATAAAAAAATGAGCAGTGATAATAATAATCAGATTGATTTGGCTAAAATTTAAAACATCTTATGATGTATATATGCATGACAATTAAAACAAAATTCAATCCAAAACATAAACTATAATTATTTGTGTTGCATGTAAGCATATTTAGTCACCTCATCTTATGGTAAACTCGTATATCTAATGATCCCATCGTAGGATGAATTGGCAGCACTGGTTCAAGCTCACGCCAAGGCTACTTGCATATCCAACCTTCTAAACCATATCTCTTTATTCTCTATTTCTATTTTGTTTTCTTTATTTTAATGTCTTTGAGCAAGGAGACTTGTTTCACGTCTAAATTAATTGAATGAAAAGTTGTGCTATATTTTATTTCAAAACTTGATATTCACTTTAGCAACCGACTCTAATCATTTTAAATAAGAGTTGGTGACTAATTACTAAAAAATATGGCAATAGACATTTCTTCAACACAAATTAGAGAAATTTACAACAATATCAACAAAAATGACAGTAGTAAAAATTAATAGCAATAAAAATAACATAGTAGATGAATTTTATTGCAAAATTCAAATTCTAGACACTTTATGGTTATTATTTGATGCATGTAAAATAGGTTGTTTACTGAACGTGGTTTTGTAAAATCTTAAGAGTGCATGGCGGTCACTTTTTTTTTTTGTTTCAATTTATTAATGAAATGCTTATTTAGTTTTAAATAATTAAATGAATTTCTTGTAAATTGCGATTTAGGATTGTTTATTTTACTAGATTTTGGCAATTATACAAGTATCTTTAGAAAGCAGGAAGTGTCTATGCTCATTCATTCAATCAATTTTGTTTATATTTTCATATATTCACATAACTCACCCATGAAAACTTATTGATAAAGAACAAAACTGGGATTAAATTTGATATTACCTATTTTCAAAGATATTTCACTTATCAAGACTATACAAAAGTATAAAAATTATTTAAAAATTTCTAACAATTGTCTTTATATGTAAATGGAGACATAAGGAATTGAGATTTCTATAGGTTATCCACCATTTCATGGAAATAGTTGCTTCCACTAGTGTGAGACCCCGAATAAAGTAAAATGATAGACACGGGTTGCAAAACTGGGAATTTCTCTAGATCTCGGATGACGACGCGGGTCATACCGTTGAGTCCGTCTCACGAAATCTAGTTACATAGTCGAATTTCATCAAATTCCGAGAAGGTCGGAATTGCACGTATTTCAAGACTAACGGACGAATGGGAAGGCAACACGTGGCATGAAGACGCATACCATGTGGCACCTGAGGAGAGGAAACTTAGCACTTGGGTGGAAGCCAAGTGTCACACTTCTATCTTACATGAGAGGATAGTGGTGGGAAAGTGGGCATGAATGACATGTGGGATACTATGTGTCATGAGGAGAGAAGGAAGAGGTGTTCTACACCTAGATAAGTATTCTCCACCTAAAAGGAATTTATTCGGGGGGGAAGAGGAGAAGAAAAAGGAAAAAAAGAAAGAAAGAAGAAAGAGAACGGAAAGGAAAGAGAACCAGTAGTTCTCTGATTAACAAGTAGAGGAGTTGCAGCAGTGAACGAATCTTCACTTCGAGAGGTACGGGTTCTCTCCTACTCTAGTTAGTCTTTGTTTAAGAGCCATCAAATGGCCATGACAGTTAGCCTGAGTAGAGGGCTGGTTTAAAGAATAATTTTGATATAAGTTATTGTTGGTTGGGACCGGTTTCTGGGTCTGAGTAGTTTTTAGAACTGACTGTGGTATTGTAGTTTGGGATCTGAGTAGGATGATCTTGGTTGTACCAGATATGTTATCTTCATCAGAGATGAACTGTGGCTTTTTTGTGTAGTTATTGCTTTGCTAATAACATGCAGATTGGTGGTGAGAAATGATGTTAATATATATGCATGCTTGTTATATATTAACGTGATGCTTCTGGTGAAGTAGTATTATGAGTGCTGCATGTAGTTCCCATCATGCATGTAACATGAGATATTATGCAAGGACATTATCATTGCATGTATGAGGTCATCAAGTGAATCGATGCGAGTGCATGAATAAATGGGGTATTCAAGGGTTGTCCAATAAACAGGCCTGGGAGGTTTGTCCAATGAACTCTATCTGAGGTTGTCCAATAAGGGGTTCCTGGCATGGTCCAAAGGGGTTCGATACTCGGAGGTTATCCAGTGGTTTACTATTCGGAGGGTTGTCCAAGTGTGCAAAATATTTAGAGGGTTGTCTAATATCAGAGGTTGTTCATTGAGTTTCAAAAATAAAAAGCTTTTGTTTTGAAACTAGTTTTCATACATGGAAAATTGAATGTATGAGAGATTTAGTGAGACCGGTTTTATTATTAGACATTCATATAGAGATATGCATATTTTATATGAATGAGTGTGAATGATTTTGTGGATTATGTCATTGCATGTGCACTTAGGTGGGGAGTTGTAACACCCCGTCCCGAGAGAGTCTACAGTACATGATACTGTAGGGGTGTATAAGAGTACTAAGTGTCACACTGAAATATTTTGGAGACTAAAATATGAAATGAGAAATTATGGAACCCGGAAATTTGTGGTATTAAACCAAGGGTACAATGGTCATTAAGCAAAAGGATATTAAAAACCCAAAATGTCTCATTTGGTCTCCAAATGTTAGGGCTTCACGATTTGGTGAGAGGAGAAGAGAACCAAGAGCAAGAGGAAGAGAAGGAAGAAGAAGGAAGAGGAGAGGGATCGAAATCAGGTATGCCTTTGTCTTAGAATCAAGTGTATTAGATTTTTGTGGCTTCGTATGGAGATTGCTGCTCCTTTGATTCAGGTTTTGCAAAGAGCAATAAGTTTTGATTGGTTGGGGTTATGTGAGTAAAACCCCACTGATAAAGAAACTTCTGGAATCATCAAATTACATGATGTTAAAAAGAATCGTGGACCTAGGTAGTGTTCTCGATTTTTCACCTAAGGTTTTGGGTTTTGAGTTTCCAAAACACCAATTCATGTTGTGGAGTTGTTTTAGATGATTTCAAGTTAGTTTTTGAGGTATTATGAATTATAGAAGTTATAAGGGAGTGAATTGCATCAAAAGTGGGAGAAATAACAAAACTGGCATTTCGTAAGTCCCACGGCATAAATAGGAAGTCCTAATGTAGAACTCTTTGATTCGGCCGATTTTGGCCAAGTCCCATCGTAGCTAAGTCCTACCGGTAGGACTTGTTCTGGCTTTCCTTGTTTCGACCAGTTTTCGGGATTCGCCATAACTCTCATTTCTTATCCGACGGAGTGATTCAAGTGGCTACGTAAAATAGACTCGCGATAACAAAACGTAAGAAGTAGGAATCGTCAAATTATGATCCTAGCGCCTAAGTTCACTCAAAGTGGGGCCATGCAAGAAAAGTTCCTGCATCAGCTTTGGACATAGAGTAGTCCGGTTATTTTAACGAATTTGAGTTTCGGTATTCGACTGGGTAATTCCAGTTGAATAGAATCTTAGCACCTAACTTTAAAAAGAGTATGAAGAGTGTGACTAAGTCTAGGAAGTACGTTGTTATGCGATTAATTTGTCGCGTATTCGCTTGGAGTTGTAGTTAAAGCAAAGGCTGGATATGTGGAACGGTGCCTGCTAAGCAAGCAAAGAGGTGAGTGTTCTAACTCATTTTCCTAAAATACTAAAGTATTATTATTATTATTATAAATTGTTTACATTCGGTATTTTATGGTTTTGAATACAAACCATTTTCAAGAAGCAAGCAATGAGATAGTGCTACAAATGGTTTGAGTTAAACCATTTTTGAAAAGCAAGTATTGGTTTTAAATTGTAAACCATACTAAGCAAGCAAGCAAGTAAGTAAATGGTTTTTGGAAAAGTTAAACCATTTTTGAAAGCAAGAAGCAACTACAAAATGGTTTTGAATAATTAAACCATTTTTCTGCTAGCTAGCAAGCAAATGGTTTCAAAGTGTAAAACCATTTTACAAAGAGCAAGCAAGCAATGAAAGTTCAGAAAACAGCCTTCCTAGTCGGGACACGCACCGAGCATGGAGCTCCTAACTAAATTATGGTGATGGCGACACGAGGTCAATTCCACCATATTTACCGGAAAAAGAAAATGGAAAAGGTGACGCGGACAAAGGTCCTTCCACCTACAAGACTCATGAGTTACCGTGTCTCGTGTTCACTAGGTATGATAAGCAAAAAATAGCTCCATTGGTTGATGTTTTTATAAGCATGATATGTCAAGCTTGGTAAATCAACCATTGGTTCCTGGCCGCACGTGCTTCCTGAGAGTTTAAAAGAAATCCGCTGAGCCCAGCCCCCGCTTTAGATTTCAAACGATCTGGCTGAGCCAAGCTCCTGGTGGGTTTTATTTTCAAAGCAAATCCGCTGAGCCCAGTTCTGCTTTTATGAAAGTTTTGAGAAACTTTTAAAGCAAAGGTCTGCGGAAAGGTTTTAAGAAACTTTTCAAACAAGATAAAGCAAGCAAGAAGGAGAAAGTATGAGAAGTTTTATAAACTTCTAAGCAAGCAAGCAATAAGAGTTTTACAAGCTTTTAAAGAAAAGCAAATAAGCAAGAAAGAAAGTATTAAAAGTTTTATATACTTTAAAAGCAAGCAAGTATAAAAGCAAGGCAAAGAAAAGTTTTAGAAACTTTCAAGCAAGCAAAGCAAAAGTAAAGCTTCGAAAATATCAGAAGAAAGTTTTACGCTGAGGTTTTCTCCTGAAAAGCAAACCTTTTATAAAAGACACTCACCGAGCCTGCTTAGCTCATTATTTTGTATTTTAAAAACTACATTTTCCAGGTACAAAAAGCAAGACGCCTCGGAGCACCATAGATTGGTCCCGAGATGAGCTTAAGCATCAAGTGTATTAATTATATTTCGGTAAGTGAACATACTTGAATGAGTGTTAATGGGACATATGTATGTACATAGTTAGTCAGAGAATGTGTTGGTATGTCAAGGCCATGTTTGGATATTTTGGATGTATACAGGATTTGGAATTAGACTATGTGCAACCGTCATGCTGCCGAAGTTTTCCGCTGCTAAGATTTTACCAAATCCTAAGTTGAAAATTAGAAAATAAAAATTTTATAGGAGGTTTAAGCAAGCAATACGGCCGCTTCATTGTGATTTCTAAATGTTGTGAGGTAACGCTTAGGGATTTTCAGTGGGAGTGGCTCTAAGACGCGCCCTCGGTAGGGGTGGTGTGTCGAGTAGCCCAGACGAGACTTTCTTATTTGGTATACCACCCCCGCTGTGGGAAAATATTTTCAGGTACCGGAGGTACACCAAGAGAAGGCACTTCACGAGGTCTTAGCCGAGAGGAAGATTCAAGATGGCCTATCGTGTTCTTTTGTAAAATTTTTGCAGAGAACCCAAGCCATAAACTAACTCGGTTGTTAAAATTTAGTACTTGTAATGTAAATAAAATTGTAATTAAACTCAGATTATATGTTTAATACAATTTGGTAAGGGTCATGGTCTGCCTCGGTAGGGATATTTGGTTGTGTCCGAACCATAGGAAGTCGCCTATTTCGATCCTATGTATTAGCTTCGAACTTTTAAGACTGAATTTTTTTGGGAATTAAAGGGAATTCGCCCTATTTTTGGTATACCCAGATTCCCATCAAGAAGCTTGATTTAGCTTCGAATCACCCAAATCGGACCCCAGCCCAAGGTAATGGCCTTTACTCTGGCGGTCCGGGAGGATGTTGTGGCCGAGCTCTTTCGGGCCGAACCGGCCTTTCGGGCGCAGCTAAGCCTCCTAGATGACCCAACCTCGGGAAGAGCCGAGCCGACTCGTGCGCAATCGAACCGACCTCTTTCGGGTCGAGCCAGCTCTCCTGGGGGATTAGCCGACCTTCAGGCGTAGCCGAGTCGACTCTTCGGGTCGAGTCAGCTTCCGATGAGCTCGACTTCGCAGTAGCCGAAGTCAATTCCTTCGGGTCAAAAGCCGAGCTCTCCGGGATGGCTTTCAACCGGCGGTAGAGTCACCCTCGACTTCGGGCCGGCGGCCCAGCTCTCCGGATTGGGCCGACCCTTCGCGCAATCAGCCGTTCTTCAGCGCAGCTAAGCCTCCCGATGACCCGACCTCTGGCTGGATGAGTCGACCCTCTTTGCGCACAGCCGAGCCCTTTCTCTCGCGAGCCGACCTTTTTTCAGAGCCGATCTCTTCCGCCGAGCCCGCAGTGGACGAAGGCACGGCCGTGACTCGCTACAGGATGAGTCGTGTGTGGCCGAGCCGCCAGGATGAGCTCGGGTGTGTGGCCAAGCTCCCGCAGGATGAGATGTGCGTGGTCGAATCCTCAAGCAAGGATGAGCTGGGCGTCATCGAGCTCAGGCAGGATGAGTCGCGGTGAGGCCGAGATGATCCCTTTAGATGGTTCTTCTAGCCAGCAGGGAACGAGTCGGCCTTGATCAACTTCTGACGACCATAACTTTCTTTGTTCAAGTTCGCTTCATGTCTCAGAGACCCGCATGGAAGCCCTTTTGAGTCTAGAATCCATCCATATATGGTTCAATATAACTGAAAGCTCATATTTGTGTCGAAGAGACAAAGAATGTAGGTACGGCTTTGCTCGCATGTCGCTGTCGCTCATGTGAAGCGCCAACTGATGACCATAACTTCCGTCCGAAGTCCGCTTCAGGTGCTCTGCACTCATGGAAAGATCCCGAGTCTAGAATCTTACCACATGCCCTCGTATGGCATTTGGTGCTCAAATATAGCTAAGCTGACCCTTTCCTGCCGAGCTGACCTCCTTGCCGAGCCGACCGTCTAGGAATGAGCTCGCAACGCTAACTTTCGGATGACTATAACTCCTCGTCCAAGTCCAAGCTTGCGCTGCTTCGACTCTATGGAAAGATATCTGGAGTTCAGAATCTAAACTACAGTTCCTGTGGATGGCATTTTGGTTCTTACATGTGCTCTGAAAAGCTTATCATTGCACTATGTGATCCATCATTAGAATCTAATGTGAGAGGGATTGTTATGTGTCATTGCTTAATAATCGAAAGACAATGGAAGATGCGTAATGAGGCTATTACAGGCTTATTAGCCACCAGAAAAAAAATCCTGAGATTTGCAAACAATTCTTCCGATTAACAAGTAGAGGAGTTGCTTGAACTGGACTGCACTTCGAGAGGTATGGGTTCTCTCTCCTACCGTTAGTTTTTGTTTAAGAGCCATGAAATGGCATGGTGCAACACCAGTAGGCCTGGTTTAAAGAATACCCCCGATAAAAATTATTGTTGGTCAGGACTGCTTCGGTCCGAGTAGTTTCTTAACTCCCATAGCCTGAAAACCTGATCAGGGTACCGTAGTTTGGGATCCGAGTAAAAGGATGATCTTGGTCAGGCTATATATGCTATTCGCAAGATCGAGATTGAAACTAGTTTTTGTGTGTTACTGCTTGAATAACATGGCAGATTGTGTGAGAAAATGATGTTAATATATATGCATGCTTGTTATATATTAACGTGATGTCGTGAAGCATGTATTATGAGTGTTGTCAGAGTTCCCATCCCGCATGTAACATGAGATATTATGAAGTGACATTCATCGCATGTGCACTAGGTCATCACAAGTGAATCTGATGCGAGTGCATGAATAAATTAAGTACTCGAAGGGTTGTCTAATAAATTATATCTGAGGGTCATTCCAATAAATTATATCGAAGGTTTGTCCAATGAACTCTATCTAGGGTTATCCAACAAGTGGGCTCCCCTGAGATGGTCCAGCTGGGTTCGATAATTCTGAGGTTGTCAATGGTTTACTATTCGGAGGGTTGTCCAAGTGTGCAAAATATTCAGAGGTTGTTAAATGGGTTTCAAAAATAAAAAGCTTTTGTTTTGAAACTAGTTTTCATACATGGAAAATTGAATGCGAGTAGAGTTAGGTGAGGACTGGTATGACATAGAGACTATATATATGCATATTTTATATGAATGTGAGTGTGAATGATTTAGTGGATTATGTCATCAGATGTGCACTTAGGCTGGAGTGTGCTCTTCAGACGAGACTTTCTCAATGGCATAGCTCAAATTTGCTGTGGGAAAATATTTTCTGTGTATCTGAGGTACACCAAGAGAAGGTACTTTCATGAGTCTTACAAGAGAAGATCTAAGATGGCCTATCGTGTTCTTTGTAAAATTTGGCAGAGAACCCGCTGCTTAAACCGAATCAGTTGCTAAAATTTCTAGCACTTTAATGTAAATAAAATTGTAATTAAAATCAGATTATATTTTTAATACAATTTGCAAGGGCTGTCTTGCCTCGAGGGGATATCATTGTGCTCAACCATAGGAAGTCGCTTTATTTTTATCCTATGTATTTGAAGAACTTTAAGACTGAATTTTTCGGGAAGCAAAGGGACTCGCCCTATTTCCTTCTCATGCATTGAGAAACACTGTGTTAATCTTGATGTAGGCTTTCTGATCACCCAAAATTGACCTCACGCCCCAAGTTATGGCCTTTTTACTCGGAAGGGATAAAGAGGACAGTCAGGGTCAGAGCTCTTCCGTCTAATCCAACCTCTTTCTGGGAAGAGCCGAGCCTCCTATATGACCTGACCTCTCGCGCAGCCGAGCTGACCCTTTGGTCATGATGAGCTTCTCCTCCCTGATGAGCCGAATCTCTCAGGTAAAGTCAACCGACTCTTCGTCATAGTCAGCTCTAATCGATGAGTCGACCTCTTACGCAAAGCCGAAGCTAACCTTTTTCGCCAGCCGAGCCTCCGGATGAGCTCGACCTTCAGACAGAGTCAGCCGACTTTTCGGGTCGAGCCGAAGCCTCTCCCCGATGAGCCGACCGCCACAAGCAGAAATGGCTGACCTCTTCGTCGAGCCGAGCTCTCCTCGATGAGCCGACCTTCAAGGGCAGAGTCGAATCGAATTTATTCGTCATAGCTGAGATCTCATGGATGAGCCGAACACCTCGGGCGTAGCTAAGCTTTCTCGATGAGCCGACCTTCTTCGGGCCGGATGAGTTTCACTCTTTGGCGCAGCCGAGCTCTTCACCGAGCCGACCAGCTACAGCCGAGCCTTTCTGCATCGAGCTCACGATGACCTCGTGTACGGCCGAGCTCGCCAGGATGATCTGGCAGGCGACCAAGCCTCGCCAGGATGAGCCGTGTGTGGTCGAAGCCAACAGGATGAGCTGCGTAGGTCGAGCCTCGCCAGGATGAGTTGTGTGTGGTCGAGCTCGCCAGTGGACGAGTCGCATACAAGCTCGCCAGGATGTGGTAAGGGTTGTGTCTCTTGCCTCGAGGATATATGCTGTGTTTGAACCATGTAGTCGCTTTTATTTCTTTATCCTATGTATTTAAGAACTTTAAGACTGAATTTTTTTGGGAAGCAAAGGGAATTTGGCCCTCTATTTCTTCTGTCAGACAGAGCCCCATCAAGAATCTTGATGTAGGCTTCTGATCACCCAAATCGGGACCTCTACGTTCTGCCATGGCCTTTTACTCTGAAGGGTCTAAGATATGAGTCAGGTCGAGCTCTTCCGGGCCGATCCAACCTCTTCGGGAAGAGCCGAGCTCTCCCATATGACCGACCTCGGCGTAGCCGAGCCTAATTCTTCACCATGGGATGAGCTCTCCGATGAGTCGACTCAGGTAAAGTCAACCGACCTCTCGTCATAGCTTGAGCTCGCATCGATTTAGCCGACTTCACGCCAGTCGAAGCAACTTTTTTGGCCAGAATGGTTCTCCTGATTTGTTTATCTTCAGACAGAAATAGCCGACCTCGGGTCGAGCCGAAGCCTCGATGAGCCGACCACGCGTTAGCCGGGCCGACCTCTTCGTCGAAACGGCCTCCGGATGAGCCGAATTCCTCTGGCGCAGAGCTGAACCGACTCATTCGGGTCATAGCCGATCTCACGATGAGCCGAGCTCACTTTCGGGGCGCAGCTGCTTCCTGATGAGCTGACCTCGTCGATGAGCCGAATTTCGCGCAGAAATGGTGCCTTCTACCGAGTCGATTCGCTTTCGCAGAGTCGGAAGCTCTTCTAGACGAAGCCACCGGGGATGACTCGTGGTATGGCCGAGCCTCGCCAGCATGATCTGCGGCGACCAAGCTCGGCCAGGATGAGCCGTGGGTGTGGCCGAAGCCAACAGTGGATGAGCCGCGTGGTGGCCGAGCTCAGCAGGATGAGTCAGCAGGTGGCCGAGCCTCACAGGATGAGTCGCATGGCCAAGCTCACAGTGGATGAGCCGTGGGAGGCCGAGCCGACCTCCTTTGGTCGGGTGCTCGCCCGCCGAGCCTCGCCAGTGGAACGAGTCACTGTGTCAACTGACGACCATAACTTTCTCGCTCAGTTCGTTTATGTGTTCGTGACTCTATGGAAAGCCCTTTATCTAGAATCCATCCATATAGGTTCAATATAACTGAGCTCATGGCCAGGTTCGGAAAGAGATGAAATACAAAGAGGTATCTTTCGGCTCGTGATGTCGCTTGTCGTCATGTGAAGCGCCAACTTCGTATGACCATAACTTCCTCGTCCGGGCACACGCTAAGGTGTTCTTAGACTCTGCGGAAAGATCCCGAGTCTAGAAATCTGACCACATGCCCGTGGATGGCATTTATGCTCAACATAAGCTGTCGACTCTCTTCGCCGTGCTGACCTCTTCTCGCCGTTTAATTCTTGGCCGAGCCGACTGCATAGGGAACGAGCTCTGGAGAATGCCAACTTCGAACGACCATAACAACCTCATCCGATGTCCGCTTTGCCTGCTCTGGACTCCTATGTGGAAAGCTCTCTCGAAGTTTAGAATCTAACCATATTCCCGTGGATGGAATTTGGTGCTAAATAGTTTCGAAAAGTTGATCATCGTGACTAAGTGCACTAATTACTGTAATCTTGAATGAGAGGGATTGTTATGTGTCATTGCTCAATAATTGAGTGACACATGAATATGCGTGAATGAGGCTATTATATAGCTTGTTGAAGGTTACTTGTGGAGAAAAAAAAGTACCCCTGATCTTGGTGTCACAACTGCACGAGCCCAGTTTATAAATACCTTGTTAACGCCGATACTAACAAAGTATCAGCTTAAGTATCGTGAAAATTCTTGGTACACGATTACCTGGGGCTAAATGGGCATGGGTTTAGATCATGCATCCATCAGGCATTCCGATGAATTGTTGCATGATATTATGCTATATATTATGTGAATTATATGCTCAGAATAGTATATAGAAGTATCAACACTAGGTGAGAAGTTAACCTAGGTTTGGAAAAAGAAATAAATTGTTATTTGATATATGTGGGGGATGGCAAGTCAAGGAAGGACGCAGGGGTTCGCCCACGAGGCACACCACCTCTGCTTTACCACAGCCTTACAGAGGCCATGGTGTCGTGAGCTACCGCCATCAGCACGTGCTGGTGCAAATTGGGGACAGGGAGGACGAATAACCTCAAGAGGTTTACGCACATCACCTCCAAAGATTTAGGAGGAGGGACCCGATGAGACCACCATTGGTTCCGACATAAGTTGAGAGAGTTTTCGGGAGGCGCTTTAAGATTACCTCCGACAAGAAAGATCGTGCTAGCTAAGATTTCAATGCAGGGTGAGTCCTGTATGGTGGGATCGGGTTAAAGCCTCAAGTACCTGGAGGCAATGACATGGGAGGAGTTTAGAGAGCCTTCATGGCAAGTTTTTCCAGATCTTCTGGGACATGCAAAAGCCCGAGTTCCTAAGTTTAAACAGGGACGATGACAAGACTCGAGTACGTGGCTAAGTTTACGAGTTGCCGGTAGCGATTATGGAAATTTCGATACGGCCAAGGGGTGAGAAAGTTCGAGATGGTTTGAAGTCATTCCATCCGGGCAAGATTGTGGGACTTCTCCTACAAGACATGGATTCTATACCGACAAAACTTCACATGAGAGAGATAGATGATGCCCGAGCATTCGAGATACTGTGCCGGGTGATAAGAGGAATGAGGGTCACCCTTCTTCGAGCTCTGGGAGCAAAGGACTCTCGTCCCACCAAGGTTTTCGTGACGTATCGCGGCTGTGGCCAAAGCCGCATCAGTGGCTCCTAGCCACTTAGGACCAATGACATGTTATCATTGCCATCAACCGAGACACATGAGACGATCGCCTACGAGGCAAGGATCCTGTGTGGTCACGTGGGACACCTACTCCCAACACATCGTGACACACTGTACACAATATGTTCTTCTGATTCTAAAGATGGGGCTGTGGAATAGATATTAGTCCCAGGTGCAACACGGCACCGATTATTCAAGTAGATAGCCGTAGAGGCCAGAGCAGTGGGCCGGTGGTCATGAGGCGTGACCACAAAAGCCGACTTCGGGACCCAAGGGCGTTGTTTACATCAGCACACCAATGCATCTGAGCCCATAGATCCGTCGCTATAATGTAGACCTTCTACTCTCACGCCTACTGGTAAGAGTATTGGCTTGATTCTCGGGTCCATCTCATTCATTTATTAATGCATCTCTCAGGTGAATATTCTCCGGCTTAAAGGTCAACTTTCGAAAGCAAATGCACGTGAGTTCTCCTCAGAGTTGGGGGTGGTGAGGATTGATCGTATATAGCCGGATTGTGAGTTGTAGATCTCTCGAGATTCTACTCACGATGGATCTGCGATGCATATACCTGACCTTTGATGTCATTCTTAGCATGGATCGCTGGACGCGACACCGGCCGTCATCATCATGGATCGTGAGGGAGGGTTATCGCCTCACAATAATGTGATGGTATTCAGATACATTCTCAGGGGATAAGCATGATGTTTTACCTCGCCGCGGTATGACTCTAGATGGCACCGACGCCATTAGGTCATAAGAAGCCTCACTCGGGAGGATAAGGCAGACCGGCCTGAAATTCACTTCTGTGGTATGTGAGTTTGAGGATGTTTTTCCGCACGAAGCACGGATTACCTCCCTGTGAGGGATGTAGACTTTGTCATCGAAGTTAGACTCCCGGCACGTCGCCTATTTCTATGACTCAAGATAGATGGCGCCGCTGAGTCATAGGAACTCAAGGTCCGTATATAGGGATTATCGACAAGGGTTCATTGTGGATCGAGCACTTCACCTCGGGGCTCTCCTGCTCGCTTTCTAAGAAAAAGGATAAGACCTTCGACCGCGGCATTAACTACCGACAAATAACAGGTGACGATCAAGAATCTGTGATCCTTTACCCAGGATCGATGATTTGTTTGATCACGAGAGGCTGTGTACTTAGGATGACCGCACGTACCATCGCTTGAGAGTTGGGTGAGACAGATATCCCCAAGACAAATGCTCAGAACGCCAGATGGGCATTTTGAGTTCACAAGGATGCCCTTCTATCGATGCACACCACAGTGATTCACGATCTCACGATGCGGTCTTCCACCCCTACTTAGATCGCATTTCGTGGTAGTTCTCGCGGGATCTATCTTCGATCTACTCGGTGACGTAGGAGGATCATGAGATCACTTGAGGTCGTTTCAGACCAGAGACCATCACTGTATGCCAAATTCAGCAAGTGTGAATTTTGGCCATCGAGGTGAGATTTCGGGACACGCTCATGGTCGTCTTCAAAAAGCTAGCACTCCCGAGAAGGCCGAGGCCAAGTATGAGTCAGAGAGGTTAAGTCTACCGAGATACGAGTTTCAGGATTGGCTGGTGACATGTGAGGTTCATTAAGGATTTCTCCCATTAGAAGTAAAGACCTATGACTAAGTCAATCTCAGAGGTCAAGTTCGAGGAATGTCTCGTAGAGGCATTCAGAATTGAAACATAGGCTTACTTCAGCTCCTATTCTGGTAGTCCCAAAAAGGGGACAGGAGTAATTCTTTCGTTGTACCGTGGATGCTCAAAGGATCTTCGGACCGACGTTTTAATGCAAACCGAGGGTAGTGGCTTATGGTTCTCGATGGGCTGAAGAATCACGAGCTGCATCACCTCCCCACATGATACGGAGTCAGCAAAGAATCGTTCCCCTCACCGTGAAGATTCGCGCCAATTACTTATACCTGAGGAGTTCAAGGTGTACCGACCATAAAATCAAGTATATTTTCACACAAATGACCTAAATACGAGGCAACCCGCAGATGGATGGAGTTCCTGGGAGGATGACTTCACTTCGCATTACCATCCCGGTAGCAAACGTGGTGGCTGATTCACCTCGCCTAAGTCACTGGGAGCATTACAAGATAGCTTCCCCGAGAGTGGCTGATGCTCGAGACCTGTGGGACGCTCAGTTACGCACAATGAAGTGTGCCTGGGGTTATGGGAAGTTTAGTGGCTACGCCTTCCCTACTAAGCAGGTGATCGAAGTCTCGTGGACAAAGACACAAGAGGTAGTGTCCATTAGGACCGAGTACTGCCTGCATGGGTGATTTAAGGTCATTATCCACACCGATGGCAATCTTCTGACAAGGGATGGCCAGATTCCCGCTTGATAGGAGTTGAGAGAGGAGATCCTCAGGGAGTTCCATTGCTCTCGCTTCGCAGTGCATCTATGTGGCACGAAGATGTATCGAGATCTTGCCGCGTGATATCGAGCGGGATGAAGAGACACGTTGGGATTTTGTTCGACTCTGTCTCACATGTCGAAGAAGTTAAGGCCGAGCACCGTAGGCCTACCGGGCTACCCAAATTTACGAGGTAGTGAGTGGAAGTGGAGCATGCTCACGATGGACTTTCTTGACTCACTTACCACGAACATCGCTGCGAGACATGATGCGGTGGGTCATAGTGGACCGCTCACTAAGTCGGCACATTTCCTAGTCGCGTGCATGACTCCTACACTATGAATTCCTACAGTCAGATATACGAGATTGTTAGGGTTACATGGGGTACGTATCCATCAGATCGAACAGAGATCCCAGGTTCACAAGACACTCTTGGAAGAGCTCTTAAGGGGCCATTTGTGGACACGCTGATGATGAGCACCTCGCCTTTCATCCACGCATGCATGGTCACTGAGGACTATAGGTGTTTTAGGAGGACATGCGACGAGCATGCGTCCTAGATGGCACCCTATGAGGCCTTATATGGGAGGCCATGTCGATCTCCAATTTGTTGACGGAGGCGAGAGGAGTCTCACGGGTCCTGACTTGATTCGAGACACCACCGAGAAAGTGGGTATGATACGGAACGTTTCTCACTAGCTCGGGAGTCGGCTGTAAGAGTTACGCCGATAGTTTAATTTAATTTAATTCTAGAGTTTGAGGTGGGTGGATCATGTCTTCTAAAGGTGATGCCTAAATAAGGAGGGTCAATTCGCAAGCTGGGAAACTATCGCCGAGGTTTATCGGGCCTTCCGTGTACTGAGAGAGTGGGGCGCTTGCATATCGATTAGCATTACCGCCGATTTTATCAGGTGTCCATGAGGTATTCCGTGTCTCGATGCTTCGGAAGTACACTCCAGATCCATCTCATGTAGTGGACTAGGGCGAGCTTGTTATTGATGCAGATGGGACCTTCGAGGAGGGACCTATGCGTATTATGTATAGCCGAGAATAGGTTTTACGACATAAGACTGTGAGGCTAGTTAAAGTGTTGTGGCAACACAGAGGAGTGGAGGAGGCAACATGGGAACGTGAGGAAACAATGCAGACGTATATCCTTTCCTCTTGAGGATTCGAGGCCGCGGTTTAGTCATTTGCATTTGAATGACAAGCATATGCATGTGTGATTGTGGCGTATATGTGTGTGAATTTCTGACGAAATTTTTTATGGGGAAGAATGTGAGACCCCGGATAAAGTAAAATGATAGACACGGGTTGCAAACCTGGGAATTTCTCTAGATCTTGGATGACGACGCAGGCCATACCGTTGAGTCCATCACACGAAATCTAGGTACATAGTCGAATTTCGTCGAATTCCAAGAAGGTCGGAATTGCACGTAATTCAAGACTAACGGACGAATGGGAAGGCGACACATGGCATGAAGATGCATGCCATGTGGCACCTGAAGAGAGGACACTTAGCACTTGGGTGGAAGCCAAGTGTCACACTTCTATCTTGCATGAGAGGATAGTGGTGGGAAAGTGGACATGAATGACATGCGCGGGATACTAGCAGGTCATGAGGAGAGAAGGAAGAGGTGCTCACACTAGATAAGTATTCTCCACCTAAAAGTGAATTTGTTCGGGGGAAGAGGAGAAGAAAAAGGGAAAAAGAAAAAAGAAAGAAAGAAGAAAGAGGAACGAGCAAGTAGGGAACCACAAGAAGCCTGATTAACAAGTAGAGGAGTTATACAAAGGAACGGATCCGGCACTTCCGAGAGTAGGTTCTCTCCTACCTCGTTAGTCTTTGTTTAAGAGCCATGAAATGGCTGCGACAAGTAGCCCGAAAGTATAAGCTTGGCTTGTAAAGAAGGTTTTGATAGAAATTATTGTTGGTCGGGACCTGTTTCTAGCTATGAGTAGTTTTAACTCGGCAGCCTTAACCGACGTGGTACGTAGTTTGGGATCTGAGTATGATGATCTTGGTTGTGTGTTGTATATGCTATTCTCTAAGATTGGAGATTGAAATCCAATTTTTTTTGTGTTATTGCTTGTTTGAATAACATGCAGATTGTCTGAGAAAATGATGTTAATATATATGCATGCTTGTTATATATTAACGTGATGTCGTGAAGTATGTATTATGAGTGTTGCATGTAGTTCCCATCATGCATGTAACATGAGATATTATGCAGTGACATTATCATTGCATGTGCACGGGGTCATCGCGTGAATCAGATGTGAGTGCATAAATAAAATGGGTATTCGGAGGGTTGTCCAATAAATTATATCGGAGGGTTGTCCAATAAATTATATCGGAGGTTTGTCCAATGAACTCTATCCAAGGGTTGTCCAATAAGGTTTTCTCGGAGATGGTCCAGTGGTTCGTTACTCAGAGGTTGTCCAGTGGTTTACTATTCGGAGGGTTGTCCAAGTGTGCAAAATATTCAGAGGGTTGTCTGATATCAGAGGTTGTTCAATGGGTTTCAAAAATAAAAATCTTTTGTTTTGAAACTAGTTTTCATACATGGAAAATTGAATGTAATGAGTTATGAGAACTCGGGTATGACATATGGGTTATTCATATAGAGATATGCATATTTTATATGAAACGAGTGAATGATTTTGTGGATTATGCCATTGCATGTGCACTTAGGTGGGGAGAGTCCTTGTAGGAGACTTTCTACCGGTGCTCACCCTGCGCCAGGGGAAAATATTTCGTGTACCGGAGGTACACCAAGAGAAGGTTCTTCATGAGGTCTTAGTTGAGAGGAAGATCTAAGATGGCCTACCGTGTTCTTTTGTAAAATTTCTTGGTAGAGAACCCAGTTTTTGTTTAAACTGAACTGTTGTTAAAATTTAGTACTTGTAATGTAAATAAAATTGTAATTAAACTCAGATTATATGTTTAATACAATTTGGTAAGGGATGTGTCTTTCCTTGAGGGGATATTATGTTGTGTTTGAACCATAGGAAGTCGCTCTATTTCGATCCTATGTATTAGCCGAACTTTAAGACTAAATTTTTGTTGGGAAGTAAAGGGAATTTGTCCCAATTTCCTTCTGGTATATTGTATCCCCATCAGTAAGATTGATGTAGGCTGAATCACCCAAATTGACCTCTACAAAATTTCTGTTTCGCCTTTACTCCGAAGGGTCCGGGAGGATGAGCCGTGGGCCGAGCTCTTCTCCGTCGAACTAACCTCTTTAGGCAGAAATGAGCTCTCCCGGGATGACCCGACCTGGGCAGAGCTGAGCTGACCTCTTGGTCGAAATGAAAGCCTCCCGGATGAGTCAGCTCTATGCGAGCCGAAACGACCGCTGGGTCGAGCCGAGCCTCCCCGATGAGCCGACTTCAGGCAGAAATGAGCCGACCTTGGTCGAGCTAAGCTCTCTCGATGAGCCGAATCTTCGCGCAGAGCTAACCAACCTCTTTGGTCATAGCCGAAGCCTTCCTCGATGAGCCGACTTCGCAGCCGAGCCGACCTTCGCGCAGCCAAGCTCTCCCGATGACCTTACCTGGGTCGATGACCGAATTTTCGATGGATGAGCTAACCTCTTTGCGCAGAGCTAAGCTCTTCTACAAGCTGACCTTTTTTCGTAGAGCTGAGCTCTTCTGGCCGTAGCCCGCGTGGATGAGTCGTGGTATGGCCGAGCCCACGGGATGAGCCGTGTACGGGCCGAAAGGCGTGTATGAGCCGAGTGTGGCCAGCCTCGCATGGATGAGTTGTGTGCGGCCGAGCTCAGCAGGGATGAGATGTGTGTGGCCGAGCTCAGCAAGGATGAAGGCGCTTTATCACCTCAACAGGATGAGCTGTGTGAGGCCGAAATGACTTTGATGGGTTTTTCCCGCCGAGCTCCGGGCAGAATGAGCTCGGGTCGGTCAACTCTGACGACCATAACTTTCTCGTTCGAAGTCCGTTGCACGTGTTCGTAGACTCTATGGAAAGCCCTTTGAGTCTAGAATCTATCCATATATGGTTCAATATAATTTGAGCTCATATTGTGTTTGGAAGAGACAAAAGAATGTAGGTACGTTTCGGTTCTGCATGTCAGTTGCTGCTCATGTGAAGCGCCAACTTCGGATGACCATAACTTCCTCGTCCGAAGTCCGTTTCAGGTGTTCTTAGACTCTATGGAAATCTCCTTGAGTCTAGAATCTGACCACATGTTTGTGGATGGAATTTGGTGCTCAAATATAGCCGAGCCGACGTTCCTCTTCGCCGAGCTATCCCTCCTTTTGGCCGAGAGCCAACCTCGTTTAGGGAAGGACTGCAACGCCAACTCGATGACCATAACTTCCTCGTCCGAAGTCCCGCTTTGGCGCGTCTGACTATATAGAAATATCTATGAGTCTAGAATCTAACCATATGCCTGTGGATGGCATTTGGTGCTTAAATAGTTTCTGAAAAGTTTATCATTGCACTAAGTGCACTAATTACTAGAATCTTGAATGAGAGGGACTGCTAGTGTGTCATCATACAATCGAAAGTGACACGTGAATATGCGTGAATGAGGCTATTATATAGCTTGTTCAAGGTTACCTGTGGAAAAAAAAAAAAAAAGACCCCAGGGATTTGGGGTGTCACAACTAGAAAGATGCAAAGAGAACATGTACAAAATAAAGATCTAGGATGTTACCCATGTACACAATAGGGATAAGATGCATAAATGCCCCTGAGGTTTTCGCCGATAACCCTCTTTGCCCTCGAACTTTTTATGGTCCCAAAATACCTCTAACATTTACTTTTGTGGCTCAACCATACCCCTCTTAGTTAAAAAAAAAAAGTCCTCAATGGTCAAACGCCCTCTGACATATGTAGGGGTGTTTAACTGGCGTTTAAATCGATCTTTGTCCTTTTGTGACTTTTTATATCGTAAGGAGTATAAGTGAGTTATGATAGTAAACATACACGAAAATGTGAGACTAAATTAAAAAAAAGTTGAAGGATAAAATGAGATATACACGAAAACTTTAGGGGCCTTTATGCAACTTATCCCTTCAACAATGTGAGTGTTTTGTTGGAAATTAATTGGTCATTAAATCATTGGGCCAAAGTCGAAATTACTAGAAAGACGTTTGAAGGAGACTAGAAGGTATGTTGCACAATCAGCATGTTCGAGCGATATCACAAGATAGCTTGTACAACATGTCAAATATGGAAAGGACGTGCTCCACGTGTTGAAGGTGAAGATTCTCAACCCAAATTGACTTTTCTAATCTTAAAAGGAAAGTATGGAAGATCTTTGAAGATAAAATCAAATCTAGAATTGAAGATTGAAAAGGAAGATACCGATTGGCAAATGAGCTTGAATATGAAACCTTTATTTAATGAAGAATCTTGAAACAAATAGGAAAGTAATCAAAAATCAAAGACAACTGATTTCGTCTGAATTTCCTATATAAGAAGACCTTGTGAAGAGTGCAAAACATGAACCTTAGAAGACATTCAGAAGCAGGATGATGTAGTGGAAGCCAGGATAGAAGGCGAATCCACATCAATAGTTGCGTTGATTGAAAAGATACCTAAACTATGAAGGGGAATTCTCAACTTGAATTCGTTGATTCTAAAAGAATACCGAAAAGCAAGGGATTGAGAGAAGAAACTTTCTTTGATTTTTTTTATTAATAACTGAGTGCCCCTAATTTATAACTAACAATGGATATGGATACTTTCCTAAAAAGTATTTGAACTCAAACTTGAATCCTAAACCTAATCAAAACAATAAATCAAATTTTAAACCAAGTAGTTGGTTTTAACCTAATCCTAAACAAACTCCTATTCTAGAAAAACAATAAATTCAATTTGAAATTAAAGATAAATATAAACTAAATCATATTCCTAGTAAAATAATAAAATCAAACTTTTAAACAAAAGATTCGATTTTAACCGAATCTTATGCTCCATCATTCTCTTCAAGTTGGAAAAGATTTGTACTCGAATTTGACTTGTCTGAATCATTAATCGAGGGAACTAAATGCTTGACATTGAAACATGATGTAATGGCGTCAAAAGTCGAAGACTGTGATACATCTCGGGGGTTGGATTTATGAAACACCTTAAAGGACCAATTTTTCAGACCCTTCAACATGCTGTAGTCGGCAGGAAGTGATCCTTAATCAAAACAGCCCAACCTTTATCTCCCACCTCAAACTCAACATAGTGACGATGGCAATCCGTTGTTATCTTATACTTCATAATTGAGGCAACAAAATGATCATAAGTGAGCTTGTGGATGCGTTGCAGGTCTATAATGAAATAAATTACCTTACCAGACAGCCTAGTGTAATTGGAAAGAGTGGTCAAGTCCAACGGGAAGCATGATACGTTAACTATGTTACATGACTCGTGCATGTAATAAGCTGGAAACTCATGTTTCAGGGTTGCAGTCATCCCCAAGCTGCAAGGGAGCATGATAGGTTACGGTAACTGATTTTGAATCTGAAGGAGGACTACAATATGCACAAGTCAATTCTTTCAAAGGCAAAAGAGTAATCTTTCGATTCTCAAAGTAAAAACTATGAGTATTGATTTTTCCATTATGAACAACATTTAGATCAAATTGCCACGATCGACCAAGAAGAATATGATAGCCATCCATAGGAACGATATCATAGTAAATATCATCTTTGTAAGCAGTACGGATAGACAACGGAACTAAGGCACGACGAAATACCTTTATTTCAGAACTTTGGTCTGTACCCAAACAAGCCATGGGATATAGTGGATTTCTCAAATTTTCCTCGTAGATAGCTTGCAAATGGTGTCTCTAAGACCATAGCCTTACACTTCCCGAGCCGATGATACAAAGTGACAAACCTTGTGTCACAAGATGTGGAATGAAAGAGACTCTTTCATAGCTAAGAATCTTCAAATTGTTTCAACGAGAAACACGAACGTCGTAATATGAGAAGGGTGCCGGTATCACCATGAACTTGTTCTTCCAAAATGTCGTCTTCAAGGATGTCATCATCAACAATAACATCGTCGAAACCCTCAAGTCAACTAGTAAGGTAGCGCTTGCCGCCAGCGCTTACTATCACCGCATGATCAAGCTCACCGCAGTTAAAACAACGACAGTTCAGCGCCAGGGTCTACCAAACGGCGACGCTGCGGGGCTGTAGCGGCCGAGGAGCGCTCGTGATCGTGGGACTAGGGGCACCGACGGATGCAAAGGCATTGGTGGCCGAGGAGGTAGGAGTTCGGCAGGTGGTGTCGTCCATGCAAGGGAACCCGAACATGATAGTTTCTCAATCTAAAAGCACGTTGATGTTCTTCCTAAACAGTTAGAGGACCAAATAAATTCAAAATATTTTGATATTGTTTTCCTAATCCTCTAATAAATCGGGACACTAATTGTGCATCAGTTTCAGTAATCTCATTACACGTAAGCAATAGAAAAAAAATCTAAAGCATACCATCTACCATTCGATTACCTTGCCGCAGATTCAGTTCAGATTAATGGTACTCATAGTCAGATGGTAGGAAAGCACGCCGCATGTGTTTTTTAATTTATCCCATGAAACAATCTTATTGAGGGGCACCGAACACGAAATCTTCGCTTGTTACTCATGCAAACAAAGACAACCGCAAAAATGCATCAGAATCCGGAGGGGTACATCTGTTATCGGGAATTTCTTTGAATTCCAATACTTCTTCTACTACACCAATCCAATCTAGTAGTTCGCCGTCCAGGAGATTATCATGAAATTATGAAATTTACAATTTAAATGCTTGTTCCCATCAAGTATCATCAGCGGCGCGATCAAGGCACGGGACTGCTAGAGGTGCGGCATGACAAGGATGTGCGGGTTGTAGAGGCGCAAATGGATTATCGATATCGAAGGGAACATCCTCCTCGGGCCGGAAGGACGTTGGCATGGTGGGCGGCACACTCCTGCGGCATGTTGGGTCGAATGACTACCGCAGGCTCAGACGCCCGCCTCGTCACATCCACCACTGATGGGCTCGCCGCGGCCGGCCCACCTCTTGGCCAACATCATGAAGCGGCCTAGATGGCCTACCGTATTAAAAACATGCAGGAACTAACCATACGGTAGAGTCTTAAACCCCTTCTAGGATCACGAGTCCCCTAGCTGGCCATCCTATCACATATGAGAAGTTTGTTATGGATAAATATATCAAGGAGGAAATTACACCCAAGATATTTATCCACGGATCTCCCAGTATCCAAATCTCATACGCCGAAAAACAAAAATCATATGGGAAAGAATTAGTCCTCGATAAGAAGGAATTTTATCACCAAATTCAAATTATCTTTCTATAATCAAAAGAGAGATTCGAGTATAAAAGCGAGAGGCTCCCACGGCGAGGAGAGGTACGCACTTCAACTCCATGGCTTACTCTTCTCACTCTCCTTATTTTTTGCTAACTTAATCATTGGAGAGGCGACCAACCCACTACCTCCGGAACACCCTTTTTGCAGGTTCGCATTGCCCTGTTGATGCTCAGGGAAACTAACAATCAAGATCCTTACACTTGACGATCAGGGACTCCAAAGATCAAAGTCCCAACAATTGGCGCCGTCTATGGGAATCGAATAACAAGTTTCAACGATGGGCTACAAGGGCTTGACTTCAACGATTCTCTAGCAGCCCCCCATTACCTAGAACTCTTTCGACTCCTCATTCCGCATCCGATCTATTCGAAGCAACTGTAATGTCAAACAATTCGATGCATCTGAAGAGTTATTACCGGTAGTATTTCCTTTGAAAGTATTACTATCAATGAAGATCGCCTTTAAAATATAGTGAAATTTTACAACTACCTCTTTACAAAAGCCCATATATGGCTGATATCTCACATTTCAAAAGACGATTTATGGCTCTTGGCTTGCTAGCACCATGAGAATCCAGGATATGGTTGGTATCCTAGGCGCGAAACAGGGCGGATGTAGCTCTTAGCTTCTTGTGGCACAAAAGTCCATTATGAGGCTCTAGTCGGTACATCACTTTCAAAGGCCGGACTTTGACTCTTGCTTCTTGACACTATAAAAGCCCAGATATGGCTGATATCTTGTTAGTTTCAAGACGGATGTGGCTCTTAGCCTCACGGCATATCAAAGTCTAGATGTGGCTCTAGCACATTGGCACCTAAATTCAGAATGAAACTCTGATCGGCTAGTTGATCGGGATGAATCAATAGTACATTTTTAGTTCAAATTCTCGAGTGTTTCTTTATGGCTAAAATGCACATGATTCACGGCCTTTCTTTAATATTACACTAATCCCTCATATTATATTATCTTTAAATTATGACGATATTGGAATCAAAGAGTAAAGACAAAAGCGAGCACAGCGAAATGTAGAAAGTAAGCATCAAGGTTGTAGGTTCCACTGCATGGCGAAGCAACATCATAACAAGTCCCCTTCAGCGACAAAGGGTCCCTTCTTGCGAGAAGAACAGAAAACGAAATCATAGGCCTCGGGTTTCTGCGGCTGTGAAGCCACCACGCCCGCCATGGCGACGAGGTTCCCTTTCCATTGCGAGCTTCGAAAAAAACCTAAGCTTCTGGGTCATTGATGGGCCGCGTCTCAGTATAAAGAGATAATTTAGTAGAGAGGAGAGATGGGATTAACGAGAGGGAGTACATGCGAGGAGGGAGATCAGCGAGTCGGTTCGGGAGAGATCGTGAAGTGGGTTCCTTTGTAGGCTCTTTCCTCTAACTTACCTCATGGTTAAAATCTTCGATCTGTAATGAATAATATGATGAACTAACTCTTTTTCTCCAGGTTTGCCAGCCCTAGCACAGTTTGATGGATTGATTTTCAGTTTTAGCTTATTTGAATGTTAATATGAGTTCATATATTTTCTTTAATTACCAGATTTAATTACATGTATTGTTTTGCCAAGCGATGACAAAGTGGGAGTTTGAGATCGAGAGAAGATAACTAGGACATGGATTAAAAGCAACACTTAGATGTCGAAGAATAGAGATATTCTAAGGCGTAAGTGGCATTAGGGTTTACACTTTAAGCATTTCGGTCGAGGATTGAGGAAGAATCTGATATAATGTCCCAGCATAGCCCAGGGATGAGCGGCAGTATATCTCGAGGAAGAGGAGATATCTTGTGGGAAAAGATCTGACATGAAACATAACTCATATGAATACTTCAATAAGTTCTTAATTAGATTGACATCCATCAAGAGTGGTAGAGGAAATGCAAAACCCTAGGTTTCTCATCCTTAATGTAATTCGTACATTCAATTTTAGGTTTTATTAATTAGTAATTTATTCATGAATCGGCTTTAGGATCGTCAAATATTATTGAAATCAGTGGCGTCGGTAGTCAACACGCTTCTCTTCGAGGGAAAGACACTTGACTAACTACTACACTATGTCAACTTAACACGCACTTGCGCACACAGGTTTGCATTTCCCAATTAATTTCACACACTCACTATTGTCGTCTTTAGCGCTGAGAAAGCCCCGAATATGAATGATATCACCTTCAGTAGCTTTCAAAGACCAGATGTGGCTCATAGCCTATTAACACTTATCAAAGTCCAGATGTGGCTCTTAGCACATTGGCACTTCAAGCCCCGAAATATAGGCGATATCCTGGCTGCTTTCAAAGACCGGATGTGGCTCTTGCTATTGGCATATCAAAACGCTAGATAACTTGGCTAATATCCTATTTTGGCATTTCAAAAGCGAAATGTGGCTCTTAGCTTGCTAGCATATCGGAAATCGGATGCTGGCTCCTAACTGTTTGTCACTTTCCAAAGTCTAGATAAGGCTCTAAGCAGTGGCACTCAAAATCCATATATAGTTGATAATACATTGTTGGAACTTTCAAAGCGGATCGTGGCTCTTAGCCTATTTTGGCATATCAAGTCGAATGTGGCTCTTAGCATCTTTGGCACTTTCAATGCCATATTTGGTTGGGAAGTCACAACTGGCGCTTTGGCGAGACCAGTACTCTATGGGTTTTGTTCTTAATAGTCGAGGACTTAGGGCCTTACAATGCCATAGTGGGTCGGACCTGGCTACACTCCATGAAGGCTGTGCCCTTAACGTACCACCAAATGGTAAGCTATTTGACAAACGTTGGGCAAGTTGACCTTTTAACTAGCCCGGTGATTTGCCGCAGCCAACGGCTATCAGCTATCCATGCGGGAGTAGGAGAGTGTGATTCCGAAACAACCTCCACAGACTGATTAGACTGCCGCGAAATCACGGTATGTTGCCCGAATCGGCGGAAGAGACATTAGTTGTGGATCGGCTTGAAGAGTGGAGTTGGATGAATTTATGAAGTTCACCCTCACGTTAAACCCACTTCACATCCCGATGAAGAAGAAGTAGCAATTACGACTCACACTATTGCACAATATAGATGTATTCGCCTTGAGACACTCTATATGATTGGGATTAATCCGATTATGGCTTCCCATAAACTGAACGTCCTCCCCACTACTAAGACAATAAGGCAAAAGGTGAGGCGATTTCATCCGGATCGACATTAGATCATTAAGATGGAAGTAGACAATCTTCTAGCAGTAGGTTTTATAAGGGAGGTAAAGTACTCTGAATGGCTAGCCAATGTGGTGGTGGTACCAAAGAAGGGTGGTAAGTGGCGAGTATGTGTAGACTACATTGACCTCAGTAAAAGCGGCAGCATGTCGAGGATAAAAACATATGGCATTATAAATCATATTATGGATCTGACGGATGAGGCATGGTGATACATCATTTACGGGCCTTCTTGAGGATTACCATTAGGTTCTATTGCATCAGCCTAACGTGGAGAAATAGCCTTCATTCACATTTACATGGATTGTATTGCTCTGGCGCAATCAATTAGTTTGACACAGAAGCATGAGGCAACTTATCAAAGGATGGTGACTAAGGTATTCTAACCACTGATAGGTAAATTCATAGAGGTTTACATCAATGATATGCTCATCAAATCCAAAGAACGCCCCGATCACACAAGGCACCTACAAGAAACCTTTGAGTTGTTGCAAAGACACAACATGTAACTTAACCCTTTGAAGTGTGCGTTCAGTGTCATATTGGGCAAAATTCCTGGGCTTTATGGTAACATAGAGGGGGATAGAGGCTAATCCTATCCAACTCAGGGCCATAATGGACTCTTAGACTCTCGCCTCCCGACAAAAGTCTGACAATTAGTCGGCCAAGTTTGGCGGCCCTTGGGTAGTTCATATCTGGAACTGCACATATCGTTTGAAGCCATTCTTTGCCTTTAAAGGGAGCCCTAGCATGACTGGGTACGGAATCAGGTACAACCAGCACTTACAACAATCAGAAGCAATATCTCACCGAACCACCAATTTTGGCTAGCCACGAGAGCACCTTGACATACTTTATCTTTGCTTAGCGATTCTCGAAATTTTGGTAAGGTCACGACATTGAAGAAGATGGCGGAGACGAGAGACCTATATTCTTCGTAAGTAAGTCCTTGTCCAAGGTAGAAACCCGATATACCCGTCTCGAGCAGGCGACATTGGCTCTACGAGTAGCCATTAAAAAACTTCATCCCCATTTCCAGGCACACCCTATCATTATACTCACCAACCTCCATTTAAGAAGCACTATACATAAGCCCGATCTATCAGGGCGGATGGCTCGGTGGCGGATTGAGCTAAGTGAGTTTGGTATTCAATATAAACTTTGCCTAACGTTGAAGGGGCAGATTACTAAGCTCCTTTTAAGCGAGTTCTCAGCAGAGCAAGATCGAGGCTGATAGTGAAGGTGGTTGCGAATGTGATGGCGCTAAAGACGCCACGGAATAGAACTAGAGTACATCAGCTTAAAGCCTTGGTGAGGAAGTAGTAGAAGTGAGGCCATCACCGTTTAAGGGCTACGGCTTCGATAACGGGTCGAATACGAAGCAATCATATTGGGATCGATCTATGATCTCGATAATCTCGAGAAAAATATCATCATAAGACGACTCTCGATTGGTGGTGGGAAGTAGAGAGCTGGAAGATATGAAACGAGACCGGTGTATGACCAAGTATATAAGCACGGTCAAGCTCACGATTAGGAAGCGGAGCTTGGCGATTGGAGCATATCCCGAGATTCAAATGAAGAAGAAGCGGAATGACTTTTAGCGTTGTGCTTTGCGTCCTTACCAATAAAGAATCGATCACTCTTTCCGTACTACCAGCAGTCGCCCGATTACTACCAGCGGAGTAAGCGAAATGAGCGAGTATGTAATATTCTTGAAGTGACTCGATAATTAAGCTATACGAGGCTTAGGAGGCGTCGGATAATAGAATTTGACACCTGAATCCAGTCGCAGGAGGCTCGATTCTACTCCACTAGCCAATAATTAAAATTATCTATATAAGCGGTCATGGCGAGGGCTTACGCGGGTTCCTCACTCACGGCAGACGTTATGTAATGCTAGAACTCCATGATGGGGTATGCGGAAATCATCCAGGCGTGAGCGCGTTGGCCCGCTGGCCCATACCCGAGGCTACTATTTTCGACCATGCGGAAGCGGATGCTTAATTACTTTATTTGGGGAAGTGTGGCCGTACCCGGAGATAGGCCCTTGTCTGAGTCTTGCGGCTGAGACCTAACAGCCATGTGGGCCATGGCTTGGCTCGATTAGGAATGGATGTAGTAGGTCCACTACCTGCACCCGACTCGAAGAAGCTATTCTTGGTTGCCAGGCTATTTAAATAAGTGGTTGATGACCGCCATTATCCATCAAAGATAAAGAGGTCATTCTATTGTATGGAAGAACATTGTGTGCATGTTCGGAATATCCTAATCGATTATGCTTAGGCAATGGGCCCTTAATTTGATAGCTAGCATATCGGAATTTTTGTAGCGAATTGAAGTCAGCTTTGTACTCGACCCGTAGTACCCGCTGGTGAACGCTGACTGACGAAGCATCTAATAAGACTCTCCCTGCTCCGACTTTGAAAAAATGCCTACATTCCACTAAAGGGAAATGGGTAGATGAACTACCAGGAGTTTTATGGGCCTCAGGAACAACTGATGGGGAAGCCCTGACCTTTAGGGTATCAACTATTTTGCCTTCGCATAGGATAGAGCCATCATCACTTTGAAAATCAAGAAATCCATCATAAGAACAAAAGTTCTTGAGAAAGCAAATGTCGAAGCCGTAGCCAGACACAGGTGGATTGATGAGGCAGACGGCATTTGTCGTATAGCGTCTTACCAACAAAGGCCTGGTAAGCTTACTGTTGGCGTGTAAAGCGCGCCCATTCTAGCCGGAAGGGAACTAGTCTTAAGAAGGATCTTCGAAAACACGGCCAACCTAGCAGACGGGAAGTTCAGGCTATTCGGAGACCATACAGAGTGATTCGGTAGGGGCGATCGGGTCTTATCGACAGCGAAGCGAGCGGATGAGACTAATGTGCACGAGAATGTGAATAGCCATGCCCCATAAAAATATTATCAGCTATAGTGTTTTCTTTGAGGATCTTATCATCAATGAGAATTATCTTTTAGACATTTCCTTTAAAATCCTGTAATTGCTTCTCTTCAAAAGCCTAAATATGGTTGTTGTTCTGCTAGCATTCTTAAAAGTCCAGATATAGTTGTTGTCCTACTAGCATTTTTAAAAGTCTAGATATGGTTGTTGTCCTGCTGGCATTTTTAAAAGTCCAGACATGGTTTTCATCGTACTGACACTTTTAAAATTAAAAGTCCAGATATGATTGTTATCCTGTTGGCATTTTTAAAAAGTCCAAACATGGTTGTTGTCCTACTGGCACTTTTAAAATAAAAAGATCAGACATGGTTATTGTCTTGCTGGAATTTTTATCAAACATAGCTCATGTCATTTTGGAATATTCATATTTCATCAAGGCTACCTTCAAAAAATGTGAGTTAGCAAAATATCACATGTAGAGTAAGCAGAAAGCAGAAAAAAACCATACAAAAATCTCCCCAAAATGACCAAAAAATAAAGATAGGAAAGAGTCGTCCGTGTTCTTACGTGACACCCTCGCCAGGATCCTTCGTCACCTCACCTTTGGTCTATCTCTGACCCGGGCCAGGACACCTTAGCCTCGTCCCTTTGCTCTCCTTTCGTTGAATCTTTTCGCACATACTGGCTTCTCGCTCCCCGATACTTTGACTGAATTTCACCTTAGCCAGTGAGACCCCGAGGCTGATGCTTGGGTGGCCCGACTAGGCATAAAGCGCAGGTTCTGGTGTCATCTAGTAGGGTTAGAACTCTACGTGGCGGCAGGCCATGCGGATGGCGATCCGCGACTTGTAAGCGAGGGAAGTTAAGAGAAATTATCGTAAAGCGGTAATCAAATCTTAAAATCATCCAACGTCGCCCGACTCGTTGGTCGGTGAAAGTCGGTGATTCTGGATGAGCATCAGTTTTCCGACCATCGACATTTAGGCTTCCTTATCCCATGTAAAGGCGGGAAAATATATGGTATCTTGCTCTGCATTGGTGCTTCCGCAGTGCTCGAAAATGAACAGGGACAAGGTGCGCATATGTGCAACTTAAGACTCCGCTGATTGAAGGGCTCAGTGATGGATGATTTCCATGGCACCCGCTTTGGATCGGGGCACCATGCGCGGAAGATGGATCATCTCTGCGGGTGGAACATGCGAGCTATGACAGCGGATCATGCGTTCTTTTCCTGCCCCAGGCTCGGTATCTGCCGGCTGAGCTCGGCGTCGGGCCGGCCGACTACCCCGGGTAGAGCCTTATCTCTAATTTCGTCGACATTTTGAGGCCCCCCAGTTGGGATCCCCTCCTCTTGAGATTCATCGGCCTTGTTGAGGGAACCTTCAGAGATTGGTGATCGTGAGGGGGCTCGTCGAGTTCATTTAGAGGTATTACCCGGAGTCTTTTGAGCCTCTTCATCTGGAGAAGACCGCCTCGACCATTTCCCACCAGATTTAAGGGTGGGCTCACCCTCCGAGTCCGTAGCCCGCTTACGCATCCGTATGCCAAACTCGACGGCAAGGTTAGACATTTCCTTCTCCTCGGCACGCTCACTGGAAATTATTCATGTCCAGTCCACAAAGTCTTCAACTGTGCGTTTGCTGATTTGAGTACCGAATAGTGCGATAATGAGCGCATTTATCCTCATAGGTTTATATACTTTTTGTGTACTAATCAACTTCAATAACCCAATTATTGCATTAGGATCCCGGTTTTGCTACTGATTACATTTTGTAGCTGTTTGGGTAGTTTTGCAGGTCAAATGTCTCATGATTCCTCGAATTTAGCTTAGAACACATGAACTGAGTTGAATTTGAGACTCATGATTAAGCTTCGAGGAGGAATTTTGGAGCAAATTTAATGTCAGATGAAGGATCCAATCTAGAAATTTGGGAGTTTATAAATTTGGCAGCTGCAATTTATGGTGCGAATTTTCGCGAGGTTACTTGACACCTCTCACACATGACTCACCTCTGAAATTGCTTTTTTGATCTTGTGGTTTAATACAAGTTGCCCTTATGTAATTTTTATTCTTTTGCCTTGATTTTGTAATTTCCCTTTCTTGAGGCATATAAGCTCGGCCATTGCTTGTAAGAGAAGATATCAAATCATTGTCCGATCGGTCAGCCCATGAAGCTTCCTCTACTTAGTTGGTGATTTCTCTTCTTCCCCATACTACTTTCTTGCATTTTCTTGAATGCACGAGCCTTTGATGATGAAAAATCAAGGGATGCTTGGCTAATCTCCACGATCCTTGAAGGGAAGGCCATTGGAGTTTGTTTGTAGGAGTTAATTGCATGTTCTCATGTTGACTAGTTTGTGTTTTTAGGGTATTTGTGCCTTTGTTTTCTTGAGGTTAAAATCTCTTTACAACGTACTCTCTTTAATATGTATTTGGCAAGCTTTTTTTGGGTTCAATGAATTCTTTCACTTTGGATCCATTGGAGCTCGGGTATCTCTAACTAGTTATTGTGGGAGTAGGGTTTTGGATGTGTTTTGCAATAAGGACATTTACCTAATGAAATGCTATCTCTCAAAGGAAATGCTAGGGTTGGGTTTATTTAAATGAAGATCAGTTTAGGAAATGGCCCATATGTCATACTCCCAGTCTTGAGAATATAGACAGGAGTATATGTTAGTTGGCTAGAGCATAGCGGCTAGGTGGCACGAGACTTGAGGATTTCTCTTTTAATTTTACTTCGGAGTTATTTTGGCACAATCATTCACACACTGTTTTCCCACACACCTTCTAAATCAAGGAGAAACACCATTTCAATGCAGCATGACCTACTCACGAAGAAAACCCATTCCCTGTGTTTAGACCACTGGAGCCTTCCTCTTTGCATGATGGCTTTGCTTACATCGGTAGTAGAATACTGGGTTATAAATTTTTTGATTAGAACACTCACAGTTTGGCTTTGAGATCAAATGGCGGCAGATTGCGGATGGTGCTACTAGTGGAAGGAAGCGGGTGGACTTGTGATTCGCATCACAAGTATTGGTCTTATCTCCTGTTTCTTTTATTTTATTATTTTCTTTGCGATTCAACTGGGGAAGTTGAAAGTACCTTGCGAGGAGTTTGAAGGCGCTCCCACTGACGGTATTATCTTGTTTGATTTTTGTTTAACCGATAACCTTTTGTAGCATTGTTTGTTGGATTTGCCAGTGTGGTGTGATCATAGCCGGGTTTATGCGTTCGGGGACAGAAACCTTTGGGCGGGGATTGAAGGCTAAGTCGCCCCGATTGAAGAAGGTTTGTGAGTTCGCTTTACACACCAGTCGGATGGAGACTCTACGAGAACCGTATATAGATCGTGGGGATCACATCCAGCCGAGGGTGAGTGCCTCGAAACTGTATCACCCCCTGAAGGGGATGTAGCGGTGAGACCCTGTTGGTGCTTTACTCCAGGCCTTTCATGGTATGGAAAACGAAATCCATACACGCATGATCGGGATTTCGAGGAGGTTTGCTACATTTAAGGAAGGTGCATTAGACGGACTTGCTCAAGCTGAAGGCTTTCCCTTTAACACTCAAAGATAAAGCCCAAATTTTGCCAATTCATTAAGGCCCGAGACCATCGGGAAGCTTGAGATTTGAGTTGCGAGGCAGATTCTTAAAGAAGTTAACCGTGCTCGTAAGACCAATAACTTTGAAGAGGAAGATCTACACCTTTGCGGCTCATGTGATGTAGAAAGATTTTATCAATGCTAGGAAAGATATATGGAGACCATCAGTGCATGCCCTCATCATGGCTTTTTACGATACATGGATCTTTGGTGAACCATTTACATGATGGGATGTCCCCTTCCATGAAGCTTGACTCTTGGAGACCATGTGTGGAGGACTTCCTTGCAAAAATCTGATGAAGCCATGGACTTTTTTGAACTACGTGTGAAACTTCCAAGGATGGGATGAGTGCAGAGATCCAGGGAGGAGGTAGAAAGGATGAAACCAACGACAGCTCGGGGAGGCATTTATGCAGGCGGAGGGTAAATGAGATCAGCTATCTTCTTTGGGTAGAAGATTGGAAGAGAAATTTGGGAATTGCAGTCGGCGTGAAATACGACCATTAACTAAACCACTGTACTTCTCGATCATATTTCCTTGCCAATCCACTAGTCGGCAAGGAGATCGATGTCCGAATTGCATCTCACGATTAAATTCGGTAAAGAACAAGCAACATAATGGATCAAGGTAGGCATCAGGCTAAGTGCTCCATATAGAAATACAATGGGATTGGAGAAACCATCCTAATTTATCATAGGAAGCGAAGCTGACTTATAATTTACGGGTTCTGACAACAAACCCTTACCCTCAAATCGCAGCCAGAGCAAGCCATTTAGCCAATTTAAGCGAAGTAATTAGGTCACTTCGTTGAAGAAACGAGAGAGGCTGATGAATCCTTTCGGACCACCTGAAAAATCGAAATCTTTGGAAAGTACACTTTCAAAAGATTAGGCGACCTACGGTGCGCCAGGTCTCGGAGTTGACTAGCGTGGCCCGATTCAAAGAAAAGAAAAATCTCCCTCTAAAGCAACCAGATTCCCAGCGAGTACGCTGAAAGGGCTCTTATGGCAACTCAAACCTAAATTGAGAGGAGGTGAGGCAATGCGTCACTAAGGAGTGGCGGGAAACCACTGAGAAGCCATCTGAGGCAACGAGGATCGAACGGAGAGGCTGTGGCCTTTGCACGAGGAGTGGTGAGTAAACGAGGCTTTGTTGAGAATATAAGCCACCCCACTTTCCCTCGATCACTTTAAGGCTAAAAGAAAGCCATTAATTAAGTGGAATTTTAGAAGTATTGAAACGGTAAGTCAACATTCAACACTACTTTACATGATCAAACAAATCTTTACTTATCAAAATTTCTAAGGATTTGTGCACGAGTCAGGGTTGAACATTGAAGAGCTTTCCCTAATGAACAAGTTAGTGCCATTATCAATCTGCAGAGACTCGTTGAAATACGAATCCAGTTTTGACCATATTCCGATCGATATAGGGGCATTTAACAGGAAGGCATTCTGTTTGGATACGGAGTGCAAGTGTTAATCTCTCCCCACTATTCGATGTACTGACGGCTTGGGTGGGAACTAAAGCCCACCTCCATCTTACTTTCTCTTGCGATAGGTCAATAAAAATATCTCAAGAGGAGCCGGTGGAGGATGTGCGATTAGTGGACAATTTTACTATCCCGTTGGGTGCAGTACACCGACCACGAGCCGTAGCGGTAGGGACCCGATTATGTACCTATCATCTTGGGAAGACCATTCTTGACACCTCCGGTCACGGTTATCAGAGCTGCGGGAATGGTGTCATGCTCCCACCTTAGGCTGCATGACTTTAGAGCCTGATATCTTCCATACGGAGTAAAAACACATGCGACGGGAGAAGAGATGTCCCGGAAGAGCATGCATCATTGACACCGTCTGGGAGGAACAAGGCCGATCAACGGGGGTATGCACTGGATATCACGGATGAAGAGTTGGTGAGGTGCATGAAGCGAGAAAGTTGACATGAAATCGTACACAAGGATATTGGAGAAGAAGAAATGAAATTTTGCCATTGGTGACGAGAGGAAATCGGTGAGCGGAGAAAATAGATCTTAAGCCTCGCCTCTGGTAGTATACTTGGCCCCGGAAGATCATAGACAATGCCCGGTGGTCATTTGCCTTACTCGGCCTTGCGGGAGGCCAGCTGTTTCCAAGTCCTCAAACGAGGAACAAGAAAGCCACTCGGGTGGAATATCTCAGATTTGAAGGGCATTAGCCCGATAGTATGCACCCACCACATATACTTGAAGGGAGGCAAAGTCGGTGGGACAACCCATGAAAAGAGGGCTGAACCCACATGTCAAAGTATGGTTGAGAGAAGAGTCTTAAGTACAACTATGGCTTACAGTATATACCCGTATCGGGCCGACACTTGCGGTGAGTCGACTCGAAGTAGTACCAAAATCCAAGCAACATAACCGATTGTATAATGAGAAAGAGGGAGATGCCCACTCGCCTGCGGGGTGGAAGTGTGCATCGATTACTCCTTGAGGTTAAATGAAATGCTTAGCGGAAGATCACTTTCCTCTTCCATTTATGGATCATGCGAGAGGATTCTTACAAATGCCACTTTTATTGTTTCTGGATGATTGTCGGGATATTTCCAAATCGAGATCGGCTGCGAGAGGATCGAGAAAGACAACTTTCTGTCCATTTTGGCACATATGCATACGGGAGGATGCCCTTTGGCCTTTGTAATGCCTGCCACATTCAATGATGTATACTTTCTTCGGCATTTTGATTTAGTTAGGCCAGCATTATGGAAGTTTACGCTAGGATTGTCCTCCACACATTCATGGAAAAATTTTGAAGTGCCTATTGCAAGAGCTATCACCCTTCGTACATAGAAAAACCTAGTGTTGAATTGGGAGAAATGCCATTTATAGTCGACCCGGGGCATTGTATTGGGGCATATCATTTTGAGAAAAAGGGATTAAGTTGATAAAGCAAAAGTTGACTTGATTTCCAAACTACCTCCGCCCCGCAGTCGCCGAGGCGTAAGGCGATTTTGGGGCATCTGGAGTTTCTGAGGGGGTTCATCTGGGACTTCTCAAAAATTACCAAACCACCCACCAGCTTCTTGAAAAAAGACACTGATTTGAATGGGTTGAATGTCGACAAAGGTTTGAAGAACTTAAGACTCATTTAACCTTGCCTGCCTGATGAAGTGGGGCCTTTAGCATTTACAAAAGGGGTTGTATGTGGTACAAGTGACCTCGTATCGAGACTGAATCCTTGGACAAGAACATGAGAAAACCCTACATAGTCTACTAATAACACAGTAAACAAGATGAAGCTGGAGGATTACTGCTTGAGGAAAGAAGAATTACTAGCGGTAGTGTATGCCACTGAGATAGAGTTTAGGTGCTTGTTTGTTAGGGGTGAGATAATTATCTTCACGGACCATGACCCACAGAAATATCGCTCACTAAAGCAAAATGCCAAGGCTAAGACTTGCTCGAGATTGGGTCCTCTTACTACGGGGAATTGACTATGAGTCGGGATAAAAGGGGGTGGAAAATGTTGTTCTTGATCTATGTTTATCCAGGACTAACCATGACACCACGACACACATAACCCTCCCAATCTTTGGCCAGTTCCCCGGAGGAGTCTTTACTCGGCGTAGACGGTGCTCCCTGGTTGCTTCCCTTAGCCCGATTTTTTGGCTAACGGGGTTGCAATGAGGAATGGAAAGCACGAGATAAAGAAATTCTTCATCAAAATCCATTCCTACTCTTTGGGAGGAGCCACTTTTTGTTCAGGAAATATTGTGATGATCAAAAAATGTCGGAAGGTGTATTCACGAGGAAAAAACCGATGGGGATACCGTATTTACATGACGATGCCTTGTGAAGGCCATTTTGCTTCCCAGAAAACGACAATGAAGGTGCTGCAGGCAGGTTTCTATTGGCCATCTTTATTTAAGGATGCCTATGCCATGTCTGGCTTGATTAAGCGACCAAATGCAAAGGTTGGGAAAATTTGTGCCATCATATGATACCATAATCTGATACGGTCATTGGAGTTATTTGACATTTTGGGGCATCCGACTTCTGCGGACCATTTGACATCCTTCGGGTATATTTGCATCCTGTGGTCGACTATGTATCAAAGTGGGTGGGCGGTCATGTAGGCCGGCGGACCACGAGGCAGTGTTGAAATTCTTGAAGAGAACATTTTCTCTAGATTTGGAGTTTGACCATAATCCCGGTGATGGGGTTTCACATTTCTGCGCAACAAACCTTTTGAGAATCTCTAACCTCCAAGTATGGTTATCCAGAAGCATAAAGTGGCCACCTTACCATCCTCAGGACCGGTGCTTGAGTAGAACTAGCCCAGCGGGGAGATCGAAGGCTATGTGATGAGTGGTGAACTCGACGGGAAGGATTTGGTCTCTCGAAGCTTCTCGATTCCCTTGTGGGCATACGGAACGGTGTCTGAGACCATTCTTGGAATGTCCCTTATCGCCTAGTTTATGGCAAGATTACGCACACTGTCGGTGGAGGTGGACCACCAAGGCATGAGGTGGCGATAAAATTGAATTTGGACATGGGAAGAGGCTGGGCCTTAAAGACTCATGATCTCATGAGTTAGAAGAACTCCGAGAATAGCGCCTACTTAATTCAAAATCGCAAGGACAAATTGAAGGAAGTGGCATGATCGAATCATAACGAAGAACTTGAGTCGAGGACCAAGTCTGCTACCATGACCTAAACTCCACTGACTAGGCAAGCTCAAATCAAGATGGAATTTGGACCATTCATCTAGTTCACAGCGTACCCCGGTAAAACAGTGAAAATTTCTCAGCGAAATCCAAATGATAGCGAGAATATTCAGGTCGATGGGCTGGAGGGTGAAATACATGTTATCTGCAGTGCGAACAAGGGGAGGGAAATTCTACTCCCAAACCTCAGCGAGCCCCTCATGCTATGCATGTAGAAAGTTAGCCTCCTACGATATCTCGGAAACCACAAATTTAATTGTTTGGTCTTATTTGGAAATTCATTTTATTAATAATAAATCTAGTTATATGATCATTTGGGTGACTTATTTTTTCTATTTATTAGTAATTTGACAGAGCATCGGTACGTCTTGGGACTCCTGAAGCACACTTGAGGTGAGGATGAGCAACTTCTCCGACCCGATTGAGGGAGTACCACACTTCTCGCTAACTTTCGTTTCGTTGTTGGAACAGTGTGGTGGTGGAAGTGATGTTATACTTTTGATGTTAGTTTGTATATACTTCATGTCCAGTGACCCTTTTTGTGTGTTATGGAGGCTTCTTTGTTTATTTATGTTTGCAAAAGTCAAAAATTTTGTAAATTCACCTTGATATACATAATACAAATCTATTTTCTATAATTTTGCATCTCATTTTGACCCTATATTTGTGATTGTGCCTTTCCTGTAAATTGAAGAATTGAAGCCTTTAATATAATACAAATCTTTAGAATGGTTTCGCTCATGCATAGTAAGGGTTTTGGTGGGTTGATGACAGTAAGTCTCCCTGTCTTCCACCGGAGTCTCTGGCCACACACAATTCACATTGGGCTTCCTTGAGGGTTTAAGAGCGCTCTCCTTTTACCTTCCAAAGCCGACTTGGCTTAAGTTGGCGCGATTCTTAATAGATTAGAGTTCTGTGTATGTTTTTTGAAGACGATGTGTCTTCAAAAAGAAAGGAAAAGAAAAAGAAAAGGAAATAGTTAAGTAGAGTCGCGGCACTTTGCCTTAAAACCGATGCGGTCAGGGTATATAGCGCTTTAAAACTGGTGCCCTAAAAGTGGCCGGATTTAAGTCATGGAAACTTAGTGCTAGCTATCTGGTGGATAGGTGGAGTTTAGTGAACAGCGGAGTCTTTGGATTCTCGGGCTGTTGAAATCGGAGGTGGGAAACACAATAGGGGTTGTGGTTGAAAGATCCGCCTTGACAGTGCCACAAACCTTGGTTGGTTGAAGTCATCTCGGTGGATCCATTACCACGGACTTTGGTGAGTGGGATTTTCAGCGTACTTTTCTGATACTACATTAAGTATGAAATAAGTAAAGACTTATCCTAGCTAGGTTAGATACGCATGTCAAGGCTTTGGCGATGGTTTGGTTTGGGAGGTAGTTTTCGCGACATTGATTTAAGCGTCATTCAAAAACACTTAGAGTTTGGTGGAAATTCAGTCGATTCATGGTCTGATCTTATAGCGAAACTTATTCCTGTATGGCATTTAATTCTTTTCCAACATGTCAGTTTCTTATCTGAGTCCCGATTCATCATACTAAAGATTTAGACATGAATTGCATATACCTTTTGAGCCAGGACAGTGTTTACGACAAAACATTTCTGCATGATTTACCTTCTTTTATCATTTTAACTGGGGACTAGCAATATCTTAGTTGGGAGTGATTAATTTTGATAAAAGTTTTAATGTCAGGCAACCTTGTTTGTCATAAGTTTATATGCACATTGTTGCTAAATCCCAAGCCAAATCTTCCGATGTTGCATTAGGATCCGGTTTTGCTCATGGCAACCTACGAATTTTTCGCCCTGGGTACAGCTGAGGGTTGCCGCCTCTCATGACTCCTCTCCAGGCACTTTTTGATCTTGTGGTTCAGCTAGGGTTTACCCTTATGTAATTTTAGTTCTTTTTGTTTTTGTGTTTACACTAAAGCCTACATAAGCTCAACCATGCTTGTAAGAGAAGATACTTCAAATCATTGTTAGTCGGAGTGACTAGGCTTCCTCTATAGTTGGTGATTTCTCTCTTCTTCCCCCTTTACTTTCTTGCATTTTCTTGTGAATGTGAGCACCCCACGATGACAAATCAAGGGATGCTTGGCTAATCTCACTTGATCCTTGAAGGAAAGCCCTTTGGAGTGTTATTCACATAGGTTTAATTGCATGGCTCTCATGTTATTCACGTTGTGTTTTAGGGTATTTGTGCCTGTTTTTCTTGATTAAAATCTCTGCTAGCATGCTCTCTTTATTGTTGGCAGAAGCTTTTTTGGGTTCAATGGATTCTTTCATGGATCCATTGGGGCTCGATTGAATTGTCTCTGCTAGTTATTGTAGGGTAGGGTTTTTGAGATGTGTTTTAACGACCAAGGGACATTTTACCCTAATGAAGTACTGTCTCTCGAAAGGAAAATTTATTAGGGTTTAGGTTTTAAAGCTAAATAAAGATCAGTTTAGGAAATGACTATATGTCGTAGCGCTTTCCCAAATGCGAGACTATAGACCGAGTATGTTGGTTAACCTAGAACACTAAGCTCGGTGGCACTGAGACTTGATTTCTCTTTTAATTTTACTTGATTATTTTTAGCTTTGCAATCATTCCACACACCTTTGTTTTCCACACCCTTCTAATCCAAGGAGGAAAACACCATTTCAATACAACGTAACCCCTCTCTCACGAAACCCATCCACTGTGTTCGACCAGGCAGCTTATACTACGGTAGCTGTTTGCATCAATGTAGTAGAATCTGAGTTATAATTTTGTTGATTAGGAACACCTACGAATTTGAAGCGAATCGGTGCCGCGTTTACGAGAGCCTTCGTTTATTTTCCTCCTTTTTCTTTGCAATCGGGGCCGGGCCGTGACTTTGAAATTTTATGTGGCCGGGTAAGAAGGCCTCTTCAGGGCCTTTAGGGGCCCATGAGCGGTCTTCTTGAGCTAAAGAGCCGTGGGAAGGCTACGGGGTTAAGCTTGAAAGGTGAGCCAGAGCGAGTGCCCTCCTTGATGAGTTCTACGGTGGCAATGGGGAGCGATGGGGATGAATGCGGGCGAAGAGTTTGCCGCCCGATTCTGGCTCACTTCACATCTGACAAAAGCTCATGATTGTGCTCTACGCCTCCCAGTTATCTCCATTGGTCGTGCAATGTTCTCTGGTAGCCTTCTCGTCTGGGTTGACTAGTCGGTCTTGTCTGGCCCACCTAGATAACATTAGGAAGCGAATATGTCGGTCACGATAGTCCCACTGACGGAACATGGTTACAACGAGCTAAGACAAAGCACAGGAACATTAGGGATGATTAGAATCAAAAGGAAATACTAGAGAGCCCAGGAAAAAGTGCGCTACTGCAGGCCCCCAACTACGACAACGCACCTATAAAGTCTTGGGAGAATTAAGGAGCCCGGTTACAAATTGTAGTCACGGCCTATAAGCCGACATGGATATCCGGCCCCCAGTCCCTAGTTTCAATGTATAGATGAAACAAATCTCTACCAGCGAAATATCCAACTGATAGAGAAAGTTAAGCACACTCCAACCCATTAAAATATGAAAAACGTTCGAATGAATGGCGTAGAAGTGCGGGTGACATATAAAGAATTGCACCTGCGGCGAAGCTGAGAAGCGAAGTCCGGTTGGGAGCGCTCTCGGAGTGAAATAAACTGGCGTTATCTGCTTCTCGCATAATTGAGAAAGTCGGCGAATCGAAAATTCTAAGTTGATAATCGGGGACTTGGCGGAAGGACCTCGGCTTCTCACGGACATAGAAGCAGCAGGTTGCCTTGCTTACGAGTGGGCGATTCAGTAGGCCCCCTCCACAGTACCTAAAGGCGAGAATTTTGGTGGGAAGTCTATATGGCCTCTCGTCGTTACATAGGCAAGCGAAGAGGGGATCTAAACAAAGGATTGATAAATTGCCAGCACTCATTATAAACGAGTTTAGAAAAATTCGAGATCAAATTCATATACACCATGGCCCGTGTTTGATTACTTTCCTAATAATATTTAGTTTTGTGGGTTTTTATGGGAGAAATCTTGGAAAATCTTTGGATGGAGCCTTATAGGAGTCTTAGAGGAGATTGGTGCAGAAATCAGCCCAACGTCGCAACGCCTTAACGTTGCGACATTGCAGGAATGTCTTAACAAACCTTATCTCTTAGAGAAGCTATAAAAGGAAAGGGAGAATCCAATTTTGGGGGTTCGAAATTCTTTTGCAGAGCTAGGGTTTGAGCGGAGTTTGGAACAAGGAAGAAGACTTAAGGCTGATCTTAAGAGATAGACTGAAGAACCAGGGAGTGTTGCGTCATTCCTCGATCGACAGGGAGTTTCTCTAGTCTTATTATTATGCCTTGCTTTTCATTTGTATTGGAACAAAACATAATGAGGTTCTAATTTCGTGGTTTAGGGTATTGGTAGAGATTTGGACATTAATACTATGTTATGTTAGCCTTTTATAATTCCATTATCTTATATATATTTGTTTTACCATTAACTCATGCTTGGATAAAATCATATTAATTTCTAATCAATCTTAATATGTAGTGGTTCTTATAAGATCGAGAAGTGAGTGAAGAATTATACAGCGTTGGGTTAACCTAATAAACTTGGTAATATAGGATTATCAATAATTGGCTTAGGAGTTATTTGCATACACACCTTTAATGCTTGGGGTTGAGCCAAGGAGCAAGAAACCTAGTGATAAAGGGAGGTTAAATGACCTTGAGAAAGGCTTTAATAACATTAGATAAGAGCCGCCTTGAAAAACACTATATTAGATAATGGAATCAAATCGCAGCATTACATAGTAGGATTGTCCAACAACACTAACACCCTACCCTTTTTGCATATTTGATCACTTTTACATCTGAAGCGCACAATTACATTAGGAGTAATCAAATATAGTTTTGCTTCCGCTTAGCCATCCCAATTGCTATTTTGAATATTGAATAAGTATTATAATTTTGGTACTTAGCTACTCCCAAGGTAAGGTTTTCCACGTAGTTGATATCAGTACCTTGAGTACTATATTGAATTGGCGAACTACACTTGAGCAATTAGGCAATTTTCTTTATTTATATCCACAAAAATGATCGCTACTAGCGCTATCAAGTTTTTGGCGCGTTGTCGAGGAATTTCCTATTTATTCGTGGTGTTTACTAATATCAATACTAAGTACTTCTTTGGTACTTCAGACCATTGTTTTGATTTAATTTTTGATGCTTTATTTTTTCTTTGTTTTGTGAAAAAAAAAAACTTGCAGGTATGTTAGGTTGTATGCGACGGGAACCTGCTAAAAATATGATTCCTTTGGATCTTGAAATCGAGAGAACTTTGAAAAGAATTCTTAGGGACTAAGAGGCGGCTAGAATGGAGCAAACTACTATGGGACGATGGGAAGAAAATATAGGCGACAATATTTGCCCGACTAGAGGAGGTCGTATACATCCTGATGAATATGGATAATATGGCCCACTTTATCGGAGATTGCGGCCGCTCATCTCACAGTTCACTCCACGTGATTAGGAGACCCGGCCAATCCCAAGTGAACAATTTCGAGCTCGAGAGTCCGTACGGCTCTCGATTCTTTATGAGGTCGATTCACGCAGGCTCGCACATGGCAAATACGATAAAGTAATATAATGGGGTGGCCCGGTAATCTTGTCGACTAGATTGTTCCCATTCTCATTGAAGGATAAAGCCAAGCATTGGCTCATTTCAGAACCACCAGATTCAATAACATCATGGGATGACTTATCGAACAAATTTCTGGCTAGATTATTTCCACTAGTAAAAGCGGCAAAGTTGAGAATTTACATCAATAGCTTTTATCAGTATGAAGGGGTCGTTCTATGAAGCATGGGAGAGATTCAAAGATTTGTTGAGAAAATGCCCTCACCATAGTTTCACCAAATGGATGCAAGTCCATCACATTTCTCTGACAGTTTAATTAGATTGCCCCAGGACTCTTGTGATGTTGGAGAGCAATTGAGGAAAAGGACGAAGTGGAGGCTTATCAAATTCTTGAGAACATAGCCTTGAACGATTGTCAATGTGGGTTGAGAGGAAGTAGCATCGAAGCCAGAGGCTGGAGATTGTTTGATTTAGACATGTTCACTAACTTATCTACTCAGTGTCTACACTCTCCGAGCAACTCTGACTTCTACGACAACTGGGTTCTTAAGTACTTATAGATAAAGTTGAAGAAAGCCCACTTACATCACGAGCAATGTCATGGACCTCATCCCACCTCAGTAATGATGAATGCCATGCAGGAGATTTGACTATTGAACAAGCTCGATATATGGCGGATTCCCTCAAAGCCCAGAACGATCAATTTTTGTCAATTACAATTGGGTGGAAGAACTGTCGATTTTTCATGGAAAAATCGAGAATGCAGGTCAATTCTATGGAACCAGAAATGAGCCTCTCCAGCCCTCGAGAGAGGAAGTCGAGTCCTAGATACGAGAAATGGAACGGTTAGTTGATATGCATATGAATGATGAAGTCGTAAGTTAGGAATGAGACTAGGGCGTCCTTTGAAATCAAGCGGCTCATTTCACAGAAATTTGGAGATCCAAATGGGCCCGAATGGCTTCTTTATTGAGGCTAGAGCGACACGAGGAAATTCTACTACAATAGCCACGAGGTGAGCGAGAGAGGAAGAACCTTCTGGTACACTTGACCCTTAGGAGTGGTATGACCTTGGAACAGTCAGTTGAGACTCAAGAAGAGGATGAAAGCCTTGCAAGAAGTGAGAAAAGCGACTCGAGGTTCTTGAGAGATCTTTGACAAGTTAGCAAAGAAGCGGTCTGAGCCACCTTAAGTTGAAACTACGAAGCCTATGTCGATGATAAACTATTATCCAGTATGAGACTAGAAAGGCAGTTGGATAGCGGATTTTGCGGGTTCATGGATATCTTCAAAAATCTTCATTTAACATCCATTCTTGCGAAGCACTTGAGAAAATGCGGGATACATTAAATTCATGAAGGGACGTCTTGTCGAGAAAGGAAGTTGGGAGACTATGAGGCGGGTAGCTTGTCGGAAGAGTGTAGTATTATATTACTTGAGAAGTCCTTTAAGTTGAAAGATCCGGGTAGCTTTACAATCCCGTGTGCTATTGGGAGCAACGGTATTTGAAAAACCGTGTGATATAGGTGCGAAACGTGTTAATCTTATGTCGTAGTGGGATCTTTGAAACTAAAGTGGGAGAAGCGCATTCGACCAAACGATCACTTTGTAGTTGCTCAAATCGATTTTACTTCAAATCATGTCGTGGTATCGCCAGAGGATGTATTGATCGAAGTGGACAAATTTATCTTCCACTGCTTGATTTCATCGTTTTAGACATGCGAAGATAAAGTCCCCCGATCATCATTGGGCGACTATTCTTACCCACGGGAAGAAGCGATGATTGATGTCAAGCGATGGCGAGGTTGAGAGTTCGAAAGTGACATTCAATGTCTTCAATGCCGCCACAAAACATCCACATGGTATCGACCAGGTTGTTTAAGTGGATATGCTGTTATAATGTCTAGCCAATTGGTTTCATGGCCATTAGAGACTAACTTTGACTCACAGTGACCCTTTCTCTTGTGAAGATGAGACGATTCGGGGAGTAGCGCAAAATGGATGGATTCTTTCGAATAGAAGAAAGTACTTTGAATCTTTGGGGGCTGGCCAAGCCGATTGACTCTCTCTATTGAGAAACCCCCTATTGTGGAAGAGAGGAAGCCGGCTCCTGATCATTTGAGATATGTCTCGGGGAGGAATCGACTTTTCACCATTTATCATCTCATCCTCCCTCTCTCTCTAAATGGAGGAGGAGAAATTAGTAAAGAATCCTTAAGGAGTAGAAAAGAAGCGATTGGATGGTCCTAGGCGATATAAAGGGGATGCAGACATCTATGTATAATACCACAGGGATATTCTTGGGGAAGGAATACGACAGGCCCGGAGTAGTGGATGTCGAGAGACGCTTAAATCCTTCAATGAAAGAGGTAGTTAAGAAGGAAATACTTAAATGGTTAGATGTGGGAGTGATATGCCTTGTATCTGCGGCCGGTTCATGGGTGAAGCCTACTGTTTAGAGGTGGTGCCGAGAAATGAGGACCACGGTGGCTTAATAAATGAGAAAAATGAATTATGGCCAAGAATAGTTACATCTTTGGAGGATTTGTATTAACTACCGGCGAACAAAGTGACTAAAAAGGACCATTTCCATTCACCATTTTATTGATCGAATGTTAAATAGACTAGCGAGGAATGAAGTATACCTTTTTGGATGAATACTCCAAATACACAATCAAATCACCATTTATAGGAAGATTCGAGGAGAAGACCCCTTCATGCCACTTATGGCACGTGGCTTCAGAATGCCGTTTAGGTTGTGTAATGCCAAAGAACGCTCGAGAGATGTATGATGGCGATATTTTCGGACATGGTTGAAAATCCATTAAGTCTTCATGGATGATTTCTCGAGTGATTAGATATACGTTTGATGCTACATATCATGTCAGCGTTGGTACTAAAGGTGCATGGAAACCAATTTAGTTTTAAATTGGAAAAATGCCACTTTATGGTGAGAGAAAGCGTAGTATTAGGGCATCGCGTATCCCGGAAGGAATTAGGAGTTGACCTAGCCAAGATTGAATCCTTAAGCTGCCTCCCCTCCGTATTAGTAAAGGGAGCCACGGGGTTCCTAGGCCACGTAGGTTTTTATAGACGGTTCATCCAAGATTTCTCCAAAGTTTCAAAACCTTTGTCTTCTCTTCTTATGCAAGGTGTTCTGCTTCTATATGCGTCTGACCTACCGGTTGAGCGAGCCAGATGATGCACGCTCAGAATTCAGTACCTGACGGAGAAGGAATTGTTCGTACATTGTGTTTGCTTTTAAACAAATTCAGGACCTTATCTTATAGGAAACAAGAGAATTTATTATGTTCACATATCATTCACCGATCAGTACTTGATGACTAAGAAAGATGTGAAACCTAGACTTATTCGATGGGTTCTCTATTGTAAGAATTTGATGTAGGTGAAAGATAAGGCGGAGTTCGAAATATGGTGGCCCAGATCATGCATCGATTTGGAACTCCGAAATAATGCGAGAAGCGTCATTTGCGGATTGATGACACATTCCGGATGGGCGGATACTATATCTTGTCACATGATGAACATCCGTAGTTTTATGAAGCGTAGCGGTGCTGCATGCATCAGTATTATTCCACTTGACCTCACTTATCGACAAAAAAGACAGATTCTTTGCAGAGATTAAGCTTATACGGGAAGACCCAATCCTCTTTAAACGATTATTGCGATTAGATTCTCGAGAAGATTGTGTTCCGAAAAGTGAAGTGGGTGAGAGACTGCCTCATTGCCACTCTTTAGAGTGTGGGGGTCATTTCAATGGACAAAGAACATGTGAATGCTTTGTCCAGTTTCATTATTTCTTATATTGGTACACTTGTTTGCAAGTCTCTTTGTGATAATAGCCAAAAGGATCGAAACATTGGACGGCGAAATAAAATGCCGTGCGAATATTCTATAAATTAAGAACTTTTGATATAGGGCATCAACTTTGTAGATGCGTTCCATCATCATAGGCACAGTACTTCACTTTTTAGCGATGGATTCGATGATGTGTCAAGTGGGTGGGAGCCGACTGACCATTACTTTGATGCCGCAGAGTAGTACTACACTTTATCGGGAGTAACATCTTTTCAAGGTTCGAGACTCTGGGCGAGTAATCAGAGCGAAATAAAGGCTCTCATTTATGCTCAAGTATTTGCATTGCTCCCTAGCCCAAATATGGGGTGAAGCAATGGGTGACACTTGCATACCATCCCCAAAGAAATGGGCAAGTTGAGGTATCAAATAGGGAGATCAAGAAAATCTTAGAAAAAACAGTTCATGTAACAAGAAAAGACTGGGCGAACAAAATTGATGACCAAACATGGGCTTATCGACAACTGTGAGACCCAGGTGGGCACGTCCCAGTGCTCCAAGATCATCTATGGTAAGGCGTGCTACCTACCTGTAAACTGAACTGGCTTATCTTGAGGCAATAGAATCATGAACATGAATTTTTGAAATGGTACGGAAAAAGAGGATGCTTCATTTGAATGAGCTGGATGAACTTAGGCAGAACGCATATGACAATTCGAGAATCTATAAGGAGAAGACTAAGGCGTGGCATAAGCGAGCACCTAATGCATATTGAGGCTAAAGCCAAGGATAACAAGTATTGCTATTCAATTCTGTTGAAATTGTTCCCGGAAAACTCGGTCGAGATGGTGCAGTGGGTTGATCTAGCCTCAGAATCTTCCCATCTGGCAGTAGTGTCATTTGTTGCATCTGAGAGGGTTGATTCGAATTGAATGGGACGGTGGTGAGGTTATCTTGTGATCAATTTGAGAAGCATAAGTTCACCTGTGAAACGCCGAAAAAATCAATTTTAAATATGGCAAAATAAGTAATTTCGGTAAAAATAAAAATTTTTCTAGATCTCGAATGACAGGCTGGTTTCTGTTAGAATCTTCTCGCGAGGAAATCTAGCTAGCATATAAGTTTTGTTCGAATTCAAGACGGTGGAATTGCACATTTTTAAAGGCACCCAGTATTAGATGCAGTAAAATGAAATGTGATGTGACAAAGTGCATATAACATGTACTCGTGTGGCCGTGTTACATGAGTAGAGAGATGATGGAAGCAGACCAGTAGAGATGATTCTTGATGTCAAAATAGTTGAAAGAAAGGCCTTAGATGTCAATTTGAATATTTTAAATGAGGAAAAGACGAAATAGCCAATAGTGATCTTCTTTACATTTGAACTGAAAGAAATGTGTAGGAGGGACCTTGAAGATGGAACAACTACTGATTTTGTTTTAGAGAGTAGAAGCCTTCTCTAGATTCCCCCACGGAATTAATCGATCATTGATTCGCCCCGGATGGGGAAAGTTGTTCTGCAGCGGTGAGAGACAGCAGCGTGGGCGTAGATTTTAGGGAGTTTCAACAAAATCGGGTGAGGTGTGGGATTTATCTCTTTTGGTTTTATTTTTCGATTTAAGTGTTTTACATTAATATTTGGATTTGGATGCAGGGCCTTGGACCAGTGGTTGATCGATCCACAGCTTGGGACGAAGTGTGAAAATTTTTGAAGCCCGATTGGGCGTGCGCGGTATCACGGACTATTTGGGTGCTAATGGTATAATTTATGCCATAAATTGTGCTTTAGTATATATGAAATTTAGGAATGGCCATGGACTTCGGGTTCTAAAGTGAACTAATGTTGGAGTAGTGGCCAGTGAGATAGTAACCAGGGTTTTCTTTGTTTACATGAATAGATATTCATGAAATATTTTGAGAAATTGTGTTTAGTTGAGTAATTCAAATTGAATTGCTCGTGTTTGTCGTCTTTATGTGAGCTAATTTTGGGTGTAATGGATTGAGAGTGTCTTATATTGTGTGATTTAATTTATATCAATATATGCATGATAGTGTAATTACGCATATGGTATATAAATTGTGTTGGTGTGGCTTGAGTTGTATGGGAATTAGTAGGTTAACGCACTTCTAGAAGCTTGATGTGTTAACATGATGTCTAATTATATGGAATATAATTGGCCGCAAAACCATTAGAGATGAGTACCAATTGCTCTGGTATATGGAATTTATAATTACATGTGTATAAACCATTGGAATGAGATTGTGATTTTTCTGAGTCTATATGGAATATAATTGTGTGTATAAACCATTAAGAATGATATTGCTGAATGACTCAGTGATCAATTTGGGAGATGGTTGATATCATTAAATTATGCTTCAGTGTAATTGTAAATTTATGAATATATGCATATTTTGATATATTAAGATGAAAATGATTGGTATAATGCAATTTCATGTCATACAGGGTAACCTAAATTAGGTGTGGTATGACATAAAATTTGTGAAAACTGAACATGGTTACGAAAGGAATTTCAGGATGAGTTACCAGAGGGCTGGGGTTGGGAGACAATCCATACGGATCATTTCGGATAAAGGACCACAGTATTTGGGGGAGTTCTCCGACACATTCTAGCCTTCTCGAGAAGTGAAGTCGATATTTTATAAATTAGGTAGGTGTATTTTGAGAACAAGTTTGTTTGAAGAATGATGTTTTCTCATGCATGGCATGGCGATTCTTGAGTCGGTGAGGACTCGTGACATGGGACGGGCAGTGTAGACATTCAAAGTAGGATCACGTGTTACTTGGGTGTTATTGTTTCTTTTTGGATCATTGCGTATGCGCTTGGAAGTAACCCCGTTGGGTAGTTCAGCTGCTAGGCGATAAACTCATACTGTCGAGGGAATATTTTTAGAAGGTACATGGTAAATTAGAAACGAAATCATTTTAAACACAATTACAGAAGTGGGGTTGTCAAACGTGTTTGGGATAATATGTATTAAATTGTAAATTTTAATATCATATTTGTATTAAAGTAATGCTATAACTCTTGAACCATGCAAATTAATTGGTTGAATATGTATTTGGATGATACGACATGTAGTATATATTTGGTTGCAGGATATGTTTACCCCATCAAGGATATTAATTTGGAGACCCAAGTGGCCATTTTACATTTAATTGGATATGAACCCAGATGTAGTCATGAGATTGGTGTTGGGACGGGGGTTTGTATTTGGGTACGGAAGCTCCGAGAGGGACTCTTGCGGGTTTTACCGTGGTGGTGTCGGGTTGGCTTCAGTGATGCGAGTTGGCGGGTTGTCAGCGGACACACCCAGATTTTGAGTGCATCACCAAAAGTTTGAAGCTGCGCTGACGTGCTCGGGATCACGAGTACTCGTTGGCGATTATGGTTGGGCACACCGTTAGGCGGGGTGCAGCTTTGTCAGACTATGACGATAAACAGCTACTTGAGAGCGACCAGAGCCTTTAAATTATTGTAGTCATGTTTTTCAGCATTTTAAGTTTGCTAGAGTTTAATTTTTCTTGTTTAATTTTGGTGCATTTGTGTTCTGCGGGTTTGAAGCTCGAGTCCAGCAGTAACAGCAGAGAGATATCATGACAAGCTTTGTGCAAGCTTTAGGAGAAGTAGATCTGAATGCAGGGAGGTTTTTCTATACTTAGAAAAAATTTTATAAAAACTTTACGGATGATATAAAAAGTCATGACTTTGGACTCAGCGTCTTGTGTTGAAAGTACCTACCGGGCGTAGCGGCGTTGGATTATAGCATTGGCGACATTTGAAAAACATGCCTGCCGCGTGGTGTGTTGGTTCAACGTCGCGACGTTGAAATAACACCACTCGGGAACGTCACAACGTTGGATTCAACATTGCGACGTTGTAAATCAAGCCTCTCTGTGCATTACCGATTGGCGGCGTCGCAGCGTTGCAATTGGCATTCTCGGAGCGTCGCGGCGTTGCGGCCGGGAAATAGGCGACTTTGCCTGTTTTAGACCGGCGTTCAATATTCTCTCATAAAGTCCACCTTCCCCAGAAAACCAATAAATTCTCAGCTTTTTTGTGATGACAGCTGATAAAATTACCAGCTCTGTGAGATAAGTCTGTGTCTTTGCCTTCAAAGCCACTGAGTAAAATCTGGCTCCAAAAATCAGTTCCACTATCATTTGAGAACCCTTATCACAGTCCACTTTTTGGCTCCAGTTAAGTCTCTAGGATTACGCCTTCACTCATATTCTAGGTGGGTTGTGTCTAAGAAGGTCCTCTGGTTGGATTCAGGGGTTTTTAGACTGTTTATGCGTGCATTAAAGCTCCCGTCCCACTTGTTTGCCACTCGTGTTTGTTAGTTGGCTTGAGTGGGTTTTAGGTGCTGTAGTTTTTAGAGGTGCAGCCTTTGGTGTGGTATCTACTGATTCCTTGCCTTAAGTTGTCCACATGATCATAGCTCATGCCCAATGTGACAAAGAAAAATATGAGCTCGAAGAGTAGCTAGACGATGAAGAACAGCTAAGGGCTGATCTCAGCGATAAATTCGTCAATGAGAGCGAGGCGAGGTTTGAAGCCTCATCTCTAAAATGCTCGGCTAGGTGAGGTGAAGGGTTCCAACATCCGATGATTTTTCACAAAACCATTGCTAGGAAGGGGTGGAGTGCATTGTGCCAACCCCAGTGAGTATACTGATAGTTGTGTGGGAGTCTACACCAACTGCGTATGTGCTCAAGAAGGTGGGTCAGTGGGGTGTTGGTAGACTTAGTCATAGAATCTATCAGTCGCTATTACAACCTTAGACGAGTTAGCCTGAGGCCTTTGATCGGCTTCACAAGCACCCACCGGCTTCTACCTGAAGTCCTTCAGGTTGCTCCACGAATGGGTAGGGTGAGTGGAAGTCAGCGACGAGGGGCGCGGCGGTACTTGAGAGACGGAGCAACAGCCCTGTATACCTGGAGTGTGGCACCATTTTATCCTCTCATCTCATTTAGACAACGAGCGTTTGCGAGGTGGCGATCAGAAGCGAAGGCATTTGCTCGTTTCTCCATCATTAAGGGACAATACTGTTTGATGTGGATTGAAGGTTATAGGGACACGTCTCTTATCTGCTTAAGGATGCAGAGATGAACCTTGGGCACCGCTCTTGCCTCCATGGCATATCTGAGAACATAGGGAGTGGTTAGAGGATAATAAGGGCCTGGATCCGCCATTAGGTCATCATAGTAAAAGAATGAAGTCGGGCGTTTCAGCGATCGCCTTGATTTATGAGAAAAACTCGGGTAAGCAGACAGCTAGACGATGAGGAGGATTGATAGCATACGGACCTTGTTTAGCATGCATGAGAGACAGGTGGCGGCCCTATCCACCATCCACTCCTCCCGTCACCCCCTCCACCACCTCTCGTTGAGCCGGATGTCACTAGTCCGCCTCCACCCTCGGGACCGGGTTAGGGACCTCACTTCTGGAGTTCGTGTTTCGGATCGACGGGGATGACATGGTGGACACCTCTTTGGTGTTCGAGAAACCAATTCCCAGCCAGGTCTACCACTCTGGTGGCAGATCTGGGGGTATGACTGGAGTTCGGACTCGGCTCACTAATGTTCGAGTGTATAGTAGTTTCTAAACACCTAAGTGATTGAACCACGCAGAGAGATTACCATTAAGGCCCCAACTTATATATATATATATATATATATATATATATATATATATATATATATATATATATATATATATATATATATATATATATATATAAAAAGCTAAAAATAAAAAGAAATTAAGCAGATAGAATAGAGTGGGGACCTTACAGTGGAATCTGGGCATGATCAGGGCCTTTCAAAGCCTAATGTCTGCAAAAGCCCAGAATTTAATTTCGGGGCCCCGAATTAAGCTTGTTTGCTCAAGTTACATGTGGGATAGAGGATAGAAGTTTCCCACCTGACCTAAGGCCCTTAGGTTTGGTTGAGTGCTCGAGGGTGAAGTTAGCAGAATTGAATGCATGGTGCCTTAGCAATTGGTGGGGAGTCACCCGATGGATCCCATTGCAGAACACTTTCGACTAAAAATATGGGCACTAGGAATTTGTTCATAAATAGGAAGGTTAATATGAATAAAAATAGATGCGTTCTTATCCTTTTCGTAGTTAGACTCTCCCAAATGAGCAAGTTAGATTCAGAAGCAGGGGTCAGGCAGGGATTATATGCTTGGCGAGATCATGAATCGATGCACATGGGCTTCTGGGAAGGCGATAGAAAACCTAGGAGGAGTAAAGTCACTTGTCGATCGAACCCAGTTAAATGAGAAATTCTTCAGTCGAACAACCTTAAGGATCATACGAAATTTAAGAAAAAAAAAAAAAAAGAATTAAGATTTGTGAGTTCGAGTTCATTTTGATCCTTCTTATTGTTGGCAACATGTACATCACCCTCAGCGTCACTTGGCATTGCGGAAAATCTTACTCAAACCTTATCTTTTGGACAAGCTATAAAAGGAATGGGAAAATCCAATTTTGGGGGTTTGAAATTCGTTTGTAGAGCTAGGGTTTGAGAAACTGGAGTTTGGAACAAAAGAAAGACGACTTGAAGGCTAATCTTAAAGAGAGAGACTTGAAGAACTCGGGAGATTGCCATTCCCTCAATCATTGAAGTTTTCTCTAATCTTATTGTATGCATACTTTTCATTTGTATCGAGACATAACATAATGTGGTTCTAATTTCGTGGTTTAGGAATTGTTAGTAGAATTTGAACATGATACTATATTAAAGTGTAAGCCTTTTATAATTAAGATTTATCTTATATATATTTGTTTTACCATTAACTCATGCTTGGATGAAATCATATTAATTTTAATCTAATCTTAATAGCATGAGAGTGGTTCTTTGTAAGATTTGAGAAGTGAACTAAAGAATTTAGACACGGTTAGGTTAATAAACTTGGTAATATAGGATTATCAATAATTAGGAGGCTTAAAGGAGTTCTTTTCACTACATGCACCTTTAATGCTTGGGGTTGAGCGAGCAAGAAACCTAGTGATAAAAGGAGGTTAAATGACCTTGAGAAAGGCTTTAATAACATTAGATAAGAGCAGCCTTGAAAAACACTATATTAGATAATTGAATGGAATCGCAGCATTACATAGTAGGATTGTCCAACGACACCAACACCCTAAACTTTTTGCATCTTTGATCACTTTTACATCTGAAGCTCATAATTACATTAGGAGTAATTAAATCTAGTTTTGCTTCCACTTAGCCATCACAATTGTTAAGTTTTGATAATGAATAAGTATTATAATTTTGGTACTTAGCCCTACGAGTAAGGAGTTTTCCTGTGGATCTAAATGTCCGTACCTTGAGAATTTCTTATATTACTTGTGACGTACACTTGCGTGATTAGGCAATTTGCAATCTTTATTGAATATTTACAAAAACACAATCATGTAAACTCCTATCAAGGATCTCCTAGAAAAACGATAGTAAGACCAAAACCGTAAACTTTAAAACCTATTGGGATGTCCCTAAGCCTGAGTGCATCCCAAAGCACAACGTACAGTTCCGTCGCCAGAACCCTACCAGAGACTGAAGAGCACACATTTGAGGCAAGACCAGAACAAAGCCACCACAAACTAAACAAAACAAGAAAGGAAGAAGGAAAGTCAAAGTAAAAGAAGAGTCTTAAATATTCGGTTTGAAGACTCCCCTCCTCTCTGACATTTACCTTCAGTTGTGCATTGACTGGAGGCGTGGGGACATGGGGCACCTATTTCAGTGAAGAACTCTCTAGAATGGAATTGGCATAACCATGCTTCTCATCTAGGACCTCTAGTCGGTCTACACAAGCCTAAGATAAGAACTTTGAAAGAGGCGCATTTGCATAATTAGGCTTCCTATCTAGGACATGGTAAAAGTCATTTATGGGGAGAATTAGGTGTTCGAACACACAATGCCAGCAAATGGCAGATTTGTGGGCTTACGACCTCTCTCCATAACTTCTCCACCTTACGTGGGCTTACAGGACGTAGGTGAGGAAAAGAAATCACAATAGGGAAAAAGCTTTTATTATGGCCAGAAGAGAATCCATTAGAGCTTTCATAGACTTGAGGAGATTCACCCTCGTGCCATATAGGGTGGAACATCGAAATGTCATGCGCCACGAGGCGCATTGGGACATATGTGCATTAATAATCTGATTCTCTCCATACTTACGGTCTTGTAACCTTGATATTTTTCCCCTAGCCCCCAGAAGGGCATAATCTCTAGTCGGAAAAATGGGGAGTGTTGATTCCGATCTTTGTGGCCTTTGGAGTGCAGAACCACTACTCGATAGGCTCAGCGCGCGTGGGCCACTGCTTTAACAGCATCATGAAATGCCTAAGGCGGCCTCTAGTATTAAAACCATGCGAGGAACTAACCGGAGGCCAGTAGAGTCCCTAAACCCCAGATCACAGGATCTAAGTCCTGACCGACCATCTCACATATTGGAAGTTTGTTATGGATAAATATATTAAGGAGGAAATTAAGCGCAAGATATTTATTCATGGATCTCCCAATATCAAGTCTCATACGTCCTCGAGGAAACAAAATCCTTACAATAGGAAGAATTAGTCCTCGATAAGGGGAAATACGATTTTTATCACAAAATCATGAGATTATGCCACATAATCAAGAGAGATTCGAGTATAAAACAGAAAGACTCCTCACGAGGGAGAGGTATGCACTTCTAACTCATGGCTACTGTCTCCTCTCCCATATTTTGCTAACTTAATCATTGGGGCGGTGGTCGACCTCACTGTGAAACACCCTTTTCATGAGTTCGCATTGCGGCTGGCGGTGCTGGGGCGGCAGTCAAGATCCCTTACGACCCGATGGTAGGGGACGAAGATCGAAATCCCGATGGTTGCGATGCATTTGTTGTAAGGCGGTAAAGCTTCTCATGTGGGGCATCCAGCGACGGCGGCGGCATGAAACGATAGGGTGCTGGCTACGATACCTGTGATGTAGTGGAAACCCAGATGGCAATTCATAAATATGGTTAACGTTGATCGAAAAGATACCGAAACTATGAAGGGGAATTCTCAACTTGAATTCGTTGATTCTAAAAGAATACCGAAAAGCAAGGGATTGAGGGAAGAAACTCTCTTTGATTTTTTTTTATTACTAACTGAGTGCCCCTAATTTATAACTAACAATGGATATATATACTTTCCTAGAAAGTATTTGAACTCAAACTTGACTCCTGAACCTAATCAAAACAATAAATCAAATTTTAAACCAAATGGTTGGTTTTAATCGAATCCTAAACAAACTCCTATTCTAGAAAAACAATAAATTAAATTTTAAATTAAGATAAATATAAACTAAATCATATTCCTAGTAAATAAAATAAAAATCAAACTTTTAAAACTAAATATTTAGGTTTTAAATTGAAAGATCTTTATTCTATAGAAACTACGAAGATGAAAATTGAAATATATTATTATGAATACTCTACAGTTATTTGCACATTAATACTTTGAGATATATTTATTTTCTTTTATTTTAATTTGTTTTTTGAAAGAAAGGGTTGAGATTAGGTGTTGTGTGGTAGAAAAGATTCACGGGAACAGAAATTTGTTAAATTTCACTAGAATACGGGACTTGTGGCGTGGGTGAAGGGGGTCTCTTCCATATAAGACTATTTGTAACCTTGTTGGAGTATAGTGCAAATCTTTGCATCTAGGCGCCAAATGGTTTCATAGACTTAAGCCAACCACATAAAAATTGGATTAATTTAAAATGGATATCTTATTTTCATATTCACAGTATATCCTAGCGATTTACTTTATAATTTTTTAGAGATTAATGTTGCTTGTAAACTTGACTACATTTTTATTTTTCAGATCTTATAATTCACTTTAACCAATCTTGCCCACAAAGCTCAAGATTGGTAGTTCATTTATCAGAAATGACTAATCTTACAATTAGATTACAATTGCAAATAATAATAATAATAAAAGCTACTCATAATTAACAAAGCTAAAGAAGTTATTGAACATTGCACCCATCTTATATCCGTCGAGAAATGTGCAGCAGGTCGAGGCGTCCCTCCATATATGTACCTTGTTCTTTAATTTATTTCATGGTTGGTGAATGCTTCACAGGCTCTTAGAGTTTGTTCTTGCCGACATCGATGGATTGACATGGTAGAAAGAAAGCCCAGGCAATACGGACTGCCCTTTTCCTTTGCACTCCATGATGCTTACAGCTCACTAAGCACCTTGATTAGAAGCGTAATTTTTTGAAAACCTTAGCTGGAACATCTCGAATTTTACTGTAGCTTTTAGAAGCTGCGTGTTGAATCCTAACTTCACCTCCTCGAGTAGAGTCGTCGTCTCTGAAAGTTTTAATGCCTCTTCGAAGCGGATGAGTATAGAGATGATCGGTGAAATTGTAAGTAGGGTGTCTTCACCTCTGAAACTCGAGAACAACATTGACAGCTCCGTCTTTCTAATTAGGTTAGAAGAAGAGGAGGAATCAGGGCGGCAATTAGCGCTTGTAGACCATTTTATTCCCAGACTATCTCTATTAAAAGGCGTTGCGAAAATCTTTTAAGGCGAAGAAAAGAAATAAAAAAAAAAAAAGATGAATTTTGATAATGTGCATGAGCTGAGAAAGAAGCATAAAATTAGCTGGCGTTGAGAGTTGAGAGAAAAGAAGCGAGAAATTTTCGGGAAGGAATTAGGAAGGTGGGAACTTTATTTTTTAAGTAGTGTCAAATTAGGAACTTGAATCATAAAAGCAAGGAGATAAGAAAATTATAACAAAGTACCTTAATCCACAGTGGATGAAGAGAGAGACGGAATGCGACAAAAGATAGAAGAAGAATGAGAGAGCAAGCGGATGGGTGGTCTAATACTATCCATAGATGTGCAGTACTCGAAGCTATTAATTATATCTTGGGGCGCTCGAGGCGGACTAATTAGTGGTTGGAAGCGAGAAAGTTCGACTGGATGGTAGGCTGGTAGTGGCGGTGGCGTGAGTGTAAGAGAGATTCTGAAGCAATTTTAGGAAATCGCTCGGTGAATTGCCCGTTTGGTAGACGAAATGTTGATATTTGAGAAGTAAAGATGGATTAATTAATGAGCGGAGTAAGAAAAGGAATGATAAAATTAAGTAGTATTTGAGGAGTTAGAGAGGAAAAACAAGAATTTTGCGGGGAAAGATTGGGAGCTACGAGTACAGGCTAGTATAACAAAATTTGGGAATAGTATTTAGAATTTAATTCATAACTAGACGCTCTGAATTTGTCCCTTTTTACTTCATAATTCACTTCAAAATAATGATAATTTCTAGAAAAATATATTCTATGTACTTTGACGCGTATTTATATTTATCATTATTTTCATATATTTAATTAAGTTTCAATAGACTTATTTCTTTATTTATCATTTATAAACTTAAATGCTTTTTATTTGAGTTAATGAATTCTTATTATTAACCAATAATATTTATCAAATGAAGTCCAAAAGCATAGTAGAACTTGTAAAAGTAAAAACTAACTAACGAAAGAAAGTGGAGCACCCAACAAAATAATTCAAAAGTAACTTTGAAGTAGTTCAAAACAGCAATAGTGAGGAAGGTGGGAAAGTTTTTTCAAAAGCTGATAGAAGAATAAAAAATTAATGAAATTTTTTTATTCGCTCTTGCCCAGAATGTGTTGAATTAAGATTCATAAAAATGATATTTTAATGCATGGCTTATGTGACAAGAAAGTTTGATTGGCTCGTAATAAAGCATCTCTAAAGCATAACGGCTTTATGTCTCGATTTTAAGCATATTCTTTTATCTGATTAAACTAAATGTTCTATGGTGATACAAAGCACGATTTAGTAGCGAAATATTAATTAAATCCTTGGGTGGATTAAGGCTGTGAAATGCGAGAAATCGGATTTAAAATCATTAAAATCGTGAATCCGGACAATAGCGTATTATTATCTGAATTCTGTTCGGATATTTTGAAAGCTATTGACAGACTCCGTTCCTCCGCGTTTGATTTCGTTAGACTCTATGATTATTCCGGACATTTCGTATTTTATTGATTTAGAAAATTTCGGCGAGCGATTTGATCCGAAAATCACTGATGACCGTCTGGTCTCTTCTAAATATCGATTGAAATGTGAAGTGAAAATTTGTGGTCGGCACCTGGCCACCAGATTCCGGATATAATAGAGAAAATCGACTGTCGCGGGGCGTACGGTGAAAATTTTAAAAAATTTCTTTATACTTTGAAATGACGATCCAGAAGCGATTACAAATTCTAATCTATAGTTACATCATTGGGCCTCTATTTGTCGGTTCGAAGTGCTAATATAACATTGATCGAGTTAGGGTTTGAGGAAAATTAGATGCGAGGAATGAAATACCCATAACATTAAAATGAAAGTAAGTAGATATTAAAAAAAGTTTTAATAATCAGTTTCGTTTAAAACACGTTATGTGTCCAACATAATTAGAATGTCATAACCATCGTCTATAAGTATTGCTTAGACATGATTTTCTTCAGTAAAATTGGTCAGTGCTACTAGCCATTGGAGTACTGTATTCCTTCAGGCCAATGAGTCTATGACCACATAAATTTGCATGGGAATGGTTGAATACAAGTGAAAACCGGTATAATTTATTGTTATAACCTATAAAATAAAGGAAAATAAAGGAAAATAAAGGAAAATAAAATTGATATTAAAAATTTATAAATTATTTTTACTTGTACTTTCTAATTAATTTATGATATTTATTTTAAACCATAAATAAAAAATAACTTTCTTTGATAATATTTTCTTTGTTTTACCACTTTCTAGAAAAATCTTAATAAACTTATTTAATTAATTTAGACCAATTTATTTTTAAATACAAAGCTCTCATTAGGAATTAAGATATTTATTAGAGAATAATGAAATAATGGAGAGGTTTAATTTTGATAAGCAATCATCAAGGAGATCACTTGTTCCAGATGTCAACAACGCTCCCAAGGTGTATAAGCTAGCTGGATCCACATATCACTGATGTCACCTTCCATTCTTCAGCATCACAGCTTAAAATCCATATTTCCAGAAATTGGGTGCATGTAATAGATAAATAAAATAAATAAAAAATAAAGAATAAGAAAGATGAGTACAGTCCATGGCAAATCTGCATTTCCCAATTCATATAACTTAGGCTAAATATTATTAGTGGACCTATATCTCTACTGAAAATTCCTACATACAAATTCTTCAATATTTAGCAAGTTGCTGAATATTTTACCATATTTCGTCACAACTTTTTTGTTGTTGTATGCACCATAAATACATTTAAAAAGTTCATTTTCAAATGGTGTCACCGAAGAAGGTAAAAATAAAGTTCTCGCAAATTATTTATTAGTTAATTAATTTTCTTTATGTTGACCTTGCATATATGTACGTTCATATTGATAGACAGAGATTTACTAGCAGCTAAAGATTCAAAGTTATTTATTATCATCTACAAAAGGATATATAAAATTATTTTAGAGTTCTATAAATGAAAGAGGATAATAGAATTATGTAACAACTTTTACCTAAACATATAAAATAATTATTAATATTAGAACAAATAAAATGCAACGAATGATTCAAAACTGTATGTACTTAATGACTTTTTTTTTGGACAACTAATTAATCTCTTTTTAGTTTATATGTAGTAAATTATCTTTATTAGGATTCAAGCGCTCTGGCTCACCGCTCTTTGCAATTCGTCTTTGTTAAACGTTGAGCAACTTTAGTAATTGAGTTAGGCATATTGAACTATACGATTCTTAAAAAGATTGTTATTTAAATATTTAGATATAAGATTATAAATATTTCTGTTCAATCAATATGAAATAAATGAAATTATGAAAAATTTGATTAGTTATAATTATGTTTTATTATCGATGAGGAACTACAGGCTTAGTGGAGTAAAAAAGGGTTAGAGTGAGACATGGAAAAATTAGTCGAGATAAAAATCTTTATAACATTTATAATGAAAAGTAGAAATGGAATGTAAAAGTAGTTTTAATAATCAGTTCATTTTTTAAACATTATGTCAACATAATTAGAGATGTCATGACCATCTCGTCTATAAGTATTATGAGCATACGCTAATGGATTTTTTCTTAGTAAAATTGGTCCAGTGTTACTAGCCATTGGAGTATTTATATTCCCTTGAGCCTATGGTCTATGACCACATAAATTTGCATGGGAATGGTTGAATACAAAAGTGAAAACCGATATAATTTTATTTTATAACCACTTAAAAATAAAGGAAAATAAAATTGATATTAAAAATTTATAAATTATTTTTACTTGTACTTTCAAATTAATTTATGATATTTATATTCAAACCATAAATAAAAAATCATTTTCTTTGATAATATTTTCTTTCTTTACCACTTTCCTTAAAAATCTTAATAAATTTATTAATTAACTAAGATAAATTTATTTTAAATACAAAGCTCTCGATAGGAATTAAGATATTTATTAAAGAAAAAAAATGAAATAATGGAGAGGTTTAATTTTTGATAGGCTTAATCATCAAGGATCTTGTTCACTTGTTTAACTCAATATGTGTATAAGCCAAGGGTAGTCTAGCTGGATCCACATATCACTGATGTCACCTTCCACTCATGTCCAACTTGCAACAAATCAAATTTAAAGTGGGTGCATATGGGGAATAAAATAAAATAAAAAAAATTAAAAAATAGAAAATGAGCACAGTCCACTTTAGCCGTCTACATTTCCCAATTCATATAACTTAGACCCCAAATATTATTAGTGGACCCTATATCTACTGAAAATTCTTGTACAAATCAACTAATGTTAGCAAGTTGCTGAATATTTTACCATATTTCGTCACAAATTTTTTTGTTGTGGTATACACATAAATACATTTAAAAGTTCATTTCAAATGGGTATCGCAGAAGGTAGAATGGGGATTCTCGTAAATTATTTATTAGTTAATTAATTTTCTTTATATTGACCTTATATATGTACGTTCATATTGATAGACAAGTTTATGCGTATTAAAGTTCAAAGTTATTTATTTATCATCTACAAATGGATATATAAAATTATTATGGAGTTCACATAAATGAAAGAGGACAATAGAATTATGTAACAACTTTCTACAAACATATAAAAATAATTATTAATATTAGAACAAATAAATACAACGAATGATTCAAAACCGTGTATGACTTTTTTTGGACAACTAATTAATCACTTTTGGTTATATGTAGTAAATTATCTTTATTAGGATTCAAGCTCTAAAATCACCTCTTTTGTAAGTCGTGCATATTTAAAAACGATTGAAACCAACTTTTAAGCTAATTGGAGTTAGAGCATATTGAACTATCTGATTCTTTAAAAAGATTGTTATTTATCCTTTAGATATAAGGTATAAATATTTAGATAGAAAATAAATATGAAATAAATAAATTATCAAATTTGATTAGTTATAATTATATTTATTATCAATGAGGCAACAATGGTAAAGGGTTAGAGTGAGACATAGGAAAAATTAGTCTAAAAATAAAATACTCTCTTACATTATAATGAAAATGAAATGAATGTTCAAAACATAAGTTTAATAATCAGTTCATTTTAAAAACATTATGTGTCAACATAATTAGAGATGTCATAACCATTGTCTATAAGTATTGTAGACATGGATTTTTTCTTGGTAAAATTGGTCCAGTGTTACTAGCCATTGGAGTAGTGTATTCCCCTTTGGGCCTATGAGTCTATGACCACATAAATTTGCATGGGAATGGTTGAATACAAGTGAAAACTGATATAATTTATTTTTATAACCCATAAAATAAAGGAAAATAAAATTGATATTAAAAATTTATAAATTATTTTACTTGTACTTTCTAATTAATTTACTTGATATTTATTTTAAACCATAAATAAAAAATCATTTTCTTTGATAATATTTTCTTTCTTTACCACTTTCCTTAAAAATCTTAATAAACTTGTTAATTAACTTAGATAAATTTATTTTAAATACAAAGCTCTCAATAGGAATTAAGATGGCTATTAAGAAAAAATGAAATAATGGAGTTTAATTTTGATGACAATCATCAAGGATCTTTTCATTTGTTTAACTCAATGTGTATAAGCCAAGGGAGTAGTCTAGCTGGATCCACATATCACTGATGTCACCCCTTCCACTCATGTCAACTTACAACAAATCATATTGAGAAATTGGGTGCATATGGGAATAAAATAAAAATAAAAAATAAAAAAATAAAAATAAAATAGAATATAGGCACAGTCCACTTTAACCGTATACATTTCCCAATTCATATAACTTAGACCCCAAATATTATTAGTGGACCCTATATCTACTGAAAATTCCTGTACAAATCAACAAATGTTAGCAAGTTGCTGAATATTTTACCATATTTCACCATAACTTTTTGTTTATAGTACACACCATAAATACATTTAAAAAGTTCTAATTTTTCCAAGGTGTCACTAAGAAGGTAAGAATAAAGTTCTCGTAAATTATTTATTAATTAATTAATTTTCTTTATGTTGACCTTACATATATGTACACGTTCATATTCTGTAGACAAGTTTATATAAAGTTCAAAGATTATTTATTTATCATCTACAAATGGATATATAAAATTATTTTAGGGGATTCTATAAATGAGAAAGGGACAATAGAATTATGTAACAACTCTGCAAACATATAAAAATAATTATTAATATTAGAACAAATAAATACAACGAATGATTCAAACAAAATTGTACTTATTTTTTTTTGGATAACTAATCGCTCTTGGTTATATGTGACAAATTATCTTTCTAATAGGATTGATTCTTGGAGCTCACCTCTCTTTATAAATTTACACCTATTTAAAGCGTTAAACATTTATAATTGAAGTTTAACATATTGAACTATGCAGTGCTAAGATTATTTTCCTATTCTATCTTTGTGATGGTGTTATTTAAATCTTTAGATATAAGATATAAATATTTCTTTTTGATAGGGTTCGAAAAATAAGTACCATGGAATTCAGCATATGGGGGCGAGAAAGAGAAATTGTGAAGCTGACATTTGGTATCCATTGGCTTCAAAGAGAGAACGTGCCATTCTGACGTTTAGGCCTTTAGTGACATTCCAGCCTTTGATGCTAGGCCCAGGAATGAGGGCGAATGATCAGGCGAAAGGCCAGATTATAGGAAATCTCATTTGAGTCTGAGAAAATAGAATAGTAACAAATATTATATTAATTAAAGTAATCAGGAAGCCCCGAATCCCTCACCCGACAAGGAAAGAAAGGCAAATAACATGGAGTAAGTAGTAGATAGGGATCCCTCAGAAGGATCCCCGATAAGAAGAGATTATTGAATAAATTGTTAACTTTCATATCCTTTGCCAATCGGAAATACGATAAAAATATCTGCGGTAGGAATTGAATCCTAATTTACCATCCCATTTGGATTCACGCTTGTCCTTTATCATCTGGTAGCGTGGTGGAAAGAGTGCATGATACTGGCGATCTAACGGTCTCTCTTCTCGGAAAGCGGCGGCGTGGGCGTGCGGTGACCTGTAGACCCCAACACCTTTGTTTTTGCGGAGGATTTGATCATTTACAAAAACGGTCGCTAAACCCGGTGCTGCGGTGGTCTGCCAGTCGGGGCCAGTCAATTATCTTCTGGTGTCGGCCCAATAGCGCTCCCTTGCTCGGTGAGTCGGTTAGAAAAGCATCATCGGTCTGGCGCCGTCTGTAGGAGCAGCGATTCCTCTACAGTCTCGCCCGATTTCTCGATTCTGGTATCGACTTCGTTTCTGGCGGGAGCAGCATGTCTCGGGATGCGAATCAGCGAGCGGCGTAGGCGGTGACCTCTCGGCGTCAGGCTGAAAACGTCTGCGAGCCAACCACCGGGCGAGGTGGGGCGCTCAGCCTCACTAATCCGCGTCGACCGCGGGATTTGGCTCAACTCACGGGGCAGGATGAAGCGAAGCGCGAGGCGAAGCAAACTCGAGAAACGCCGCGGCATTCCCCGGCGAGAACGGCACAATATCGGCACTCCAGTGAAACGAAGCGAATCCAGCCTGGCTTACGAGAGCACGACCCGCATCTAGCCCACGGGCGGCGGCGGCGACGCCGCCGAAGCATGGGGAGCCCGGAGAATTACGCGCTCGATGGGAGGCGGAGGGGCTTGATCAGTGGAACAAAGGTTCGGGAGCCTCTGAGCGAGCTCGATGTGTGAGAGTGGGTGGGGGACGTCATTCACGAGCGCTATCAGTTCTGCCAGTTGCATAAATTTCAGTCCTCCTACTGTTGGGTGCTCCTTATGGATGAGTTAAATTACACAGAGATGGGCGTTAAACGTGTCTTTAGAGATCGTGATCATCTAAATGCTGCAAAACTAGTAGTTTGCATGGTATCAAGATCCAGAGTCGTGCGAGGCTTGCCATCATAGCACAAAAATTTGACCTTAGGCGTGGTTGATAAACTTCCGCAGGTGCTGATCTCACTGGTGGCGGAGTTATCCATTGCGTTAATCCTCTCTGTGTTGGGGCGAGGCGTTTGTAGTGAATTATCATCTCTTGTAGTCGAAGCCGGGACTGCAAAGAAAGCACGAGGTTTTATGTCCGGCTGGGTTGTTGGAAATGCCAAGGAGTCTACAAAGAGGTAGATATGCAGGCGAGGAGGTGCGATCAACTGCGTTCATTGTTGTAACCCGGGATTAAGGTCAGAAGACTTGTGCCATCTCCCAAATCCCCCAAACAAAGCATGTGGAGGGTGCTCATGAGCGAGAAGTATATATTGCGATGAGGCCTCGCCTCCGAGAAGGGGCTCATCCTCTGAAAAGGCGGGCGACCCAGGCGGCGGGGCGAGCCAGGGGCCGCGGCCGGAAGGAGATCTCAGAGAAAATGGAGGCAGTCCCGGAAGCGGAACCTCGAGATCGTACAGGTCATCATGATGAAGGCGACGAGCGTTACTCGCCTGTTCACCCATCACTTGCGACCTCGGTATCCATGAGTCTGCGTGAATGCGGGCGGCGGAGTTCTGGGTGACGACGCTCGAATGAAGTGGGACCTGCTGCGGCCGAATGACTCAGTGCGAGTTCCGCGGGGACTCCCTGGACCTGCGCGGATGTTTGCGTCGGGCTCGAGAGAAATAAGGTAGCCCGATGTGCGGTGTATCTCGGCGCTTATATCCCCTTGAGAAATCAGGTCCCAGAGTCAGCTGAGCAGGGCCGCGCGCGCGCCTCTTGGCGGGCGGCGGCTGGCACGACGGCCTGGTGAAGTCTGGGCGTCTCAGGGAGTTACGCGGGAGGGAATCGACTCGGCTCGGAAGGCCCATCATGGCTGGGTGACCGAGATAGGCGTGCGGTCTCTCAGCCCTCACGAGTGGCTCAAACATCAGTGCATTCTCTGGTGGATGGGGATGCAGCACCCTCCTTGGCGTACTTGTGTGAGTTGCGAGTTGATGGCGACAAGCAGTTCAGCTGATTCTGTTGACAGCGAGATTCGATGTCATGCCGGCGTCGACCATACGATCAAAATGGGCATGGAAGGAGTGGGACCGCGTGGGGCACATGTGTGGGGTTCTGCAGGAGAAAAGGTGTGCCTACAGGCTCGATCTGGGTTAGTGCCTCTGTCCAGGATCCGTGCGACGGCGGCTGGCGAGATTCTGGGTCATTGGGCCGCCGTGTCTTATAATGTTCTTTGGTGGGCCTGCCATTCTGCGATAAAGTCCATCCCATCAGCATATCACATGATGATCAAATTCCCTAAACTACCGGTAGAATGGTTAAGTGTGATGGCTAAGGGATGCTACCAGCATCCATGAAACAAAAGCGATTAACCGACATATCACGTGGGCGAGCTCCGGCATGCGTAATGAGGTAACTCCGCTTTCGACCACGATGCCAGAAGCTGGGCCGATCTTTGACCGGATGATGGCTACTGGCGGCCATCTGCTCTCACGTGACCTCATTGCGAAGGACCTCAGCATCTGTCATTTTTAGACCAGCGAAACGTGCCCGCATGGAGCTGGGGCGGGACATGGGGAGGAGAGGGTGATCCTACAGTGATGCCGTGGGGTGAGGCATTAGGCGTGGCTAAACCCGATCAGGCAAGGGAGGGCCGCCTTGGGGAAAGGCCAGAAAGCCATCGATGGGAAGTCGACCAAACTCCTGGGGCGGGACGATCGGGAGGGTAGAATACTGAATGGCTAGCCCAGCGTCGTACTCGTCAAGGCAAAGCAGCAAATGGCGACTCTGCCAAACGCTACTTCCGGCACTCAATAAGCATGCCCGAAAGGACCAGTTTCCCTACTTGCATGAATGACCCTCATGTAGGGCGTCTGCTAACGGGCCATGAACTCCTCATTTTAAGCGGATGCCTTTATGGAAGCTACAACCAGATCGATATGGCCGTGGCGAAAAGATATAGATTCGTCCATTGAGGAACATTGGCCATCGTGTGATGCAGATTCGGGCTCTCAGCGTAGGAGCTACCTGTGAGAGGTTGGTAGTCAGCGGATGTTCCAAAGCGGATGAGCTGCTATAGGTATACATAGATGACATGTGAATTAAAATCCACCCGCAGGTGAGCTCACAGCTCATCGCCGACGTTCAGATCTTGAGGCTTCTGACATGGCCCGAATCCGGCCAGAATTGTGCATGGAGTATATTGAAAAATTTCACGGGTTTCATAATTAAACCACAGGAATTGAAACAAATGAACCCAGATAAAGGTTGTGCTCGACATGCACTTCACCACCTCAGTATAAAGGAGGTTCGGCGCTGACGGGAAGGATTGCTTTGCCTTGTGCAAGCCCAGGTCGTATCAGGGCAAGTGATAAATCGCGACTTAACGTAAGTCTGAAGAAGGCCCAACTCAATGGGACGAGTGAGGAGAGCATTTCGGCACAGCTTATGTTAGAGATTCACACCCAGTTCTAAGTGATCTATATTGAGAGGGGGCTCCTCACCTATGTACGCAGTGTCGGACTAGACCGGTATTTGTCATAAAGTCGCATAGATAAAGGCAGGTACAACGTCTAGTCTCATATTGCAATGGGCTTTGGGAGGATGGGAGGAAGGTACCCGAGGATGGAGAGCTAATTTTGGCCTTTGTAGCGTTTCGAAACAAGCCACCACTTCAGGGGCTCACACCATGGGTTCAGCGGAATACCCGATGAAGCAAGTGTTCCATGAAGCAGGAGAGTCTGCAGAGGTTGTTAGGCGAAATTGCAAGGAGTGAGTTCGACATGGAATCTGGTAGAAAGCTGCGATAAAGGCAGTCTTGCAGGCTTCATCATGGGTTACCACACGTGGAACTGCTCGAGCGCTCAACAATGAATGACCTCCCGATAAAACTCTGCATGGGCGGCGGACCTCTCGACGCCTGAGGGGCTGAGAGCAGCAAAGTCTAATCTTGAGAGCTTCCTCAGAGGAATAGACGGCAGTGCGCACTCAGTTAGGTTGAGCCTCTGACAGCGGTGAATATGGGGCAAATCATACGCATTTAGCCTGACACCATGCCCCAGTTCATGAGTCGATCAGTGAAGTCTATGATGACTCAAATTAAATGTGGAACAAATGAAGTCTGAGGCTAAAAAAAGTGGAAGGATGATCTATATCTAGAAAGTAGAATTTATTAAAATTTGTGCAGGAGTTGAGTTAGACATGTCCACCAAATGGAGAACTCCGGCGCTGCTTGCAGCGAAGCTAAGCGTGACACCTAGGGAAGACCTCGTGGAGTCGACTTTGTTGAATGACGAGCCCTTTATCGATCTGCGACGTGGAGGTTGCCCCGGTAGGGTCGAATGAGATTCAGGATGGACCCCGACTGGACTATATAATGACGGACTGTGGTGAGCACAGAAGGGAAGCGACTAGAAATGGGCAGTACGGGTTGGCAATCATAAGAGGCACCTTCTGAGGCGGGGTTTCTTCACGCAATCCCTCGAGTGTATCGCGGGAAAACACATTGAATCATTAACAAAGGGAAGTACACGAGGAGTATATCACGATCACACCCGGGCTCAAGCATTGCGGAAATGTAAGACTGAGAATTCGATTTACGGAAAAAAGACAAAATCGTAATTCAGATTCACGACATTTGTAATTTCGATTCAAAATCAGTAATTTATTCTCTAGATCTGGGATAATGAAACAAGATTTAATAGTTTGAATGATCTATAAGCAAATCTAGCTATACGTAAAATTTCACTTAAAATTCGAGAAAGTGGAGTTGACCGCGTTTTTCGAGCATCACATTTCGGGTAAGTAAAGCAGTTTTCCGATCTTGACGAAGTCACATATAACAGTATTCATGTGCCATAAGTGGCATGGAGTGAAATGATGAAAATGGTGGGCTGAGGAGTAGTCTGAATGTCAGCTGAGAAATGAAGGCATGTGGGGCATTTTGGGATTTGTTTAAGTCAGCACAGAAGAATAAAATAGGAATAGTGACTTGTCTTCTCCAAAAGAAAGAAGAAGAAAACCGTGGGGAAGGGGGAAGAGTCGGGTGGCTGATTTTCTTGGGGTTCACGGCTTGAGGAGAGGTGTTCTTTATCTCTGAAATGCTGGACGTCAGATAGTCGGCGGTGTAACCAGGGCAGAAGGAGTAACCTGGCGGAGAGAGCCGGCGTAGATACCAGATTTAGGGAGTTTTATAGCTCAGGGTAGGGTTTCTCCTACTTGGGTTTCATTAAGCAAGTCACTGTATGTCAATGTTTAGGTTGGTTTGAGGCTGTAGGCAGTGGTTGATGGGTTCAAATCTTGGGCAAAGTGTTTCTAGATTTGGGACCCACTGACCGTTCACGTGTCAGGTTCTCACAGGTGTTTGGGTTAAATCTGTAGTGATGGTTCATAAATCATGTATTGATTTG